>CM067362.1:45305422-45622922 GCA_034401795.1 Chaetoderma sp. LZ-2023a | reverse complement strand
TATTTTTTTAATTGGTTTGTAAATGAAGCTTTCTCAAATCCACTATAGAAGTCGTCTTTGCTTGCTTGCATGTTAAAAGGTTAAGAAGCAATACTATGTCCTGGATTTAACTGGCTCTGTCGCGAGACAATAATTTCAATGAGCAAAAAAACTCTTTACTTGCTGAATATTTTGAGAACAATTTGACTGAAAGTTGGTGATAGCTGAGCCGCTAATATCTTTCAGTGAAATTGTTTTCAAAATATTTAGCAGGTGCAGAGATATTGATTATGTCATCTGAAAAAACTGAGCAGTCAGATGGTTACTATAGCTCATAGATAACTAACTTCAAGAGTAGAATTTGAAAATTAAATATTAGATGATGAGAGATAAATCTCCTGGAGACATGGTTAAGATCTTTACCAAGACAGATAAGTTTACATACGGTCTGCCTGAAGTCAGATACGTAAATTCAGCATGGAGTCATGGACTGTGATATCTGCATGGAGGTGAAAGAACTTGCATTGCTGATGAGTGCCAGTGGATAGGTGGAAATCGCGGTTGGGGGGCCGTGTCATGTAATGCAGCTTTGGACTCACAAATGCATTTGCACATGGCCCCAGGTACCCTGAACCCTTTAAACCTCGAATTTGTTTAAGAAAATGCCAATGGAAAATGTCCATTTGCATACCGAGAGAAGACGCTTTTTGAAAATTTACCACAGGAATGACTGGCGCAGTTATCGAGCCAGTCATTCTAGTGGTAAATTTTCAAAAAGTCTTCTCTTGGTCTACAAATGGACATTTCTCAAGACCACTGCAGAAGCCATTTTTGGCTGATATGAGTGTCAAAGGGTTAAAATGGTATATAATTGTTGAATATTGGTTAGATTCATAAGGTTTATACATCCCATCTTAGAACCTCCAGATTTCAAAATGGTTTAGTCAGAGAGCTCGTGAGGCGATTGGAACAATGAGTAGCTGGAATAAAGAACATGAGGTCGGGGGTCAGGTGGTCTTGTAAATGAAACATTTACCCCTTTAATGGTCAAGCCACCCAATACTGGCCTCTGAAGTCGTCTTGGGAAAATGTCCATTAGTAGGCTAAGAAGAAAACTTTAGAAAATTGCTCACTGGAATCACTGCCAGCCATTCTAGTGGGCAATTAAAAAAAATAGCCTTATTTTGACCAGTAAATGGACATTCACTGAGCAAATATTTTCTTTATCAATCTTGACCACTAAAGGGGTAAGCAGAGGCTTAAAAAATCTTAGATAACAAAGGTTGTCTAGATACTTAAAATGATAATGAGATATTCTAATTCCACACCTTTTATACAGACGATATCTGATTGGCTCCATTGACCCGTGTTCATACATATTAAATCAACTGAACGAAGTTTGGTGACCGCCTCCACATGATTTTCTGGACATGTATATTTGGTGAGAGCGCCCACTTTCCTGTTAACAGGATGCTGGATGATAGGGGCATGGAGGAAGGTGGGTGGAAATTCGCATCGTGTAACTGAAAATAAAATCAATTAAAATTATATGAATCCATTAAAAACAGATACAAATTTAATTAATATAAAAAGCACAAATTTCTAGTTGCCATTATAGACCGCTTTCAGTATATACACGGTTAATCAAAGTGGTTTTAAATAAATGAGCTTAGAACCGGTGCTAAATTGCAGTTGCAATTAAGAATGTCTATTTGCAGGCCAAGAGAAGACAATTTGTGAAAATTTACAATTGGAATGGCTAGCACGATAACCGACCCAGATAATTAAAATTGTAAATTTAATACTTTAACACATAAACCGGGCAAAAAACTGTTCCTGCAGTGATCCTGATACGAGCCAGTCATTCCAGTGACAAATTTTCAAAACTAATCTCTTGGTCTGCAAATGTTCATTTTCTATGAGAAAATTGAAATTTATGTGAAAAAATTTAAAGGTAAATGGTTACGATAAAAGCCTTCTCTTGCCCTGCAAGTTTACATTCACTTTGCATAGATGACATAGTTGGACAATTCTAGGAGTACTATCTCTATTATATGGTATATTCCGAGTTCTCTATTAACACTCATATCAGCCAAAACTGGCTTCTGTAGTGGTCTTGAGGAATGTCCATTTGCAGACCAAGAGAAGGCTATTTTTGAAAATTTACCACTGGAATTTCAGTGGTACATTTTCCAAAATCGTCTTCCCTTGGTCTGCAAACGGACATTTTCTATGAGAAAATTTTAATTTTCTTGAACAAATTCGAAGGTTAAATGGTTAAGGTTACCCTGAGAAGGTCTGACAGTGACTAACCTGGCTTAACCGCATTAGCGATATCTTCAAATTTCTTTACGAAAGCCTTGGTACTTTGTGCTATTTGCTCATTTCCTGTCATCTGATAATCAAAAATACATTCACGACTCTCGCCACAAAACTGTCGAACAATTGCTTCAATGGCTCTTGGGTTGAGTTCATCTAGAAAGACAGGTGTAAAGTTGGCATTGCTGTACGTATGTGGTCCCTCCTCTGAACTGTTGTAGGTGAACAGGCTTTCATTCTTTGTAATGTTCCCTGTAAAAAAAGCACACAGGACATATATTATAAGCTATTTTGCTTACAGAAAAACTACTACATCTTTAATCCTTAAATTTAATTTGTAATTCTTTCGAAGAAAATACACATTTGCAGAGTAAAAGAAGACTGTTATTAAAAATTTACCACTGGAATGACTGGATCAGTTATCGCGCCAGGCATTCCAGTAGTAAATTTTCAAAAATACTCTTCCCTTGGTTTGCAAATGGACATTTGCCAAGACCACTGCTGAAGCTGGTTTTATCCAATTTGAGTGTTAACAAGTTAAAGGAAAGAGCATCAAAAAATTTCAGACGCCCCCAAGTGAATATACAGGAAAAGCTTGCTAAATATACCTTCAGTAGACCATGTATTATCACACATACATTCTACCATGACGCTGACCGTGGACACTAAAATCTATAGGCGTCTTCAGTAGGGTTGGGCGATTTTTCGCTATTATCGTCAATATCGCGATATACCGAATACCGATACCGAAATCGTCATAATTTCGAAATATCGTAAATATCGGCAATACCGACAGGACGATATCGCACTTTTAACTGTGAGCATAATATAAATAACTAAGTTAGAAATGTCATACTCTTACCTCTATTCGGTCCAGTAATAGTCTTTAAGTAATAATCTAGTCTTTGTCTAAGGTAATAAAAACTTAATAAACTACAAAATAATCTGTGTTCATTTAATTCATGGTTTGTTTGCGCTAATAAAATGATTTAAAGTACAAAATAATCCTTTGTTGTTCACTTTTCATAATTACATAAATAGACGCCGCCATGTTTTTTCTTGCCTCGTTCTGACTATTAATCAGTGGGGAATACCATTTGCACTACCCACATTCCATTCTGATGACGTCATTACTACAGGTCAAGCTATTTATCCATTAGTCATTGATCTGCATGGTTAAACATTCTTCTGACAGTGAAAGATTTAAACTTTAAAACTTTTAGGTCGATAGGAAACCACACACTTAATCCCTTATCAATACCACAGCTTGGAACGGTGGGTGAGGGGGAAGTTAATCTCTTGCTTTACCGCTATACGTTTTTATGTAACTTTATACAATATATTTAACATTTTTAAACGAATCAGATCAAAATTCATTCCACATATAACATTACAGATTTATTCTAAGTGTGAAACAGCCTTAAAATAGATAATTTAGGCCTAATTATTTCCAGTCTTCGATCTGTTGTGGCAGTTTTGGTTGCAGTGTTAACTGGGTTAATTTCACACATCCCGGCTACGCCTCGCGATCAATGGATAGGACCGCTAAGTAGTGAGCGAATTTGAATAGGTCTACAATGGGCCAAATTAGTATTTAATATTACAGACCAAATAAAATCTGATATAATTGTTTCCAGTCTTCAGGCTGGTTCTCGTTCAAAATCATACAGTGTTATTGTATTAATTTGCATCGTCTACGCTAGCGGTGGGCGTGATAACAGCTGTCGGAATTATGCAGTGTGAATTCTGATTGGCTCAAGTATGATACGGCGGCCAATCAGATTTCGCTCTGCTGAATTCCTGTCTGCGCAATGACGTTAATGCGTATTCCTTGCTCAATCTTTTGACAGTTGCTGTGAGGTAAAGATAACGCAAAATACAACACAAGAACAGAAGAAAATCCTTTATTTTTCTTATTTGTGATGAATACGGTTAGTTGCATTACATTCGTTGCTTTAAACTGTATATTGAAGGGTGTCAAAGTGTGGAATTTCGTGTATTAAATATGCGGAAATGGAAATCATGGCGATCTCAATTTACGGTTTCAATGCAACAAATTTAATCAAAATAACTTGTAGACACCACCAATTTGAAATGTTATTCTATGTTTACACCCTAACTCCACACCCCACCCAAATGACGATATATCGTGATACCGCGGTATTTTAATGAGATACCGATATTGTCATGCCTTGAGCAATATCGCCCAACCCTAGTCTTCAGACACTCAAGGGGAACATACAGGCGAGGTTTATATAGTAAAGATCGCTTCAGTAGAAGTTGGCCTATCATGCGGAACACAACAACATCCTTAATTGAGTAACCAGGAGCTTGGCCTTCTGAACTCAGAATCAGTAAAGTTCTTCCGACTTCCAGGGATCACCACACACTCACGGCTGATGAAGATCCCTTCTATTATCTGGGATGCGAGCATGCACGCACACACACATATGCACGCACACGCACGCATGCACACACACACACACACCAGGGTTCTGTTCACACTGGACAGGATTCGCGACCACTCAACAATTCTTAGCAGCGCTAAAGACTAATCTATCTTTTCCACCAACCCCCCTTTTCATCTACTTTATGAAATTAAGTTTTGAAATCATTTAAAGTTAAAAATTTTCAAGGAACTTCCTAAAGCATCAGTGAAATAGGCCAAATAATACTTTAGATGCCACTTTATGGTATCAAGCTATTATAACATTATAACATTATGTAAAACTTGAGAAACTCACAAGACCCTGTTTGTACGGTCTCAAAAATGTCTTGCACATATTTCATCCTAGACACAACCCTGATACACACATGAGCTCCCGTGTGTACGAGCATGCGCACACTCATGCATGCAGGCACTCAGAAACACCACAAAGCTATATACCATGTACTAATATGTAAGGGTACTGGGTACAACTGGCCATACCAGTTGTCTGGATGAATATACATTTGCATATTTTAGGAAATTTACGTTTCCATTGGAATGACTGGCTTGATAATCTATTAAATCATTTTAAAATAGTTTTATCTTGGCCTGAACATGTGACATAATTCTTCTTTTCTTGACCAAATCTGACCCTTAATAAGAGTTAACTCTTTAATGGTCAAAATAATTTACCTGCCTATTGAATGTCCATTTACAGGCCAATAGAATATTAGTTTTGAAAATTTATCACTGGAATGACTTATCGAGCCAGTCACTCCAGCGGTAAATTTTCAAAAATTGTATTCTATTGGCCTGTAAATAGACATTCCACAAGACTATAACAGAGGCCGGTTTTGGCCAGTATGTCCATTAATAAGGGATTAAGATAGCTTAGACGTGTACACGCCAATCACAAGCACGATAATTAAATGGATCAATTTTGTGGTAACTGAAGACGAATTAGTTTAAAATTAGCCCTTTTACTGATAAATTCCCCATATCTCATTTTCAGCGCAAACAACCAGGAAAGCTGTTGAATATTTTGAAATTTATATGACTAGAAGCCATAGCAGCCGTGGCATCCAGTTATATTAATTTCAACATAGTCAACTGCTTTCCTGGTTGTTTGCATTATAACAAATTAATTTTTCAGGGATTTGAACGATTACAATAAGAATTAAATTTAATTGAATTACATTAAATTGAATTGAATTCAATTAAATACGTCATGGATCTGCATGTCTATGGTATTGTTTACATAGTTGATTGCAGCAGAACTTACATGACATTCCAAACTCCATATGAATCTCCCTCATGCTGAGATTCTCTGGTAAAAATTGACCACCTCGAGGTAGAAAATCATTGGCTGCGTTCCTGTCATAATTGCCCAATAAACCAACAAGTTTCCCTGAAAATGATTGACATAAGAATATTCTCAAATAATCTAGAATTCAGACATAAGGACTGCATAGTTAAAATGCTGTATGTCTTGACACACTCAATTTGTTCAAGAAAATTTCAATTTTCTCATAAAAGATATCCATTTACAGGCCAAGAAAAGAGTATTTTGAAAACTTACCACTGAAGTGACTGGCTCCGTTACCGCACCATTCATCCCAGTGGTAAATTTTCAAAAATTAGCTCTTGGTCGGCAAATGGCCATTTTACAAGACCACTACAGAAGCTGTTTTTGGGTGGCTTGAATGTTACCAGGTTAAAGAATCACATCATGACAGACACATTAGATGATTTTATACATGCATAGCACAGATTAATGAATACGTTTACCTTGTGTGTATACATTAACCATTTAACCCTCAAATTTGCTCAAGAAAATATCCATTTGCAGACCAAGAGAAGACTATTGTTAAAAATTTGCCACTGGGATGACTGGCTTGGTTATCGAGCCAGTCAGTCATTCCAGTGGAAGAATTTCAAAAATAGTCTTCTCTTGGTCTGCAAATGGACATTTCTCAAGAGCACTGCAGAAGCCATTTTTGGCCAACTTGAGGACCAATTCGTTAATAACTGTTACTTGTTATTACTTTACACTTGCACATCCGCCAATATCTGGCATGTCAGATAAATTCATTTGTGATTCCCGATCAGCGTGAGATTTGACTAGCGCACCCACAGTTAAAGCAGAAGCATCCAATATGTCACTCAAGTATATGACACCATAATAAATGGACTGTTCTAGTTTATCCATCCATCATGATGTCATAATCAACTCAGTGACATGTAGGATGATGTAATAATCAATGACATCATGAATGGCGTAGATAAGTATGTCACGAACGCATAATTGTCATTCTACACGTAGTTGTTCAGTCATATTATTTTCGAAATATTTAGCAAGTCGAGAGAATTTGCACATTGAAATTATTGTCTTCCAGCAGCGTGACACTTAACGATTTAATTAATAATTCAGAAATAATCGGCAGCCGATGTTGTCTAAGGAGGAACACAAGTATTTCTATCATCATACTTGAATTATTGTATTCTTAACATCTGTGGTGGTGAAACGACTAAGATGCTGACATTACCTTGTAGTCGATTTCCAACCATAATGAGAATGTTAATGAGATCATTTGTAGGCTCCACTGTTACAGAGAGACCAGCTCCATCAAAGTTCACCTGCACCGAAGTCACCTGATCATTGTCTCGTTCAATCTAAAAGCAGCGAAAAAGGCAGGGTTAGGATGAATATATGCGTGCACGAACATGTTCAACATGATACAGCACATATTGCTGTGTAAGCTTGTAAAGAAGTTTGTTATAAAGTTATAACGGTATTATGGTTAAATCTGTTTATCACTATTACTAGATTAACATGATCATGTGCGTGCGTGCATGAGTGTGCGCGTGTATGCGCATGAGTATGTGCGTGCATCTGTGTGTGGTGAGTTGAGACAAGATAGCGTGGGGTGAAGTGGAGCGCATGTCCGGTGTGATAATCCACATGTCATTCTAATAACGGATCTATAATGGTCCTGAAGAAATGTATCGATATTGAGGTCAAAAGAACAAAAACATCGAAAATGCAAAAAAATATCTGGCATGATAAATCAATTTCTACTGAATTTAGCTTGAACTAACTTATGTCTCAAAGAACAGTATTGATTTTGAGGTCAATATGTGAAATGTCTAACCAAAGTACCAAGCTGGCTAGACTCAGAATTGACTTTTCCCGTTTATCCATCCATCATATGATGTCATAATCAACTAGGTGATGTGGATGATGATGTCATAATCAAATATAGCATGAATGACTCGATTTAGTCCATCTTAAAAGGCTTAATTATAATAGTCCAACACGTTGTACAAATTGTATGTCTTTACTATTTAAAAAACATTCTGTCAACTATTTTGAAACAATTTGACTGGGAGCTGTTGCTGCCAAAGGCAGCAACATCAACCAGTTAGATTAGTTTTAAAATATTCAACAGCTAACCTGTATAGTTTTCTGGAAATTGATAGTCAGTGATTTCAGGGATTGATCGATCCCAACACGAGTGGGGTGTGGGTGGAGCTTAGATAGAGATGGGCGGGGCATAGCTAAAACTGGAAAGGACCATTCTTCAGAATGCGTCTTGATCACAGGAATCCAACAAGGCCAATCAAAGATCCTCACATGCCCATTTTTGGCACACTAAATTTCTTTCAGATTTTCCAGATTTCTTCAACTCACGATCAAATGTGTGAAATCGTACAGTACAGTCAGCTATATCATGTCATGTGTTAGAGGTTTTTCTGGCCCACTGCCCAATTCTGGAAATATTCTTTTAGCATAAGATCCTTTGTTGGGTTAAAAATTGATCCGAATCGGATCTAGACTTTGTAAGATACAGCGGTGGAAAAGCAGTCCGGCAGGCAGATAGGCGGATGGGTGGACAGGCACGCACACACCAGATTCAGCAATGGACCTTTACAGTTTATCCATCTATCACATGACGTCACAATCAAGTATGTGACGCGTATGATAACGTAATAATCAATTACAGCATGAGTGACTCGATTTACTCCGTCTTAAACGCTTAATAGTTCAACACGTTGTACGAATTGTATGTCTTTGCTATGTAAAGGAGTGAATTATTTACTCTTAATTCACCCTTTCATATATTTTTTATTGATTATTTTAACATATGAGTTCAGCTTTAATTTGTATTATTAGAGTTTGGTTATTATAACATGTCATTCCAGCTTTAAGTGGTTTGAAGCAAAATTGTGTAAATAATGTTTTCTTTATTTTATTCTTAGGGAATATGAATTCCGATTATTGCTTTGACACATTTTGGACACAAAATATGTGTTGAACATTTGTATTGCGAGATTTTGGCTGTTATATGTATTTAGGGGTGGGGGTCTGGTGGCTGATGTTAGTATTTCATAGCAGTTCACGGAATTGATTGACAGGTGTTGACAGGTGTAGGTAGTAGGTTGTATGCGTGTCTCGTGCATGTGAGGTCAGAGATGGGTGAGTGCAGTGTAGTGATTTTGGAATGGTGAGTGCAGGTATGTAAGGTAGTGAGTTGGTAAAGTTGATGTGGTGTGTAATTATTGGTTGAAGGGAAGATTTGCCAGGTAATTAATGTAAGATGATTGGATGGTATTGGAAAAAGGGTCTATTTGGTGTAGCGGAGGGGTGAGAGTATGTTAGTGCAGATCTGGTTGAATTCTCTCTCTTGCTAATCAACTGTTCTGTTGTCAACATTGTAACAAGTATTGTCGGTGAAGATGTACTGCGTGGGTAGGATTCTCCCTTGGTAGCAGCTGTGGCAAATATTTAGGTGAGTTATGATTTAATAAAGTGATGCGTAATGGGTTCGTTTTTTTCAAGATACTTTAAGACAACGGGGGTCTGGCAAGAGTTGTTTAATGCGAAAAGCCTCTCACCATGTGTTCATGAAATGTAAAATGCAGTTCGGAAATTTAGGTCAGTAATTATAGTAATTGTGTTGTAGCGGTAGAAATGGGGGAGGGGTGGGGGATGTGACAGTGTTGTCTGTTCCCGTTACGTGTGGTAAAAGTTTTGACCTATTGGATTCAGGGTTTAACAAATTCATTGTATTGTTAGTGGTTGGTTTGTATTAAAAATAAATGGTTAAAATTTTGGATGACGAATACAGGTGTTAAAATTTTCAATTGAGTTTAAACGCATTTCCCGAAACCGGAATGTTTTTTTAATTTCAAAAGCGTAAATGGTGGAAAAATTAAGGTTTTCTTATGAAACTTGACAGCATTTGATTTAATCGTTAAAAAAACATAGATATATTAATGTAATAAAATTTTTGATTTTTCCAAATTGCAATATGTTCTAAAGCGTGTCAGATTGTTCACGTCTTCCTCTCAAAGATAATGTTAGGCTATATTATTTTATTAAAATAATATAAATCACGGGGTTAATTATCTATGTAATGGTCATGAAGGTTGGTCAGAATAGCAGTAAAATGATCACGTGACCACTGTGAAAGCTTGCATGAAGTTTATATAGCCTGCAGTAATGAAGTTGTCAAAATAATGTGTATAAAAATAAACCTGGTTGTTTAAGACAAGTGGTCTCCTCATCAAGGTGGTCACGTGGCCAATTGAGATTATGATTTTAGATCTTTGAGTCAGCATGGTGAATTTGCACATATTTTAAATTACCAATTAATGATAATGATTCACTTGAGAAAGCAAGAGGGTTTGATTATTGCGGGCACCAACCCCCCATTTTTGCCAGTTTGTAGAGTATTAAGATTTTGCTCACACCCTTTCCAGTGTTAAGATTTGAACAAAATTGGTCCACGCATCCACATGCACACGCACGCACGCACACACACACACACACACACACACACACACACACACACACACACACACACACACACACACACACACACACACACACACACACACACACACACACACACACACACACACACACACACACACACACACACACACACACACACACACACACACACACACACACATACACATACGTACAGACACACGCACGCACACACACACGCACATATGTATATGTGTGTATGGGTATATGCCTATATGAACATAGCATAAATACACCATTAATTAGTTGAAAACTTGAGGAAGTGTATCAGGGTTTTTCTCCCCCCGCCCACCCCCAACCCCCACACACACCCCCACCTTTCCCGGATGTTCTTGTCCAGGAAGCAATATCATCACTCACACAAGAAATGATAGTTTAGCTTTGTGCTGTTGCATGCCACCTTCAGAGTTCTGATCCAGTTGAAAGAAAGTATTTATATTTATTTATTTAATTTATTTACATTTGTTTGTCTATAAATCAAAAATAATTCATATATTTTTGCATTCACAATATGTGTGTTTGTTACAAATCTAGGAGCTGAATCCTGACAACATTTACGTTTCAACCGGGATACGGATTTCCAACTTAGTTTCAGCATGTATTAGGTTATAATTCTATCATAAATTCAAGCATGATATTTTGAAACTTTAAAATTGGACTGGATTTCTTTTTAGCTTCCCGATAAAACCATCCAAGTCCTTGAAGTTTTTTTATATGATCATGTAGCGTAAGTTACTTTTGTCACTCAAGTTCTTTTGTTGACAGAGTCATAATCGTTTATTAGGTTCTCTTTAGATATTAGTCCATTATTTCACCAAGAGAACTTAAATTCCGGAAATCGTTTAAAATTCTTCAAAATTAAAATTTAAAAAAATTAAAATGAATCCTCCGCTTGGGATTAAGAAAGTGTAGGTTACTCCGTTACAGCTATTTAATATGCAGCAACAGCACCCAGTCAAATTAATTTCAAAATATTCAATAGCTTACCTGTATAGTTTTCTGTAAATTGATAGTCAGGGAGTCCGGGATTGGTTGATCCCAATGCGGGCGAAGCGTATGTGGAGCTTAATTAGGGAATGGCGGAGCTTAATTAGGGAATGGCGGGCATAGCTAAAACTGGAAACATCCATTACACACATGCCTGTATCATTTGATGATATGTTTGCGTGCATACACGCATGCATTATCACTCACCTGCATAAGCAGGCCTTTACTCGTCACTGTTGTTACGTCTCTGTGCAGTTCTATTGGTTTATGATTGAGCAACACCTCGGCGTTAAACAAATCATGTCGACGTACCTCAACCGTACTCTTATTCTCTCCACCAATGGCAATAGATGTGAACACGCTTGCAGTGCCAATCGAATCTGTGCACAGAATACAGGAATCTATGATAAACTTTCATCTGACAATGCAGGAATACAGTTTCTCAGTCAATCATATGATGTCATAATTAAATATGTGGCGTGTAGGTTGCCGTCACAATCTATTATGTCATGAATCACTCGATTTAGTCTGTCTCAAACGCTTAATAGTCTGTCAAGTAGTACGAATTGTATGTCTACTATTTAATAAACGTTTTGAATATTTTGAAATTAATTTGACTGGGCGCTGTTGCTGCCTATAACAAACAGCAGACAGTCAAATTAGTTTCAAAATATTCAACAGCTTACCTGACATATAGTTTTTTGGAAATTGAGATTCAGGAAGTGCAGGGATCGATTGATCCCAACATGGCCAAAGCATGGGTGGAGATTAGCTACAGATGAGCAGGGCATATCTGAAACTAGATTCATCCATTTTCTTTAATGACTGGTTCAAGGACACATGTCAAAAGTATTGGATTGGTAGTTTCCGAGATATACAAAGATCCAGAATTTGAATGATAACAACCTTTCGTGTGTTGAGATTTGAATAAAATCGGAGACACATTTTCTGAGATATAGCTACAGACAGCCAGACACACATACACACACAGAGACGTACAGACATATACACAGACATACACACAGGAAGGCAGGCAGGCAGGCGCGCGCGCTCACACACACACACACACACACACACACACACACACACACACACACACACACCACACACACACAGACGCAGACATACACACAAACAGACACACCCACCCTTTATGAAGAGGGTCATTATCTTGGCATGTACATATAAGTATCAGTATCTCAAAATTTATGACACTTATGATTTATGATTCTTTTAGTTGACAAACTTGGTAAGTTTTCAAAAGTAGTCTTCTCTTAGTCAAGAAGATCCAATGTCTTGCTTAGTGAAAAAGGAATTTCAGTTTTCTCATGCAAATGTCCACTTTCAGGCCAAGAGAAGACTATTTATGCAAATTAACCACTGGAATGACTGGCTCATATATCGAGCCCAGATCGTATATCAAGTCAGTCATTCCAGTGATAACATGGAGAAGTATGCAAAAATGGCCTTCTCTTAACCTGAAATTGGATATATATTTCTCAAGACCATTATTACAGGATCCAGTTTCAGCAGTATTGACCATTAATGGGTTAGCTGAGGTGGCTTTTAAAATCTCACACACCACATATATCCTTACTATTGTTTAAGTTTTCTGCCAGCTCAGCACGAACTTGAACAACACAGTCTCTCAGCTGATCCTGGACCAGGATAAATTCACCGATGCCATTAAACGTATACTTCTTTCCATCCAAGGTGACTAGGTGAGGGTCACCCGCACCCTGAGCTGTAAATAAATACACAGACATGTGAATGGATAGATGACGTTTGTCATGATGGTATAATCAATTCACCTTTCCAGAGTATCCATCCATCATCTGACCTCGTATGACGTCATAATCAGCCCAGCGCGTGTATGATGACGTCACAATCATTACGCCACAAAGGGTTCCATATAGACCGTCACCAAATCTCAAATACTCCGACACGTTGTATGAATTGTATGTCTTTGTAATTGTTTGCTATTTAATAAACATGCTGTTGAATATTTTAAAACTGATTTGACTGGGCGCTGTTGCTGCTTTAATTAATAGTCAGGGAGTTCACAGATCGGTCGATTCCAACACGAGCGAAGTGTGGGTGGAGCTTAGCTAGAGATGGGCGGGGCATAGATAAAACCGGAAATGTCCATTACGTCATGCATAGGCTGACATCACAATCACAATATATAATGTATGACGTATCTAGCTCTGCCATGAACATTGAATAGTCTGTTAAGTGTACGAATTGTATGTTACTATTTAATAAACTTTCTGATGAATATTTTAAAAGTAATTTGACTGGGTGCTGTTGCCAAGAAAACTAGTTTTCAAATTGGACTGACTGGCTCAGATATTGAGTCAGTGGGTCTTGTGGAATGTCCATTTCCAGGCCAAGAGAATACAATTTTTTTAATTTACCACTGGAATGACTGACATGATAACCTAGTCAGTGATTCCAATGATAAATTTTCAAAAATTGTATTCTCGTGGCCTGTAAATGGACATTCATGGGCAGATATTAAAATTTGTTGACCAAATTTTATCATTGAATGGCTAAATATATATGCTTCAGCTACAACTGAGTGAGTACTGTTACAGTGACGGTAATGAACTATAATAGTCAGGGGGGGGGGGGGCAATTGCATCCCAGATTTAAGTCTTGTTGTCTCTGGTGGTCCTAAAACGCTTCTTGATTTTCATGGAGATGGCAGAATGTCAAAGGTCTAGATGATGAAAAGGGTGTTGTGTGATAACACAAGTTCTACTAGCGAGCTCTTCAACAACCTTGTGTGGGAGGTTCCTTGAGGTCCTGAAAAAGCTTACAGATTTGGGTAGGGTGAAAGTCAAAGATCAGGAGCTTCAAGGTCATTGAGAAGGGAAAGTTGGCAAATATTCAGCATTCTCCGCAGTGCTTGGATATTTCTGCAAACACAATATATTGTGACAATACTAACCTGGAGCAGGAGGTAGGTAGCCGCCGCTATCACTTCGCGGCCGATATTTATAAAACTGTTTCACCAACTCTTCATCGGCTCCAACCTGTCCCTGATTAAAGAGACAGCAATGAAGAGACGGCAAAACATCGTGCTCAAAATTGGAAAGCACAGGAACATTATAGAGATTCTGTGAGCCGAGGAAGTGATAGCGCTGTGCTGTTCCCCAGCCATTGAGATCATAGGCATCCATGAGTTCACTGTTATTCATGTAACAACAGATTTGGTCAGAACCATTTGCACTGAAATTGAAACAGAATATAATATTAAGATTGTAATGGTAAAACATTTAAAAACTAGAAAATTTTAATTTGCCCTTATGGTGAATGTCTATTTGCAGGTCGAGTTAAAAATGTTTTTTAAATTTTACAACTAGAATGACTGTGTCTTTTATTGAGCCAATAATTCGGTGATAAAATTTGAAAAATAGTCTTCCCTTGCCATTCAAATGGACATTTAAAGCGATGCTAATCTCATCTCAAATGTTATACTTCACCGATAGATTATGGTTTAGAAATTCCAGATCATTCATATCCTGCACATTCCATTATCTGTATCACAATTATCTGCTTTGTAATATCGCATAAATGTTGAACAGTGATCGCCGCCATTTTGTTTCCTCAACCGATAGTGAGTGATGTCATATAAGTGCCAATGCATTACATTCCTTATTATGCAATATTCATCTCGTTGAATATTTTGAAACTAATTTGACTGGAAGTTGTTGCTGCTTATGGCAGCAACAATTTCCAGTTAAATTAGTTTCAAAATATTCAACCGCTTACCTGTATGATTTCTTTTATACCACACTGCCACACTATAGCTGGCGCCTCTATGACTGAGTTATATTCTGAGGCGGCAAGCTAGAATTTTTTTGATTGGTTGAAAAGTAAATCATGACAGCCATCATAGGTTGTAGAAATGTAGCAACGTTTAGCTACTAAAGCCTGAATATCTTTCTTTAGCAGCATGATGAAAAGCTTAGCATTACCCGCATAGTTTATGAGTAGCATATTATATCACCTGAATAGCTATCAAGTGATCAGATTAGTTATCCTTTAACTATTGATCCTTCTGAAAACATTGTATTTGAGTCAGTTTCTGTTGGAAGCAACAAGTTTCAGTCAAAATGATTTCAAAATACACTGCTGGTTTCCAAGGTCACAACATGATACCTAGTGAATATTTTGAAACTTGTGTAACTGATTGTTGATCCTGTCCCTGAAAACAATGTTTTCATTCAAATTGTTTTAAAATTAGACAGTATTTTACCTGCAGGAAGTAGTGGCTAATCAGTTTAACGCGAATATAACTGAGATTATATTACAGGTGGTAGCGCATACTATTTATTCGCTTGGCATACACCAGAGCACACAGCAACAGCTGCGTCACTAATTGGTTCCAGCCAGAGTGACATAAATGGTATTTATTTGCTTTTTTCAAATTATTCTGATTATTTCTGTTTTTGACTGATTATTATCTAAATCTATCATTCAAGAGCATTTGTTAGTTTCTGGTCCTTTCCTTTAGCGCTCAAGCCGACCAAAAATGATAGTCGTCATGAGATATGTTCATTTGCTGAAAAAATAATACTTTTTGAAAATTTGTCAATGGAATGACTGGCTCTATATCCGAGCCAGTCATTCCAGTGAAAAATCTTCAAAAATGTTTCCTCTTTCGTGTGCAAATGGATTTTTCTAGGAGAAAATTTAAATTTTCTTTTAAAATTTGAGGGGTAAAGGGTTAAGATGGCATAAACCTGAAATGTGAAATCTAAACTAGTTTTCATCATCAACGAAAAGGATCAGATGTCAGAGACCTTGACCGTAAACCTCGATGACAGCACGCTAATTCCTACCAATATATTTTTGAAAATTTACCACTGGACTGACTAGCTCGATAACCGAGCCAGTCATTAGTGGTAAATATTCAAGAATAGTCATCTCTTGGTCTGCAAATAGACATTTTCTTTGAAAATTAAAATTTTCTTGAAAAAATGTAAGACGAGTCTTAAAATATATGACCAGTCCATAAAGGTGTGTCTTGATCATTTTATCTACCATTATTCTTCTTCTTCTTTTCGTTCGCTGATCATACCGCCAGTCCTGTAAGTGACTATCGACATGATCATAAGCGCTAAGTGCGTGGATCCATGGTTTATTAGAGTGCGCCGTGCGGCCTGGAACCTCCGTCTTCAGCACTCGACGTTTCTGTCAGGGTTACCTCACCCTTACCTCCTTTAGTCGCCTCTTACGACACGCAGAGGATACGGAAGGTGTATTCTAAGCCCCACCTAAAGGGCAACCTACCATTATCGCATCAAGGTAAATGCTTTTTAAAATAAGACTAATAAATTAGTTGGACTATTTTTAATAAGAATCTGAATTCTCTATATAGTCCACCTATATCCTATACATTACCTGGGATATGACAGTCTGAGGCATATCTGTGCAGAATCCACATAGTGGCAGCTCGGTTTTGGACTAGAATTAAATTTAAAGTCACGAGAGCACAGCGAATCAACGGTGAACTGCGTCGTGTCCAGTTGAGCCTGCTCCAGGGTCATCGGACACGAGTATACCTGCACAGGTGTGAGACTTTCTTCACGTTTAATCCAGTCACGGCACCATCGCTTTGAACTGTCTATATCCGGCCATTTCAGCGCAAACACGTCAGACCAAATAGCCTTACTCATCCTGAAATATGCAGAGTGTTAGTGATGGCTGTTACAGGCATTACAAAAGAACCCTCAACTATCAGCCAGCAACAAATCAGGGGTATAATTCATAGATTAGATCCGTTAACCAAATGATGACATAATTTAACTTTAAGCCGTTGAACCCTTGAATTCGTTCAAGGAAATTTGAATTTCAAAAGACCAAGCAGACTATTTTTGAAAATTTTCAAAGTCTTCTCTTGGTTTGCGAATGAGCATTTCTAGACTACTGCAAAAGCCATTTTTGGCTGATATGAATGTTAATGGGTTAATGCCTGGTACCCTGAATTCCCACAATCTGAATTTCAAGGTAATGATACAGACTTATCTATTGAATATTGTGAGCCTAATTTGAGAGGAAGGTGCTACTAGTTAAATTAGTTTCCAAATATTTAACAGACTATTTCTTAACCCTTTAATGATCATGCTGACCAAAACCGGCCTCTGCTGTGGTCTTGTGAAATGTGCATTTACAGGACAAGAAAATACAACTTTTGAAAATTTACCACTGGAATGACTGGCTCGATAACCAAGCCAGTGATTCCAGTGATAAATTTTCAAAAATTGTATTCTCTTGCCCTGTAAATGGTCATTCAAAAGGCAGATATTAAAATATTTTTTTACCAAATTTGACCACTGAAGTGTTAAATGTAACTAAGGTTTTCAAATGCAGCTTTTCAGGTTGAACGTGTTAACCCTTTCACCGGTGAATTTCAAATATCTTATTTTCAAGGAAAACTGTTGAATATTTTGAAATTAATTTGACTGTAAGCAGTTGCTGCCTTAAGCTGGAATGGTTTCCAGTCAAATTATTTTCAGAATATTCAACAGATTAAGTTTTATATCATAAAGAATCTACTTTTTCAGGGATTTATCGGTGAAATGGTTAATGGTGACTGACCACTAGTGCACGCCACAGTTCATCATCTTACAATTTCATTTTAAGATTATCCCATATTCCATGTTTGGAAACAGTAGCTAGCATCAGTTCCTTCCATAATCATAGAACGATGGCAGTCAAATTATTTTGAAAATATTCAAAACAATAATTTTACAACAAAGTGAATTTCATAATGAAAAGGTGTTGAATACTTTGAGATACCTGTGTATTTCCCCGGGGATCGGCTAGTTTTACAAATACTCACTGATCAACAAAACAGCTGGCGCCGTCACAGGAGGATATTTTTATGATAGCCGTACCCAACGTGGAATTGTTTGCTTGTAGTTGAAATTCATATGAGCCTAAAGTTCCTATGACTCCCTTTTTGATTGTTCTCATCCGTGCCCATAGTGGTTTATCACTCTGTGAAAAACAAGACTCAATTTTAGGAAAGGTATGGTACAGCTCAGAAATAACTTTAAATGTTTCCTAAACAAAACAAGAAGTCCGCGAAATTAAATGTCTCGCCTGTCTCCTGTTTGTCACAGCTACCTTGACCTTTGACCTTCAGCCCTCAATGTTATCATGCCGTTTCCTAAGATTATATGTAACCAGGTATCCAAATTTAATTGCAATAGGCTTAACCGATCCTGAAATATAAGGTGAAAAGTTCTGCTAAACGCAAAAACTTAATGTTGAAAAAGCAGTTCTGTACCAAGGTCAGTAACCTTGACCTTGTGTACCCCAACATCATGGTGCTTCCTAACATGATAGGTAACCATGTATCCAAGTTCAGTTGCAATAGGCTTAACCAATCCTGAAATATAAGATGAGAAGTTTTGCTAAACGCAAAATCTTAATGTTGAAATAACAGTTCTGTATCAAGGTCACAGTGACATTGACCTTTGACCTTGTGACCATAACATCATCAAGCTGCTTCCTATCATTATAGGTAACCATGTATCCAAGTTTAGTTGCAATAGGCTTAACCAATCCTGAAATATAAGCTGAGAAGTTTTGCTAAACGCAAAAACTTAATGTTGAAATAACAGAGTTCTATATCAAGGTCACAGTGACCTTGACCTTGTGATCCCAACATCATCATGCCGCTTCCTATTATTAACAAAGATTATACCATGACCGTTGACCCCATAACCTTGAATGCATGATGCCTGCATCAGCGTGCTGCTTCCTTTCGATGTATATCTCCATGTATCCAATTTTGGTTCCAATTGGATCAGGCATTGCTGAGATATAAGACAATAACGTTTGTTTAACGCAAAAACTTAACGTAAAATATTAACTAAGATTATACTGTGACCTTTGACCCCATAACCTTGACGTCATGCCCGCTTTATTGGTGGGCTGCTTCCATTCAATGTATATCACCATGTACCCAAGTTTGATTCCAATTGGATCAGGCATTGCTGAGATATAAGGCAATAACATTTGTTTAATGCAAAACTTAACGTAAAATATTAACGAAGATTATACTTTAACCTTTGACCCCTGTAACCTTGACCTCATGGTGTTTTTATCGCCGGGCTGCTTCCTTTTGATGTATATTACCATGCACCCAAGTTTGGTTCCAATTGGATCAGGCATTGCTGAGATATAAACTTAACTTAAAAGTTTATGCCGCCGCCACCGGAAAAATGATACCTGTCTCGATCCTGCTTCGCAGGCGAGACAAAAACTAGGTTAGTTAGTACAATTTTGAACACGATGTAAGAAATTTTCTGTTTAATATTTTGAACATAATTGGATTTGAAGACATTCCTGCCTTAGACAGTTTAAAATATTCAACAGTATCTTTTATTTTGTTTTGGAAACATATTATATATAATTTCATACAATATTAAATAAACTGCCATTGGTAAAAAATGGAAATGAATCGGGAATATTTGAGAAAAAGCATTTACTAAATCTAGGAGCGCTTAACTTGGAGCCAATTAATGACGTAGCTGGTGCTTCACACTCCATCATGTGTCAACTGTGTGTGCAGATATACCGCGTAGGCCTACCTGAATGCACCTGAATATAGTTGTGTAGGCGGTATGAATAGTATTCTCTATAGGCGTCGATGTAGAGTGATTAACTCACTACTGTTGATTCACTATTGATCCCTTCGAAAACATTATATTTGAAAGTCACTCTTTCTGGCAGATGTAACAAGTGTCAGTCAAAATACACTGCTGGTTTACAAGGTCGAAATATGATGCCAATGAATATTTTGAAATTCGTGTGACTGAATGTAGACCCCGTCTCTGGAAACAACGACTTTCAGTCAAATTGTCTTAAAACTACAGTATTTTACCCGTAGGACGTAGTGGCTAATCAGCTTAATGCGAATATAACTGAGCTTATATGACCGGCTGTAGCGTATTATTTATTCACTCTACAGACACCAGAGTGCATGGGTCCAGCTGCGTCAATAATTGGTTCCTGCCAGAGTGACATAAATGGTATTTAACCGCTTTTTTCTAATTATTCTGATTTATTTCTGTTTTTTATTGGGGGGCTATCTATTGTTATATAAAGCTTTCATTCAAGAGCATATGTTAGTTCCCTGATTCTTTCCTTTAACACACTCATATCAGCAAAAAAAATGGCTTCTGCAATGGTCTTGAGAAATGTCCATTTGCAGACCAAGAGAGACTATTTTTGAAAATTTACCACTGGAATGACTGGCTCGATAACCGAGCCATTCATTCAAGTGATAAATTTTCTAAAATAGTCTTCTCTTTGTCTTCAAATGGACATTTTCTATGAAAATATTGAAATTTTCCTGAATAAATTTGAGGGTTAAAGGGTTAACCAATGGTTAAGATGGCAAAAATGTGCAGTGGTCTTGAGGAACGTGCATTTGCATACCAGGGCCAGACTAATTTTCTAAGTCTACCACTGGAATGAGTGGCTCGATAATTGAGCCGTTCATTCCAGGGATAAATTTTCAAAAGTAGTCCTCTCTTGGTCTCTAAATGCATATTCACTAAACAAATACTACTATTTTATTGAATAATCGCGACCATTAACCATTTATCAGTCAAATTTGGTCAAGAAAATCGCCAAATATTTGCTTACTGAATGTCCATTTGCCGGCCAAGAGAGGACTGTCTTTGAAAATTTATCGCTGGAATGACTGGCTCGGTTATCGAGCAATGTATTAGTGGTAAACTTTCAAAAATAGTTCTCTTGGCCTGAAAATGGCCATTTCTCAAGATCACTAGAGGCTGGCTTTGGCCAGTTTGACCATTAAAGGGTTAATGCGCTAAGATGCCACAGGCTTGAGTTTCATTTTCAATGCATAGATAGCAATCCTTTTAACTCCTTTTCTAGTACCAGCATGCATCTCACCTCGAATGCTAAGAGTTCCAATGTAACGTTGGATAGAAATTCAACAGGATCCCACGATACTCTAACCGTCTCTCCCATGATCCAGTCACGAGGATTATGCCGGGTTACCTTCGCATTAAACTTAAGTAAATTAACTGTTAAATTGCAAAAGAAGAATAACAATACTTATTAAATAAAATTAAAATCAAATCTTCAATAAATACAGACAGGTGATGACTAAAAAAACCCAACAGACCCCCATTTAGTAACTACTATAAAAACATACTTACCGTTCAATCACTACTTGCTAAATCAAATATCTGCATTTAGCTATCAGAATAAAATTTTTATGCTCGCTTACATACTCCCTAATGCCAAACCATCACCATGTAGACCCTCAACCAGGCTTCTGGAAGAGGGACCCCCTGCATTAGCCTTACAATAGACTGGCACCAGTCTGTACTCACTCCTTGGTAACGCTTGTCACTAAGCAGGCTCGCGCATGCGCAGTAGGTCCCAAATGTGAAAACTGATTCACTTTTCTAAATTTAAGTGCCATATATCCAGCCTAGATTCTCAAATCAATACCCAGCGGGGTGGCTTGAGGCCGGGTCGCAGTGAATGGTAAGTATGTTTTTATAGTGGTTAATAAAACTACAGACCAACCCACTAAAGGGGGGGTCTGTTGGGGGTTGTTATTACACCACAAAAACATCCATTACCGTTCAATCACTACTTGCTAAACCCGTAGATTTGGTCAGTGTCCCACTACTAAACTTTGGTGGGAGGTGATTTGAGAATCCATAAGCAAGGATAAAAATCAAACAAACATAACCAAATGTTAATAACATAACATAATGTTGCATCCTAATCAATCACACAGTGATTAACAACCAAATAAAACTTTAAACATAAAGAAATAAATAAAAATCAAAGAACAACTCTCACCATTACACGCAGACGCACGGTCCTAACGAAAATGGTGGGATGTGCTTGGTAAATGGTCTTCAGCCCTTTTGGTTAAAATAGTAATGTTCCTAAAGAAAGAAGCCGCTGCGCTCTGGTCTTTCAAATAAAAAGAGGTAAAAGTAGACTCGGATTTCCATCCTGCAACTTGCATAACTTCGTCTACAGAAGAGCCAGCGAAAAGAGCGAAAGAGGTAGCCATCCCTCTAACATCATGAGCCTTAATGTGAGAGAGATTGATTTGCTCAGGAGAAGCAATCTCGTAGCAGAGTTGAATGGTGTCACAAATCCATCTAGCAATAGATGCTTTAGAGACAGGTCTGGCTACCCCTTCTGCATACGGAACCCATGTGAGATGGATCGGATCTTTTAAAATCAGTACGACGCTTATAAGCTTTAAGAGCTCTGACTGGACACCAAAATCTGTCAGACGGAGAAAAAGAAGATAAAGATTTTTAAATAATCGGCTTAGCTGGATAACGGTTTGATTGCGTTTTTGATTTAAAAAATCCCTTCTAGGATATAATACCAAACCGTCCCCAGCTTCAATAAATCGATCCTTTTCAGCGGAAAAAGCCTGGATCTCAGATCGTCTTCTAGCAGAAGCAGAAGCCACTAGAACAACAGTCTTAAACGTTAAAAGCTTTAAGCTAATCGAAGAGATGGGTTCAAAATGATGACCTGCCAAAACCTGAAGAACCAAAGCCAAGTTCCAGGAAGGCAAAGGTTTAGCAATAGGAGGACGAATATTACCTAAACCTCTGATGAAACCATTAAGAACCTTAGTATCTTTAACATCAGCGTTTAACAAACAAGGAAGAGAAGATGCTAAAGAAAATCTATATCCTCTAACAGTGTTAGGCAGTCAGATGAAGAGAATCAAACAGATAGGATACAAAATCTAAAACTTGGGAAATAGAAACAGAATCGGGCACGAGATCATGATTTGAACACCATTCTCCAAAAATCTTAAGTTGACCCTTGTAAACTCTTTGGGTCGACTCCCTCCTGGCCGAATTAATGATTTCCTGAGATCTTGCAGAAACTTTATTCTCAGGGACCGAGCACTCGATATTCTCCAAACGCACAGACTGAAGATTCCTGGGTTTGGATGAAGGCAAGTTCCCCTTACTTGAGACATCATCTCTCGAGGCCAGAGCAAGTGACCATTTTTCGTCTCAGAACTGGACACAACAGACTAAACCAACACATGTACAGGCGGTTCCACCTTACGACATCGCCCGCTTGTCCTTGTGGAGAAGCAGAACAGACCACAGAGCACATACTTCAATGTTGCAGTACGTATCAGCTGCTGAGAGAAGAGATCTGGCCTTTGTCAACCTCTTTTCTTGAAAAGCTGTATGGGCCTGTGGAAGAACTGCAGAAAACCAGAGTCTAGATTTCATCTTGAGAACGGCTCTCCAAGTGTGATACCAGCGATTGAAAAGAAGAAGGATTGTTGGAGGGAACGCATAAGCGAAGATTCCTGTCCAGGACTGAGACAGGGTGTCCACAGCCAATGCCTGATTGTCCGGAAAAGGAGACATGAAAGAGGAGATCTGGGCATTCGGAGGTCACGAACAGATCTACGTGGGGACGATCCAGGAGGTTGAAGATCGCTTTGACAACCGACCTCTTTAACTGCCATTCTGTGTGGGCGAATTTGGAGGGGCGAGACAATTGGTCCGCAAGAAAATTCAGACATCCTGGGACATGGGTGGACACCAGGAAAATCGGGTTCATGCGACACCACATGAGGAAATTCCACACCTCCAAACATAGGAGACGACTTTGTGGCCCCCTGCCTGTTGATATAAGAGACTACTGTTGAATTGTCTGATCGAATCGAGATCTTGAGACCCTTTACCCGATCTGACCAAGAAAGGAGAGCCTTCTTGACAGCCCACAATTCCAGAATGTTGATGTGGGCTGACGACTTCTCCAGGGACCACAGGCCTGAAACAGCCAGGGAATCCCAGACCGCTCCCCATCCCTCCTGGGAAGCATCTGTGAAGATAATTGCTTGAGGGGGGAGACTTGACCAGAGGAATACCTATCAAAAGCAGAAAGCAATCCTTCCCAAATTCCAGGTGGGGACTTAAATGCTCTCTGACAGTGATCTGATGGTAAATCGAATGAATCGACTGTTTCCACAGGGACATAAGATACAATTGGAAATGTCTTCTCATCAGCACTGCCCACGGAATGATGTTCTCGACGCTGACCATCAAGCCTATCACCAGGAGAAAAAAGATTGCTCTGACCACGGCAGAGGAGGACAGAATTTCCATGGCTTCTAAGATGGCTTCTACTCTTAGATCGGAAGGGAAGACTAAGCCTCGAACTAGGTTGAAAGAAACACCTAGGTGGGTGAAAACCCGAGACGGAGTCAAACATGATTTTTCTAGATTTATGACCCATCCTAGACTGGAAGTCAGACTGCAGACCTCCGGAACGATACTCGACAGAATTGAGGAAGATTCTGCTTTAGTAACCAATCGTCTATATAAACGTGAAGGGGAATAGAATGACGGTGCAGAATTCCTGCTACTGCTGACACTAGGCGGGTGAAGAAGAAGGGAGCCGTGGTCAGGCCGAAAGGCATGACTCTGAACTGCCATACCCGGCCCTTGAAAGCGAATCTCATGAACTTTCTGAAAGAAGGGTGGATGAGAATATGAAAATAGGTGTCCTTCAGGTCTATGGAAGACGTCCACATGCCTGGACTCAGTCTGGTGATAATCTGAGATACAGTCTCCATTTTGAATTTTGGAGTAGAAATTAGAAGATTTAATCTCTTTAGATTGATAATTGGACGCCATCCACCTGTTTTCTTGGGGACTAGAAAAAGAGTTTAGTAGAAGCCCGGGTCTACTCTCCAAAAAGGAACCTCTTCCACAGCCTTCTTTAGACACATTGACTCCAATTCGTCTTCCAGGGCTCCAAACTTCTCCAGATTGGACGGAACTGGAGTCCATTTGGGCTGGCAAGACAGAGGAGGAGGCAGATCTATCCAAGACGGTGCATAACCACAGCAGATTTGTTCTAAAAGCCAGGAGTCCTGAACGAGGGCTTGCCAAGTCGCCCAAAACAGAGACAGGCACCCTCTTACTGACACGCTGGGAAGAAGGGACTGCACTGATAGATCCAAAGGTGGTAGAAGAGGAAAGACTGGGAAACAAGAAAGGGAAAGGCCTACCCGGGCTATGGCCATCCCTTCAAACCCATCTAGTTTGAAAACCTCTAGAGGAGCAGCCTCTAGAACTAGCTCTAGAACCTCATGAGCAAAACTGACCGAGGAAGAGTCTCTCTTAACTGAAGGCTTCAAAATAGAGATCTGATCATGCAGATCCTTTGCTGATCTAAGGCGATCAGACTCGGCTCTAAGAATAGAAGTAGAAGTTTGGCCAAAGATATCCACACTGAAAGGAGGAGCTGAAATAAGGTTACTCCTGAGAGAGTTCGAAATATTCACCTCTGAAAGTTTCCTTGACCTTCTTTTAGAAGTAATGAAGCCCAAGGAATGGCAAACCGAGTTCAAGGAACCTCTTGACAGATCGGCTAATGATTGAAAAACTTCAGGAGGAATCTGACCACCCTTCTCCTGAGAAGACCCTCTGAAAGAACGGCCAGAAAATTAGCTGATTTTAATTGAGCACGCCAAACAGACTCCCATTTAAAAGGGTCAGAAGATGATTCTACCTTAGAGGACTCCTTAAGATTTGAAGAAAGAACGTCCCAAGTCAGACCATTAAGAGATTGAGTAGAGGCCAATCTAATAAAATCATCTTTCGGAACTTGAACCGGAGCATCTACCTTGGGAGTAAGAGAGAACTCTTTTGATTGAACATCATTAACATAAAAATCCAGCATATCTACAACCAAATTATCCACTGGAAGAACACAAGGAGCACTAGATGAAGAATCAGAAGATGAAAGAGCAGATCCGAACGAAGGAGGATCAATAGAAAATTCATCCTGAAGAGGAAGAGATAGAGAAGAAGATATCCATTGATGAGACTTAGACCAGTCATCCGATGAGGCCCTCATCGGATAGAACCTCTTCAGGTCCCTGGCCCTGACTGATCTCTGAGTAGCCTTGACAGAAGAATGAGATGGAGAAGAGGGAGGAGGACAAAGGTCCGAGTCCAAAGAAGCAGATGAATCAAAGATTCTTAGAGAGGAAGGAGAGGATAAACCTCTAGAGGCAGCGTCCGAGAAAGAGTCCAAAACCGAAGAAGACTGATCAGATGGACTAACACCACGTTTCTCTCGCTGATTAGAAGGAAAAGAATATGAATCTAAACCACTGGCTGAAAATCTAGAAAGGATTGAAAATCTAGCGGAAATAATAGAGCGATGAAGAGAGGAATCGCGACTTACTGAAAACAATGAAAAATCTAAACCCGAATCAACTATCTGGAATTCCAATTCTGGAGAAAGAATGACAGACACAATAGGATCCAAATGATCAAAAGCAGGAGAAGAGGAAGAATAAGAAGGAAGAGCAGAGGCAGACTGAGAAGATGAAGAAGGGACCTGAGAAGAAGAAAAGTTCTGATGGAGAGAAGCCGGAATATGAAGAAAACCTGGAGGAGGAGAGATAGTTGAAGAGTGAAAAAGAGAAGAAGAATTAGAACCATGGGCAGACGAAAAATCCCTAGCCGACAACACAGATGAGGTGGAAGAAGGATGATTACTACCTTTCTTAGAAACTACATGAGAAATGTGAGCAGAAGAAGAATGAGAGTGCGATACTACCTCATGAAAGGAAGGATGAACAAAATCAGAAGAATGAACAGACTGAGAGCGAGAAGAACGATCAGGATAATGCCTATAAAATACCTGAGTAGGAGTGGCGCGAAAATAGTTAGAATCAGAAGGAGCAGATATATTACTATAATGGGAATCTGAGTTAGTTGACAGCTCATAATTTGATGCGCAAAAATTGTTTCCAGCAGAAACTGGAACACCGAAACCGGAAATAGAATGCTTCACCGGATCTACTTGACATGGAGAAGAATCTCTTAAACCGGAAGCAGATAGACTGTCAACGGAAGCGGAAACGGAAAAACCGGAAATGGAAGTCGATTGCAAGGATGGGTCCAACAGACCCGGATATGCATAATTCGAACCGAAAGTAGCTACACTGCCACCGGAAACGGAAGTTAACAAACTGGGACCGGAAAAAGAAGATGTATGCAAAGTCGGGTCCAACAGACCCGGATGTGCATTCTTCCTACCGGAAGTATCAACACTACTACCGGAAGCGGAAATTGGCAAACCAGAAACGGAAAAAGAAGAATGATGCAAAGTCGGGTCCAACAGACCCGGATATACTTTCTTCATACCGGAAGTAGCAACACTACTACCAGAAGAGGAAACTGGCAAACCGGAAACGGAAAAAGAGGAATGATGCAGAGAAGGGTCCAACAGACCCGGATGTACATTCTTCCTACCGGAAGTAGCAACACTACTACCGGAAGAGGAAGCTGAAAAACCGGAAATGGAAATAGATGAATGATGCAAAGCCGGGTCCAACAGACCCGGAATTACATTCTTCCTACCGAAATCAGCAACTCTACAGCCAGAACCGGAAAAAACGGAAACGGAAGTGGACGGAAAAGCCAGATTATCATTTGACACTAGATGTTCAGCCAAGCCTGAAACAATCACAGTGCTCATTTCCGGATGACCGGTCAAACCAGAAGACAAACCGGAATGCAAACCCGCTTGCCTGGACAAGCCAGGAGTAGAGACGGGAGCAGAGGCGATCAGAGATCTTAACACATTTCTGGCAATAGGGATCACTGAAAAATGTACCTTAGCATGAGAAGAAAAATCGGAAGCTTCCGCCACCGATGCCATCGCCTGAGGGTTATGCGGACCCTCAAGACTAACATGGTCTTTAGTCTGGCTCCTACCAGATGATGATTTAACAGACTTCTTTCTAGAACCGCCGGATTTTAATTTAGGAGACTTCATCTCTTGTCCGGACGTCAGAGATATAGGCTTGCCCCACTTACGCGAACGACTGGAAGACTGGGGGCTGTGCTCAGAGTCTGACGACTCCTCTTTGGCAGCCTTAATCGTGGAGGAAATGCGTTCATCTAGAGACTTCGTTAGCACGTTTGCGAATGACTCAAATCTGGCAAATAATGCCATAACGGGATCTGAGGTTGAAATAGAAGAGCAGCCCCCCTCCGTTGTTGATACAGACGTTTTAACAGAGGTAGAGGCAGTAGTTTGAAACAAATTCCTTGAAGTAAGCTTTGGAAATGACCAACGGCGAGCCCTTACATATCCCATACGTTTTGAGAGGGGAGCAGGAGGTACACCTCAGGCAAACGTGACCCGCAAAGTCTTTAGCGTGAAAGCGATCACACTTAGTCGACGAACATTTGATTTTCTCAGAAGATAAAACCACTTCCTATAAAATAAAAAATGATAGGAAATAAAGCAATAGCTTCGTTAAAAACTAATGAGAAAATCTACAGAGGAGACCTCATACGCATACTTAATGAACTGACTGAAGACTGGAATCATAATGATTCCTGAGTGAATTGTTTGAAAGCACTAGGATCTACATAATAGGAGTGGTATTGGCTATTTCATAACATGGTAACTTGATGGTATATAATAGGCACGGTTACTCGAACCTCGAAAACGGGAGTATTGACACGAAAACTGGTAACTCAAAAACTAGAGTTACAAAAACCTCTAAAACACCATGATATAAAAGTTAAACATAACTTAGGAAGGATAGACTTCATGGTAGGCATGTTTATATGTCAGTATAGAATGTAGCTGAAACTTTTCAGAGCAAAGCTATAAACTTTTATTTCACTTGATAGCAGGCAAACTGTTCTGCTAGCAGAATATTTGAAAAAGTGAATCAGTTTTCACATTTGGGACCTACTGCGCATGCGCGAGCGTGCTTAGTGACAAGCGTCACCAAGGAGTGAGTACAGACTGGTGCCAGTCTATTGTAAGGCTAATGCAGGTGGTCCCTCTTCCAGAAGCCTGGTTGAGGGTCCACATGGTGATGGTTTGGCATTAGGGAGTATATAAGCGAGCATAAAATTTTTTATTCTGATAGCTAAATGCAGATATTTGATTTAGCAAGTAGTGATTGAATGGTAATGGATGTTTTTGTGGTGTATTAACAGCATGGGTTTCTTATTAACACTTTAATGGTCAAGATTTTTCACAAAAATTTTAATCTTTCCTCAGTGAATGTCCATTTGCAGGCGAAGATAAGACAATTTTGAAAATTTACCACTGGAATGACTCTTTCGATTTTTGAGCCAGTCATTAGTGATAAATTTTCAAAAATAGTCTTCTCTTGGCCTGCATATGGCTATTCCTCAAGATCAGTGCAGAGGCTGGTTTTGGCCGGCTTGACCATTAAAGGGTTAACACTTTAATTTTCAAATTTGGTCGAGAAACTCTAAATATTTTCTTATTAAATAAATGGCCATTTGCATGTCAAGGATAGGCTATTTTTTAAAGTTGACAACTGGAATGACTGGCTCATTTAACGAGAAATAGTCTTCTTCTTGCCTCTAAATGGACATTTTTCAAGACTAATGCAGGACCACTGCAGAAGCCATTTTTGGCTGATGAGTGTCAAAAGGTTAACACTCAAGACGCCCAAAAAATGGCTTTTGCAGGTCTTGATAAATGTCTATTTGCGGATGAAGAGATTATTTTTTTTAACTTATCACAACCGAGCCAGTCATTCCAGTCATAAAGTTCTCTTGGTCTACTAATGAACAGTTTCTTTGAGAAAATTTAAATTTTCTTGAACAAATTTGAGGGCTGGAGGGTTAACAGAGTTAACATCATGCCCCTAAAATGTAACAAATTTTTGTGACCAATAATTGGTTACAGAACGGCAATTTGACTTGGATAGCTAGAATATAATTAATTTTAAAGACAGGATTTTTATTACTAAGTACAAAGGAATCTGCTTCCAGCGTCATCTCAGTTTCACAATTTTCTTGGTGAAGACTCGCACACTTTAACTCTTCTACTAAATCTGCTAAGTGTGCTACGAGGTGACCTCAAGAAAGCAGGATTAGGTACACTCAAGTCCAAAATGGACCTGAGGACGCTAAGGATTTCGGCTGAGGACAAGACACAGTGGGCAAAAGCGAAGAAGGGATGATTCCAGCTGTAGCATGTTTCTACTACTACAGCCGCAGAATACAGTAATCATACACAAAGTAGGATTGAGAAATGTAAATTTGCAGACCAAGAGAACCGAACCAGTCATTTCAGTGGTAAATTAAAAAAATAGTCTTCTCTTGGTCTACAAATGGACATTTTCTATGAGAAAATCGAAATTTTCTTGAAAAAATTTGAGGGTTAGTGTTATGATGAATATGGTAATTTTTGCATAGGACGGAGGTGACCAAATTCTGTCAGCATTACTCCTTACTATTATCAACTTGTATCGGTCAACTTACCTACAGAAAGAGGCCTAGTAAAGTTCCACGAGCCTAGAGCACATATATGTCTTTTTCTAGTGCACTCAACACCTTTAGTTCTATCACAGTTAGATGCCTCCATAAAACGTAACGTCACATCTCCTATCTGATACACTGACGGTGATATGCATACATAATGCGTACTATTAACGTATCTACACGGAAACTGTATTTTCCACTCGACGAGTTCCGCATATATCACAGTATCTTCAGAACCGCATGGCCCCCATACAAAGATCTCTTCACCGCCCAACATGGAAACTTGAGTCGGAAAAACGTTAAACAAATCTGTAACATAAATTGTGTATAATCTAATTTATTTATTTTAAATTCATTAGTTTATTTATTGGAATATTTGCTTTGTTTACAAAAAGGTAAGGCAAATGTTAAAAAACAGCCGATCATGGACAATATGACTATAGAAAGCGGATAACACGCGTATACTATACATGTATTAGTGATCCAATAGTCAAATAGTGATCCAATAAAACTAAAGTTCCTTTGGATGAGTCATAATGATTGCCTCTGCCGTCATGTCCATGGGGGGGGGGGGGGGAGACATGGTTAGTGGACTAATTAAGATGGTTGGTTAGTGGACCCAATAACAGTTGCTTGAAATCACTGTGGTGAACGGTGTTTGATACAAATGTATGTGAAATATAGTATCTTTAGGCACACTGTAAGAAAATTTAAACATTATTATGCAAATGCCCGTGCAATTAACCCTTTCACCGACTCATCCATGAAAAAGTATAATTCTTATGATATAAAACTTATCCTGCTGAATATTTTGAAATTAATTTGACCGGAAGCCATTACTGCCTAAGGCAACAATGGCTTCCAGTCAAACTAATTTCAAAATATTCATCAATTTTCCTATATGGTATCGTTAAAATGAGATGGAGAATTCATGGGTGAAAGTGTTAACCCTTACCACTCCGATGTCAATATTCTATATTTTACTGTGTCAATATCAAAGAAACTGGTGTACATTTTTCAACAATTTTGGTGGAAGATGTTGTTGTCTACGACAGCGCCATTTCCCACCAAATTTGTTGAAAAATGAACACCAGTTCATCTTTTAATTTAATTTGAAGATTTAAAATTTTGACACCAGAGTGGTAAGGGTTAAATCACCTGGGAACTGATCATCATGACTACAATGTGTTTGTTACCTGAGATGAGCCTTCCCATAACTGGGCGGAACTGTTTCACATCTGAGAGGCAGTAGACCCATCGACCAGGCACACCGACGTTTGATGTTTTGGTGAGGTTGCGCACAGCAGTGGTTGATGAGCCGGGTATTTCCCACCACTTGGCTTTGTGATTAAAGCCCACCTTTAGAATAGTAGCAAGTAATGCACTCAGTTATTTAGTGGCTTAATTGTATTTATTTATTGATCAATTGTACCATAGTAATCAACTTAATACTTTAACCCTCGTTGGCTAAAAAAACCACCAAATGGCTTCTGCAGTGATCGTGAGAAACATTTGCAGACCAAGATAAGACTATTTTTGAAAATTTACCACTGGAGTGACTGACTCGATAACCGACAATGGACATTTTCTATGAGAAAATTGAAATTTTTGTGAACAAATATACGGCTAAAATATTCAAATTGTCAAGCAGTAACACTCAAATTTATTCAAGAAAATTTTAATTTTCTCATAGAAAATGTCCATTTGCAGACTAAATGAGGACTACTATTCAAAATATACCACTGGAATCCCTGGCTCGGTTATTGAGCGTGTCATTTCTCTGGGCTTGCAAATGGACATTCACTAAGCAGTATGTAATGTTCTTAGCTAATCATGACAAGTAAAAGGTTAAATACAAAATAATTTCAATCATACAGAGTTTTATAACTTTAACCATCAAATTTGTTCAAGAAAATTTCAATTTTCTCATATAAAGTGTCCATTTTCATACCAAGAGATTACTTTTGAAAACTTATCACTGGAATGACTGGCTCATTTACAAATTTATTAAAATAGGCTTCTCTTGACCTGTTAATGAACATTTCTCAGGATCACTGCAGAAGCCATTTTTGGCCGCCTTGAGTGTGAAATGAATGAGAATTATTGTCGTTATTACACCACAAACATTTATACAATCAAATCACCACTAGCTAAATACATTCCACCCTTATTTAGTCCCAAAAAACTGTAAGTATGTTTATGTGGTTAATAAAACTACAGACCAACCACTAGGGGAGGAGGGGGTGCTGTGGTCGTTATTGCCTACATATACATTAGCCACAAGGGATCAATCAAATTCGTGTCAAAATATTCAACAGTTAAATATTTTTGTATTGCTTTGTACAGGAGATCCCAGGACTTCAAGCCTGAAAGGGTAAAACGACGTCCCAGAGAAAATGATTCAGTTCCCTTTGTAATGATAACTGGTTTAATTTTTTTTTACTACCTCTTTACTAAAACAGGCATGTCTGGGATGGTCTTGAGGATTGTCCATTTGCAGACCAAGAGATGACTATGTTGGAAAATTTACCACAGGAAAGACTGACTAGGCAAAACAACAACCATGGCATACCATGGTAGCCTGGTATTTGATAAAAACCATGAAATAACATGATCGGCTCTCAAATACCATGAAATACCATGGTGTATCACCATGGTAAACAATGTTTTTTCCATGGTAGACCATGGTCATACCGTGTTCATTTCGCAAGGACGCGCGATAACAGAGACAGTCATTCCACTGTAAAATTTTCAAGAATATTCTTTTCTTGGTCTGTAAATGGACATTTTCTATACTTTTTCACTCCATCCTTTTTGATCTAATTTTGTCCATGTCTTATGGATTCTGAAATAAGAGTCCACTTCCGGCATGTGATACGTTAAAATGGCATCAGTAATTAAAACATTTAGCATTCAAACTTTCAACAAAAATTTAAAACAACAAATTATTATTATTATTATTATTATTATTATTATTAATAATTATTATATCTCCTGCAATACAGAAAACAGTACATTTTAAATTAAACAATTAAAATTTAAAAGCGCATTTATTGGAAGAAACTTAAATAAGTTAACCCTTTGCTGATCAACATTTTTTAAACAAACTTACAATGTTTACATAATGAATATTCATTTGCAGCCCAAGAGAAGAGCATTTTTGAAAATTTACCATTGGAATGGCTGGCTCGGTTATTGAGCCAGTCATTCCGGTGGTAAAATTTCAGAAATACTCTTCTCTCTGCCTACAAATGGACAATTTATCAAGACCACTGCAGAAGCCGGTCTTGACCGGGTTGGCCATTAAATGGTTAATAAAATACAAGTAGACATAGATTATTTTGCATAGGGGACAATTAATGACGGATGTAATTCTCACAAATCTTATTAGTCAACTCTGCAATAGGGTCACAAAACTGAGATACGCTAGACATTTTGGTTGTGACTCGCAACAACATGATCAGTCTGTTCATCAGTATGGCTGTCGGTTAAATTTGTTACATTTCTTATAAATGCTGCCTAGAAAACAGCCCATAAATAACAACAACAGAATCATATTAGTTAGCGCAATTTTGAAGACGATGTAAGAAATATCGTTGAATATTTTTAACATAATTCGATTGGACGACATTGCTGCCGTATGCAGTAACGTCTATTGTTACCTTATGCAGCAATGTCTCCCAATATCCAATTATGCCAAAAATATTCAATATTTTATTTTATTTTGCACACATGTTAAGTTATTTCTGAGCTGTACTGTGAGATTTCCTTGTTCTGCAGATATCACTTTTTCAACCAGGAAATGTATTTCTTAAATTTGTCTAAAATTCACTTTCCCTTTCTCCAAGGGTGAAATGAATCCTATTTAAGGTCATTATGTAATCAGTAATGGCTTGAAAATACTGTATGTATCCTCTTAAAATGGGTGTGTAATGCATAATACGATAATGGCCCAGATAATAGTGAATAGACCAGTGCTTTTGTAAATAAAGACTTGATTGTACAAGATGATTATGTCAATATGACGATGAGAAGTACAGTACAACCCAGAAATAACCTAACCAGGCCCGTACGGTGGGGGTAGGGTGGTTCGTGAACCTAAAATTTGTAAAAAATAATTTTAATATCAGTGTATTGAATTTGCCTATATTGGATATAAATATGAGTCAGATATGACTATGTTGATATCATCTATTTTGTTGATTTTTTTGCCTAGAATTCAGGAAAATGCACCATTTTACTTTCAGAAATAAAAAATCTTATTAATCTGGGGGACCCACCCCCCGGATCCCCCTTACGAAACCCCCTTCCAGAATTCCACCATACGGCACTGTTAACATGGTCCTAAAATAAAACCTTGTTGAATATTTTGAACGTAATTTGATTGGAAGACATTGTTGCCTATGGCAGCATTGTCTTCCAATCAAATTATGTTAGAAACATTCAACAGAACATTTCTTACTAACTAATAGGTTTCTCAGTTTTTGTTTGGAAAGCATTTTAACTTATTTATGAGCTGTACCACAGTTTTTCTCACTATGTATTTATGAAAACGTGACAATTTGTGTGCACAGTGAACTACCCAAATTAACTCATCACACTCGAGAGGCAAGAAAAGATTTACTATTACGTAATTAGTGTCGTGTAGAATACTTTGAAAACTGTATAACATAAAGCTGTTGTTGTCTAAAATAGGCACCGACAGTTTCAGTCAAATTATTTCCAGAATATTTAATAAATAAATTTAGTTTACACAGATTCTATATTATTGCATTGGGAAAGAAATTTAAAAAGGAATTTTAACAATTTTTGTTATTGACTTTGTACATAAAAACTTAAGCATATGGTCATTCACTTTAATGTTTTGGTGAAACAAGTGGTCAGATACTGGAAATACTACACTCTATTGAAAAACGGTTATGATACCGTATTTTCCGGTATATTAAATGCTGTTTTTGTTAAATTTGTTTGGGCCAAGAATGGGGGTCCAGCATACTATGTATTAATATAAACCTTTACCACAGTTTTCTGGCTCAAAATATTTGGTACCAACAGCCTCCTGAATGTAAAATTCAGTCTAAAAATATGTTATCAGCGCTATTTCATCTTCCCATATTGTAATAACCAATAGTGGTCTATCTTATCTGTAATAATTATACTCGATGTATACCTTTGGTGGACTACCTGTTGTGAAATTAAATATGTACAAAAAATTAATGAAATAAATAACATTGAATTTTGAATATGTTTGTAAATATTACGTGTATCATTCCTAAATAATGAAATAAAACTAAACTGATAAGTCATTGTCTTGTCATATGTCCGACCAACACAGTGATCCAAAATGAAAGCAAACCTCCAACAAAAATTGCTTGAACATGAGAGACAAAATGAGGTAAATCGCTTCTTATGTTGGCGGACCAGTTGCAGTAAACCTCTTTTCTGATTGGAGGCGTTCCATTGAAGGCCTCCCAAACATTGCCAACAAACACATTTTATAGTCATGAATGTTAATATTGCAAATTAATATGCTGTGTGTAGGACAATGTTTTAAAAACAATTTGAGTAATAATTTCTCTATATCCTAAACAACAAATGCATTCAGCATTATACTTATTGGCAAGATTTTTGTTCACTTGGGCGATTTCGTTTGGGATGACTTGCTTACATTATGATAATTAGATGAAGATGATGGTGATAGAATCTCGCTCTCATTAGCGTAGATCTCGCGAGAACAGGAATGGGGATTCCATTGTATAGTGAATGTATTAATCGCTCCAAGATGGGTTTTTTTCATTCTATTACGGTTGAAATACGGAATAAACTAATTAATATTAATAAAAATAACACATATTTAGCCGATAAGTGAATATTATTATTTTGTATTTAACGGTAGAGTTACCAATATTCGTTCGTCCAAATAAAATATGGTTTGAAATTTTTCTAAGCTACAACTGCTCATTGAAATTATTGTCTGATGCTTGTTATACACATGTATTTGGCTTTTTGCCTCATATTTTGCCCTGCGTGCTATCTATCAGGGTGTATAGTATGCCCAAAAGTACAGTAAGAAGTTATTGGCTTGATTGGTGTCTATCGAGTCCGAGTGCAGGTTTATATCTAGGCTGGTTTATATTTCAGTCTATTATTGGCAACTTCCCCAATTTTACACTCCTGGGCGGAGATAGGCAATGAGGAGTATAGGAGATTGCCTAAGTATCCAAAAATTGGCAGACAGCTGACCAGAGACACAATCCCGAAGTGGATGGTTTCACAGCTCTACTCGTCATCGTCTCCTCATTAAAATTTATGATAACTTTTGACATATTCTAGATATATAGTATATAGATTGTAGAGCTCAGAACGAACTTAAATTATTTCGAAGACAAAATAAAATATGCTGTTGAATATTTTCAATATACTTGGACTGGAAGACATTGGCAGCAATGGCGTCCAATCAAATTAAGTCCAAAATATTCAATAAAACATTTCTTACATCGTGTTAACAATTGTACTAACTAAAATGTTTCTGCCTGTGTTTTGGAAACCTGTTAGCGAGTTGTACTGTAGGACAGATTTGAATTGAAGTTTATAACTATTCAAGACAAACTTACAGATTGACATATCGCCTATGAACCGATAAATGAATTTCTTTAAACTTTTCACAATTGAAATCAGTTTACCAAATCCAAACAACACATTATAACCATCACCGATTAAATTAAATTAAATTAAAGAACCTCATATTCCAAGTATATTGTATTAGTGTTTTCAGTCATGTCAATAGGACAAGTAACTATCTGACTGCTCCAAGCCACTAGACAATAATTTTAATGGGCAATAACTCTGGACCTGTTAAATATTTTGAAAACAATTTGACTGAAAGTTGTTGGTGACATAGTCACCAACAACTTTCAGTCAAATTGTTTTCAAAAAATTCTGCATATCCAGAGTTAAACCCCATGGAAAATGTAGTCTGCAGAAACTCGGCTGACAGTTAACATGCTTACTGAGGGATATAAAATTGTCATCATTCACCAGACACCTTTTTTCATGCTGATTAGTTCGAATTCCTTAGTACAAAATAGTTACTTTGTCAAGCACAGAAGTAATGTCTAAACTGTTGAATACTTTTGACAAACTTTGATTGGAAGCTGCATAAGGCAACAATTACTCCAGAAAAGATTTGTGACCAAAATAACCAACAGATATAGGGTATCATTAATAGAGATCCATGTCTAGCTATGCCACGCCCATTTCTAGCTAAGCTCCACCCACTTTCTTACACACGTTGGAATCAATTTGAAACTTTGCAACCTGAATCCCTTCAATCTACATTTCAAGGTAACTATACAGGTAAGCTGTTGAAAGTTCTGAAACCATTTTGAAACCTATGGCAGCAGCATGTACCAGGTAAATTAGTTTCAAAATAAGCAAATTAATATTTATTAAATTCTAAATTCATTATAGAAATTCAATTCGTACATCTTCATGACAGACTTTAGGAATTTTTCAGAATCCCTTAATTTGGCATAGAAATCCTGGGGGCTTTATGATGAAAGGCTAGAAGAGACAGACCTGACACTAGGACTTCACATGTGAATGTTAGTATTTTAAAAATATACCGCAACAATTAACCAACAACATTTTAAAAACAAATCTTTCCATTTTATTACAAATTGTACAATCAAACGTGTATTATTTGAGCCGATTATTAAGCACTAAATGTTGGACCATCTGCAGTATTCATTCAGTTCAGTGGTCAAGCCAGTATTCACCGATCAATGAATAAATGTGTCCCAGTGCTTTGCTTGCTTGAATAGCGATTCTTTACATCTCAAAAGAAGACAATTCTTGAAGATTTACGACTGTACACCAGCTCGATAACCGAGCCAGTCATTCCAGTGGTAAATTTTCAGTCTTCTCTTGATCTGCAGATGGAGATTTTCTGAGAAAATTAAAATTTTCTTGAACAAATCTGAGAGACAACTGGTGAAAGCATATCTGTTTTATGCCCGCTCATGTCCTTATAATACATGTTTGACAGTACAGCATAAACCATATTTTACCACACACACCGTTTGATGGATCGCCATAAGACACCATTTGATTTTTGTTTACATTTAAATGATGCAAATTCCATTTTAAAGTTAAATGTTACACCCATTTTAGTGCCATTATTTCTCCTTCAACCAGCTCTGCTATCCATGAATTTTGTTTAGTACTGGTCCCAGTATGCCGCGAAAAATGGTTTAATTTGGTCTTACCAATGAGCATATTTTGCTTGAGGGTTGTGGAGTAGTTCTGAGATGGCTTCCACTCGATAGATCCACTTTATAGTGGCTACAGTGCGCCTCGACATTACTCTGAGATACATATATAGATATTTGCAGGCTAAGTACAACTGCTTAATGTCATGCGGCAGCCAACAGTAATACTATTCAATTGTAACTGTCTGCCTGCTGAATTTCTGCAGACTACATTTTCCATGGGGTGTTTACCTTTGGATCTGCTGAATACTTTTACAACAATTTGACTGAAAGTTGTTGGTGGCTTGGCCACCAACAACTTTCAGTCAAATTGTTTTTAAAATATTCAGCAGATCCAGAGTTATTGCTATTGAAATTATTATCTGGTTGCTTTCGAACGCCAGACAGCTAAACTACGATAGGTGACATTAATTGAACTCTCGTCAAGCATAGAATCTTTCGGCGATAAGACATGAATTCAATATAACACTAATCTACTAAAATAAGGATTGTATCTTACGTATATACCCTTAAAATCCAGCTTGGGACCCCAAACGTAGGAGCAGTGGGTCCCATGGGACCCCTGAAAATGTTGTATCTTTGTGTAATACTAAGTAGTTTTATAGGTTTTTACACAAAAATACCTACAAAAGCTACTAAAATAGGACCACCATAATGTATAGATGTGAGTCCACACTGTCCTCTAACCTTAGCAATGATAAGAAATAGTGCATAAAAGCATCAGATTTCAAGTTGGGACACTCAGATTTCAGCTGGAGACCCGCAGATTTCTGTGTGAATGGTCCCTGGATCCTAAGAAGACACTGCATTAATTTTAACCCTATTTGTGTGGTACCTACATAATTTGATTGTGACATCATATAGCAAGTGATATATTCTGCTTATGCTGACAGATACATACATTGTAGATACTAATGTCTGACAGACCGCTTCCAAGCATAAAGTGGACAGGACTAGCTTCTAGATTTCTCAAGAAGACATAATGATAAAAGGTTTAAAACAAAATGATCAGTTGATGGCTAGCTATCGTAAATCTTCATGCTTTGTTGAATTTATATTTTATTACCTTTCCTCAACCCCCTAGAAGGTGGAGCCAAATATAAATGTCATCTCGCAATCCGCAATCAAATGGGTAAGACATACAACAAATCTGGTTGAATCTGGCTACAAGTTTGACCCCGCCCCTCTCCACTGAACCCCCCCCCCCCCCACCCCCCTCCCTGGGAATGAGCCATATATAAATTGTGTCCTGCTGTCCGCAATCATATGAATAACTCAAATAACAAATTAGGGTGAATTCCCCCAACTGGTTTCAAAGGATATAGCTAGATGGATGAATGGCCAAATGGATGAATGATGACACACAGATAAACACGGGGATTGTGATATCCGAGACATTGTTTTCAAAATACATGGGGATAATCAAGTCAGGTTCATCTTATTATTTCTGTTGAATCCATGAAAAATCTTCAAGGCTATTCAATCAATATTGTGCAATACTCCTGTGCAAGATGCCATTATTCTCCTAAGAAAACCTATTTATGTAATACATAAGCTTATGGATAACATTATTCAGATCCTTAACGTAATTATGTGTGCATCAAGGCTGAAAAACAATGCATGGCAATCATAACATAAGCATTCTAAATCTTAATAACCAAATACCAACCCATTTCATCAAATATTACCTCAAAACTGGTCGGAAATGAGATATATGCACATGTATTTTGAAAGCAATTTGACGGCAATGACTTTTAATATTCAGCTATATATAACGTGCAGAATATTCTTAACCCTTAGCACACTGATGTCAATATTCTATCTTTTACTGCATCAATAGCAAAGAAACCGGTATTTATTTGTTGAAAAATAAACACCACTTCATCTTTTACTTTAATTTGAAAATTTTTAATTTTGACATCAGAGTGTTAAGGGTTAAAACAATCTGAATGAACGTCATTAGAGTCAGATTGCTTTCAAAATTATTGAACAGAATCATAACTCTGACTTAAATATATGATGAAATGCATTCGTCTACTAAACTATGTATAAACTAAGAATTCTACAAAGCAACGAAAACAATGCAGTTTTCTACAAACACATCATAACAAAAGCACCACAATGCAAACTTGTAATGATATACAGCTAAATACTATTAAAACATAACTAAATGGCTCATGGCAAAGGCTGGTATTTCACAAAGTGTAGACAAGGAGGAGAATGAGGACAGACACACGTAATAACAAGAAGAAGAAGAAGAAGAAGAAGAAGAAGAAGAAGAAGAGGAAGAAGAAGAAGAAGTAGAATGAGCTAAAGTGCCTTTGATTAGACGAATGTCAGATTAGAGAGTTCACTTGAGTATATCGATGGTGAAATATACACATGTCAACCAACGAGATTGGAGTCAGAATAAGGTCAACCAACATGACCAAGTATGAGAATTGAGAATGACAAAGATTATGCTTTTAATGGTCAACTCAGTCAGAACCGGCCTGTACAGCGGTCTTCAGGAACGTCCATTTGCAGGCCTTGAGAAGACTATGTTTGAAAATTTACCATTGGAATGTATGGCTCGATAACCAAGTCAGGCATCATGGTAAAGTTAAAAAAAAAGAAGATTTCTCTTGACCTGGAAATGGACATTTGCCAAGCAAATATTTCAATTTTCTTGACAACCTTTGACCAATACAGGGTTTAATCAGATGAGAATGACACAGCTGAACCGAGCAGGACATTCAGACTCGTGGATTTCAAACAAATGGGAGACTGAGTCAGTATGGTAGATTAAAAATATGTAGACATTCTTTTAGTTTCTGTCCAGCTGTCTGTCTGTCCATCCATCAATCTGTCAAGTTTTATTAGTTGCAACTCAAAACTAGCATACAGTACATCTCAGAAATAACTTAACATGTTTCCAAAACATAAACATGTTAGTTAGTACAATTTTGAACACGGTGTAAGAAATATTCTGTTGAATATTGTGAACATAATTGGATTGGAACTAAGCAGCAATGTCTTCCAATCCAATTATGTTCACAATATTTAACCCGTAACCACTCGAGTACAAATTTTAAATTTTCAAATTAAATTACAAGATGAACTGGGCTTCATTTTTCAACAAATTTGGTGGAAGATGGTGCTGTTGTAGATAGCAACATCTTCCAACAAAATTGATGACGATTGTACAGCAGTTTCTTTGCTACTGACACTGAAATATAGAATATTGACACCAGAGTGGTAAGACTTAATAGTATGTGTTATTTTGTTTTGGAAATATATTCTTATGGTATTTCTGAGCTGTACTGTAAGTCAGTTTGTCAGTCTGTCAATGGACCTTTCCAGTTTATCCATCAATCATGACATCATAATCGACTACGTAATTTATAGGATGATGTCATAATCAATGATGTCACGAATGACGTAGATAAGTGCATCACGAATGCATAGTTGGTGATGGGCTAACCGTTGTTGTATGAATTGTATGTTTTTACTATTTAATAAACATGAAGTTGAATATTTTGAAACTAATTTGACTTGACACTGTTGCTGCCTATCAGCACCCAGATAAATAAGTTTCAAAATATTCAAAGGCTTACCTGTATAGTTTTTTGGAAATTGATAGTCAGGTAGTTCAGGAATCGATTGATCCCAACACGAACGAGGTGTGGCTGGAGCTTAGCTAGAGATGGATGGAGCATAGCTAAAACTGGAAAGGTCCATTGGTGCAAAGCTACCACCAGTCATAACTATAATGTTTTCAATTGATTTTTATTTTACATTTCTAACACAACAGTCTATGTCACCACTATTGTCACCCCTATTGCCACACCTATTGTCACCCCTATTGTCACCCCTACTGTCACACCTATTGCCACACATATTGTTACACATATTGTCGCACCTATTATCACACCTATTGTCACACCTATTGTCACCCCTATTGCCACACCTATTATCACCCATATTGTCACACCTATTATCACACCTATTGCCACACATATTGCCGCACATATGGTCACACCTTATTGTCACCCCTATTGCCACACATATTGCCGCATCTATTATCACACCTATTGCCACACCTATTATCACCCCTATTGTCACACCTATTATCACACCTATTGTCACATCTATTATCACATCTATAGTCACATCTATTGTCATACCTATTGTCACACATATTGTCACATCTATTGTCGACCCTATTGCCACCCCTATTGCCGCACATATTGTCGCATCTATTATCACACATATTGTCACCCCTATTGTCACCCCTATTGCCACATCTATTGTCACATCTATTATCACATCTATTGTCACAGCTATTATCACACCTATTGCCACACATATTGTCGCACCTATTCTCACACCTATTGTCACCCCTATTGCCACCCCTATTGCCACACATATTGCCGCACATATTGTCGCATCTATTATCGCACCTATTGTCACCCCTATTGCCACCCCTATTGCCACACATATTGCCGCACATATTGTCGCATCTATTATCACACCTATTGCCACACCTATTGTCACCCCTATTGTCACATCTATTTCACACCCATTGTCACATCTATTGTCACCCCTATTGTCACACCTATTATCACACCTATTATCATGCTTCTTGTTCAACTTATTTTCATACCTATTGTCACACCCATTGTCACATCTATTGTCACACCTATTGTTCAACTTATTGTCACACATATTGTCACATGCATTGTCACACCTATTGCCACCCCTGTTGTCACCCATATTGCCACACCTATTGTCACCCCCTATTGCCACACCTCCAGTCACCCATATTGTCACACCTATTGTCACACCTATTGTCGCACATATTGTCACACCTATTGCCACACATTGTCACCTTTATTGTCACACATATTGTCACATCTATTGTTACCCCTATTGTCACACATTGTTACACATTGCAACACCTATTGTCACATCTATATAGCCTATCACGCATGTTTCAATGAGAAGGACAAATTGACACAGACACTCTAATTATCCAGCTTGTTCTATTGAAATGAAACCAAAATAATCATGATAATTATAGAAAAGACTCAGATCTGCCTTTGATCATTTGATGGCAAAGATTGGGCAGGAATATTGAAATTTCTCTTTAGTGAATGTTAGTTTAAATCTGCATACCAAGGGATGAATATTTTTGGAAATTTACCACTGGAATGACTGGCTTGTTTATCGAGCAAGTCTATTCCAATGATAACAAATTTTAAATAGTCTTCTCTCGAACATTTCTCAAGAGCGCTGCTGAATGAATTTTTGACACCTTGGTCATTAGTGTTAACACATTAAATTTACATCAACCTTTAGGATCCAAGCACAAGCATGTTTTGAGATATTTTGTTTCATCATAGAGTTATCTCCCCTAGAATATATGAGTGAATTATGGTTAGTCATATATGCTGGCGATCAATAGAATAGTGTGTTATTTATACAAGACCCACAAGAAACTCCTTGGTTGTGAGGCAACACAGGAATTTGTAAATATCATTAATTTCAAGTATATGTCCACAACAGGAAAACTGGGAATCTCCCTATGACTGTTAAAATTAACTATAAATGGCCAATGACCTCTGCAGTGGTCTTCAGGAATGTACATTTGCAGAGCAAGTGAAGACTAATTTTGAAATTTTATCACTGGAATGACTGGCTCGATAACCGAGCCAGTCATTCCAGTTATAAAATTTCAAAAATAGTCTTCTGTTGGCCTACAAATGGACATTGCTCAAGACCACTGCAGAGGTTATTCATGGTTGGCTTGATCATTAAAGGGTTAACTTTTCATAAAGTACTTTAGTCTACGTGAACATTCAGAAGGCAAAAAATTCAAATTGCCTAAAAATTAATTCTATTTGAAAGTCTATGGAATATGAGGAAGTTTTTTCATTAATTTAGAAATAAATTATAATAAAAAAAAAATTTCCATTAAAACCTGTCGCTAAAGTTTTCTTATATTTTTGGAGCTAAAATATCATGTTGTAACCATTTTAACTAGTAGTCAATAAATGTAAGTTTTGATTATTAAAATGTCCACTCGGTTATCGAGCCAGTTATTCCAATGAAAAATTTTCAAAGCTAGTCTTATCGTGACCTGCAAGGCCGGTCAAGGGGCCAGTTTTGGCTAGCTTGACTATTAAAAATTAAAGACAGGTATTCAATAAACTGATCAGAAGATTGCATGTTTAGAAAATGTAACCATAACAACCCAATATCTCAATATCACAATTCAGGTAAGGCACTGAATATTTTGAAACTACTTTGACTAGACATGGTTGCTGACCAGATCCAGAAGATTTAGTTTCAAAATAATCAGCACAATATGTCATGTAAAATGAAGTTATCCTTTTAGTAAATCTGTTGTGACTGCGCATTCAAAATGATAAGGGGCTGTAGCAATTAGATAAAACGTTTTCTTGTCATATCATAGACAGGAGATGAAATTGAAAGACAGATTAAATTAATAAGTACAAAGGGAAAGCATTCTATTAAATGTTTAAAACTTATTTTTAAAAAGGATTCTATAATTTTAGCAAACATTATCCTCCATGTCGAATATGATACTTGCTATATACCACCTAGATAAAATTCTACAGAAACATACAACCATACCCACACACCGGACAGGTGAACACTGATGCTATAAGAATGCATATCAAATTATAGTCAGACAGGACTTGAGCTATCTTGCTAACGGATGCTATTTTCAATGTAAATAAGAAACAACAATATGAACAGAGAATGAGTGCATGCTGAGAGCATTATATGAGCTGCGACGGAGTGTCACATTATGAACTAGATTGACAATATTTAATAAAAAACAATGACTTGAATCATATATCAAGAAAAGAAAGTATACAACTTGAAGAAAGAAAAGACATGACAACATCTATCATGTTTGTGAAGGCGATGGTATCAGCGTGACTGACAGCTACCGGAATGATTTATTCAACCCTTCATCTTCATACAAGACAAGGGGAGTAACTACTGAATAGAGGTAGTAACTTTAATACGTGAGGGGAAGTAGTTTTCAAAAACCTTCCACTAATATGACATTTACGAACCAGGCAGCTTTTCTGAGGCAATCATCTCTGCCGCATGAGCCAGGCAGCTCATACGATCCAGTCTTACGAAAGTTTTAGAAAAATACATGTTCCATAACTGGTTAATAATAAATCATAGGAGTTAGATGATACAGCTTTCTCCCTGAAGAAATACAATCAGTACATAATCAAGAAAAGCATTATATAGCTACAGAATGGCAGGAATCCAGTTTTAGCTGTGCCCCGCCAATCTCTAGCTAAGCTCCACACAGGCTTTGCCCGTGTTGGGGGTCAATCGATCCCTGAACTCCCTGACTATCAATTTCCAGAAAACTATACATGTAGGCTGTTGAATATTTTGAACTTAATTTGACTGGGTGTATCGCAGCAACATCGCCCATTAACATTAGTTTCAAAATATTCAACAGCATGTTTATAATAGTAGACATACAATTCATACAACAACGCTTAGTCCGTCATCAATTAAGCATTCATGATGAACCTATCTATGTCACTCATGATGTAATGGATTATGATGTCATCCTACACATCACATAGTTAAATATGACGTAATATGATTGATGGATAAACTGGAAAGGTCCAGTGTGAGCTGGTGATAAAAATTACACTAACTAGTGAGCCTTATAAACAAACAAAAATGAGTAGCGTATAACCAATATCCAGATGTAAGTAAGTACACTTGTCCTATCCACTGACAAAACAAATTCCAATGACTAACTATGTAATGTATTACACTCCCAAATACTGAACTACCTATGTGTATTATGTTACTACTGACCTACAGCAAAAAGCCATGCAATGTGGAATGGATTTGATTGGATTTGATTAGAGGATGGATCAAGGAATGAACATGATCGCTACAGAATCTTTTAAACAAAGATGTTGAACACATATTACTGGATTAATGATTTGCGAAGTATGGGGTCAAAGGTCAAGGGAGGAGTGAGTAGAGCAGCAGGACAAAAGACGGAACAGAAGTTGTGAGTTACCAGCACTTGAACTTTTGTCGCTACCTGAGCGGCGTGGCCTCCCAGACCCGTGGTCACACTGCCATTACTGTTCTGTCCCGTCGTCCAGTCTATCCGTGCATAGTTGAAGATTAGAAAAGTATGGCCTCCGCCAGAGACAAGAATAGCCTGGAACGTATTTTTCTGAAAATTGCAACAAACAAGAATGTGTTAAGCGTATGTCAAACTGGCTGTTCCTTATGTTTAGTTTGATGAGTCGGTCAGGTGTGTGTGTGTGTGGGTGTGGGTGTGTGTGGGTGTGGGTGTGGGTGTGGGTGTGGGTGGGTGGGTGTGTGCTTGGACTGGACAAATTGATGGAAACCGATATGAAACTCTAGCACAGATCACAGCATCTCCACTGGATGTAAAATATTTGTTCACAAAATTCACTAGAATTAAAGGTGCATATTCACAATGAATGTTTAAAAATAAAACTGTCAAAATTGTATACTTTTAGAGGCTTAAATTGTGGGCCTAGATGTAAGGAAACAAATAAATCTTAACCTATGATGATTTCATTACGCATGAATTAATATAATTTTTTAAGCTGTGAAATTGAATTAGAGATACGAGTCTCTACGTCAATTTCGCGAGTAAAAAAAAATTACAATTTGAACGGACTGAAATTGTCGTATAATGTTAGGGTTTATTCCGCTTCATTACATTGAGGTACACAATTTAACCCTTTAACCCTCGAATTTGTTGAAATTTTTTTTTTTTTCTCATAGAAAATGTCCATTTGCAGACCAAGAGAAGAGTATTTTTGAAAATTTACCAGTCATTCCAGTGGTAAATTTTTGAAAATACTCTTCTCTTGGTCTGCAAATGGACATTTCCCAAGACCACCGCGGAAGCCATTTTTGGCTGATATGAGTGTTAAAGTGTTAAGCCTCTAATAGTATACAATTTAAACATTTTTATTTTCATGAATTACTGTGTGAATGTTCCCCTTTAACCCTTGCCACTCTGATGTCAAAATTTTCAAATTGAATTTCATGTTAATTTTTCAACAAATTTGGTGGGAGATGGTGCTGTCATAGACAGCAATATATTCCAGCAAAATTATTAAAAAATGTACACCAGTTTCTCTGATACTGACGCAGTAAAAGACAGAATATTGACATTAGAGTGCTAAGGGTTAAGGGAGCCTGGTGTTGTATTTTGTGAAAGTCTGAGGAATAATTGTGGAGCCAAATAAAATTGCGAAATTTCATATTAGTAAACATGGAGACTAAATCTCTACAAAATTCATTAAAATATTAACGGTCATTGCTGAATAGTAAGGCCATTAAAAATACCTTAACAAATAATACAGAAAATATTTTAACCCTTTAATGGTCAAATGTGGTCAATTTTTTTTTAAATATTTGCCTATTCAATGTCCATTTACAAGTCAAAAGAATAGAATTTTTGAATGTTTATCACTGGAATGACTAAGCTCGCTTATCGGGCCAGTCATTCCTGTGGTAAATTTTCAAAAGTTGTATTCTCTTGACCTGTAAATAAACATTCGACAAACAATAACAGAGGCCAGATTTGACCACAATGACCATTAAATGGTTACAGTACAACAGCAAGGGGAATTCTATAATAGTAAGTTGCATAGATTCAGGATTTCTGTCATCTTCATTGATGTCCATGAAAACCCATTGTTGAACGAGAGAAATCAAAGATTGTAAGCCATCGGCCTCCGGTTTTTGTCAAATTGTAAAGCCCTTTTTAGATTTTCAGGATTTTTCCAAATCATACCCAATAGGTTTCGAGATCTCAATTGATCGATAATTTGTCAAATTGTAAAGCCCTTTTTAGATTTTCAGGATTTTTCCAAATCATACCCAATAGGTTTCGAGATCTCAATTGATCGATAATTTGATCTGAACCGGATGCACATTATTTTATCCCGATCCTGGCCAACGCCTGCAAAACCTCTTGCACAGAAAGTTATTTTATTGTGGTAAAATTTGAGACAAATCGGATAAGTAGTTTTCGAGATATAGCTCCGGACACACACACGGACATCAGGGAAGATTTAGGACTGAGCAGACTGGGCTGTTGCACAGGGGCCTCCAACTAAATCAAATTTGAATATTTCTATGTATGCCTCCACCAGAATTACTGCTGTGCTGTGAGGACAAAATTATATTCCGTAAGCACAGAAGTGCACAGCCTTCTGGTCAGGAGTGGTCTGTGAAAATTATTGTGAACAAATGATTGTTAAATTTCTGTCCTAATATTATGGGGAAGGGAGGGACAAGTCCTTCCCTGGAGAGAATTGAAAATTAGAATCTCTGAAACACCATTTAATGGCTTCTAAAAGCATCCTCATGTCCATGGGATGGGGCACACCCTCTCAGAGGCCTTCCTCATTTACTGCCCATGTAACCCCACTTTAATAAATCCGTCCCTGACAGGCATGCACACTCACTAAAGCATGAACAAGCACATGCACCATTCTGCTTACATTGTGCGGTTAATAAGAAGGAAGCAATAAGCCTTGAAAATGTTGATGACATGGACATCAATATGCCATACTTCTGCTACAAAAACGAGACAAAACGATAAAAATTATTTATAGATTATAAACCGCAACATTTTTTTACCAATTTGCTTCCAGCAGTGTCTGCACCGTAAAATCCAACTTGGTACCAAGTTGCTACAAATATCCATTCTGCATGGAAACACCTATAGTTCTGGAAATATTTCCTGATATCACAAGAAGCCCGATTCAAATCCTGTGGATCCACAGATTGTCGATACCACACCGTTCCTCCAGTCTTATTGATATCAACGTCAGCCCAAAATGGAGCGACGAGGTTTGAGCGTTTTTCTGGAAAGTTTACTGGTTGATACCACGCACTACCATCGACATCAAAGGTTATGATACCATTGTTGGCGACCTGTGAATAATAAAATAGAATATTGTAATTAGGCTTTAACAAATTTGTATAAGAAAATTTAAATTTTCTCATGAAAAATATCCATTTGCAAGTCAGGAAAGATTATTTCTGAAAATTTACCACTGGAATCACCGTCTTGATTATTGAGCCAGCCATTCATGTGGTAAATTTGTTTAAATAGTCTTCTCTTGTTCTGCAAATGGATATTTCTTAAGGCCACTATGGAAGCCATTTCTGGCCTCGGCTTTACCATCAAATAATTACCACAGCAATACTATTTCTAGTGTCGGCTCCCGGCTACTAGTGCATACATTGGACTGTCTGTTATTCAGAGTACCATTAAAATTTGACTATAAAGGATGCAGTTTTTTTGTCATATTACATGCTCTAGGAAGGGGGTGCGTCCTATAATCGAGTACATTCTTTGAGCACATTTTTTTTGTCAAGTTTCGTAAAAAATAATAAATGATACCACGAAAATTCAACTCATTTTTGCACGGTACAAATTCTCGCCGCTTTATGCCTATGTTTAATGTATATACCTCAGAACATCATCGCGGAAGTGAAATTATTAAATTGGAACGCGTAAATATTGTGTATCCATTAATAAAGATCATTTATTACATCAAAATTAATCCTGAATTTGACATAAAATGGTACCAAGAAAAGATATAATATATATAATATAGGGATCCCATCTGTCACTCAAGTATATGGGGTGAGTTCAGGCGGGCGAACCGTTTGTATTCGTCGTGACACTATTCAGTAATGTGTCATCTACATTACTAAACTGAAGTATATAGTGAGTAAATGAAACATTACTGAAAACTGCCCCATGGCAAACGCAAACGGTTTGTGCTCCTTAACTCACCCATGATGTCATAATTAATTACATCACATTTAGGCTGACGTCACAATCATAATGATGTATCTAACGCTGTTATGAACATTTAAAAGTCTGTCGAGTGTACGAATTGTATATGTCTTTGACAGGTTTATGATTTAATAAACATTCGGTGGAATATTTTGAAACTAATATGACTGTGAGTTGTTGATTCAAAATATTCAACAGCTATCCTATAGGGTTACATTGAAATTGGGATTCTGGTAATTCAGGGTTTAACCCTTTAACCCTCGAATATGATCACGAAAATTTCAATTTTCTCATAAAAAATGTCCATTTGCAGACCGAAATTTTTTGAAAATTTACCATTGGTATGACTGGCTCAGTTATCGAATTTTTCAAAATAGACTTCTCTTGGTCAGCAAATGGACATTTCTCAAGACCATAACAGAAGCCGTTTTTGGCTGATATGAGTGCTTAAATGGTTAAAGTACATAAATAGATTTAAATAAACATACAAAATGGGTGGAGCTTAGATAGAGATGGGTGGGGCATAGTTAGAAATGGGTGGAGCTTAGATAGAGATGGGTGGGGCACAGCTAAAAATGGGTGGAGCCTAGATAGAGAAGGGTGGGGCATAGCTAGAAATGGGTGGAGCTTAGATAGAGAAGGGTGGGGCATAGCTAGAAATGGGAGGGGGATAGCTAGAAATGGGTGGGCCATAGATAGAGATGGGTGGGGCATAGTTAGAAATAGGTGGGGCATAGCTAGAAATGGGTGGGGCATAGCTAGAAATGAGTGGGCATAGCTAGAAATGGGTGGTGCATAGCTAGAAATTGGTGGGTCATAGCTAGAAATGGGTGGGGCATAGCTAGAAATGGATGGGGCATAGCTAGAAATGGGTGGGCATAGCTAGAAATGGGTGGGGCATAGCTAGAAATGGATGGGCTTAGCTAGAAATGGGTGGGCATAGCTAGAAATGGGTGGTGCATAGCTAGAAATTGGTGGGTCATAGCTAGAAATGGGTGGGGCATAGCTAGAAATGGATGGGGCATAGCTAGAAATGGGTGGGCATAGCTAGAAATGGGTGGGGCATAGCTAGAAATGGATGGGGCTTAGCTAGAAATGGGTGGGGCATAGCTAGAAATGGGTGGGGCATAGCTAGAAATGGGTGGGGCATAGCTAGAAATAGGTGGGGCATAGCTAGAAATGGAATCCTTCCATTAGTCCACAGCTATAATCCGTGGACTTGTATATACTTAACCCTCTCATCATCTGTCAAGATTGTTTAAATCTTTACCTAATGAATGTTACAGTCAGTCAAGAGAATATTTTTGAAAATTTAATTGTTGAATAACTGTCTCGATTATCGACCAGGTAAACACATGCACAAGAAAGATAGAGGGTGTTAGCTTAAAAAAAATAACAGGAGTGAAAGGATTTTATTTTTGGAAGCTCTCTATGCAAGACCCCTCAGCGCAATACAATGAGTGATGCATGTTGAGTTTGTAAGGACAATAAAAATCTGGAAAATGTGATATAATAAACATGTAGCTCGCTCTCTGCAATGTGAACAACGTGTAGTATTTATAAAAAGTAGCTTGTGTGATACCATTCCATGTAAAAATATCACATGTGGTACATGTATCTCCAATGACATCAGTAATTATACTTCAGGTGGTTAAACTAACTAAATAAAATCCATAAATAACAAAATTATAATAAAACAACAGTTTTAGTGAAAGTCAACATACGCCCGCAGGCATACTTGTTTGAGGAATGCTAAATGTGAAGTTTGTTTTTTATAAATGACACTTCGTCTATCCCTAAAACAACAAAAAATTGTGAGTGTACTGTAGGTTCAAAACTCTGAGATCTGGACCGGGACAAGAAAATTTTGACGAATTTTAATCATTCAAGGGAGATAATTCCCACGAATATATGAGGATTTTACCGAAATGAAATCATGACTCCCGCTAATATGGGTGGATCATGCCAAACCAAAATCATGACACTTCGGTTATGCGTACATCCTTTGAAAAAAAATTTGTGAGTGTGGGTTCAAAACTCTGAGATTTGGATCATGACTCCCGCGAATACAGGCGGATCAAACCAAAACAAAATTATGACACTTAGGCTATATGTACATCTTTCGAAAAAAAATTTGTGAGTGTGGGTTCAAAACTCTTCGAGATTTGGCCTGGATAAGACAAGTTTGACGAATTTTAATCTTTCAAGGGAGATAACTCCGGCGAATATATGCAGATCTTGATGAACCGAAATCATGACTCTTCGCCTATACATAACACATCATCTAGAAAAAAAATTGTTGAGTGTAGGTTCAAAACTCTTCGAGATTTGGCCTGGACAAGACAATTTTGACGAATTTTAATCTTTCACGGGAGTTAACTCTGGCGATTATGGACAGATCTTGCCGAACATCTATCATGACACTTCGCCTATACATAACACATCTTCTGAAAAAAAAATTGTGAGTGTAATTTTAAAACTCCGGTCAAGAATCAGACGGATGGATGGATGCACGGACGGACGGCGAGCGCCATCACATAATACGACCCCGCTTTGCGCGGGCGTATAAAAATAACGACAACAAATACTCATTCTCCTCATAATCACGCTTTTCTTTCATCTGTCATACATAAGAATACCCAATACCTTGAAACAAAATACTGCCACATTCTTGTTAGCCCAGTAATCTGTGTATATTATCAAAATTCAAATATTTAACGTTATCTAATTTCAATTTTATCTCTTCATGTATTTTTGTAAAATCTATAGGAACGTGGCTTTATTTGATTTTTTTAGAATTGTGGACATGGATTTATCTCCACCATCATGCTCATTTGATTGGACATGTAGGCAAAAACTGTCATAACAATAGTGTATGATTACTGTATTCTGTGGCCACGATAGTAGTAGAAACATCCTACAGCTGCAGCAATCAGTACTTCTTTGATTTTGACCACTGCGTCTTGCCCTAGGCCAAAATCTTTAGCTTATAGCTCGGGGTCCATTCTTGATCTGATTGCATGGAGTCCTATTTCTTGAGGTCACCACGCAGCACGCCTAACAACAGATTTATGCAATGATATCCTCTCCTGGCCTTATATTTGCTGGCTCCCATTAGCACAAGTTCCAAGGCTCTCTGTGCTGGTGTGGCTTCTGGAATCTTTAGCGCATGGCCAAGCTGTGAACATCTTTGTTGGCCGACTTTTACGGACAGCGGCGATGTATTGCACATCCTGCATATAGTGCATCAGTGGAGACGGCAGAGCAGAGTCCAGGATTTTACTTTTACTCCATGGTTCGTCACCACAAAGTGGATTGTCATTTTCTTTAGCATCATACTTTGTCGATATTGAATATGTGCGTGAATGTGGCTTCATTCATAGAGATTCTCAATTTTTAGTTTGCTTGCAGTTATTGGGAGTAATCCGTCATGGGGTTTCTTTTCCTCTTCTATGAACTCTACATCATCACCAGATGACATCTCTAGTGACATTACCCAGTATAAACACTCATGTTTGGTCTTGTGGAATTTTCCCACACAAATCTCAATGCTGTAGCAAGGTAAACGGTAAAAAGCACAGGAGATACTTCATATCACTGTGAGGAGCTGATTGATGTCTCAAACATTGCAGACATCACTGTCTTAACTCGTAGTCTCAGTTTGGTGTCTGCAAGGAGTAGTCACATCTTCATTGCAAATGGCCTGGTATAGTACATCTAAAATCTTTGAATATTTATATTGTGTCGAAGGCTTGTGACATGTCAATGCCCCTTTTGTGGAAATCCTAGTGTTTGGACATTACTACTGACGCAAGCATGTATTGAGTATCTGCACAGCTGCATCCACATTTAAAGCCACTTTCACATGATCCAGTGGTCATCTATTATGTCTTGGATGCAGCATAGGGTAACATTGGATAGGATTTTCTATATGGTGGTGAGGAGCACAAGGGTCTGCAGATTGGCTGGAGGGCTGGGTGGCTTCTTGGGCTTGGGTTGCGAGATAATGGTGGCTTGGCTTACAGCATTGATGGGAAAATGGTGCATAACGGCTGACTTGATTAGGGGCGTGATCAGTTTAGATAGGTCACTTTCAGATTTGAATAATTCATGGGGCATGCCATCAGGTACAGATGCACATCCATGTTTCAGTACTTTGGTATTAGTAATGACCTGGGTTACATAAAAACACCTGCATGGGCTTGTCATCATGGTCAGTGAACGGCTCCTTGAAACATTCCTGATTTGCATCAGCTTTGCTCTGGTCAGTCCCGATAACATATCCTTCAGAGTTGTCAACTGTGAGTGGTAGTTCATAGTCAGTAACTCTCAGGGCTCAGGCTACTCAAAACATTTTGTGACAGTCATCCGTGGCAGTAATTTCATCTGGTAGGGAGTCTTCTTGTTGAATAGCAAGATTTTTTAGTATGACCTAGTTGAGTTGTTGTTTTTTAGGACTCTGCAGCTGGTAGCTCATGATTCCATACATTTGAGTATTTTGGTTAGGACTTTGTTTGGATCAGAGCTGACTTCGATGTTAGCTATTTGCTCCATGAGGGCCTGTCTGTATGACAATGAATGATGTTGTTTTCTCACGCACAATGATTGATTGACGCCCCTGATTCATGACACTGAGGCCCATCATGGTTCAGTTTGTAATCCACAAGAATCTGGGGTTTCTAACATAAATCAGAGATCGCTGACCCACTCCTGTGATTGTGTTATATTGTAAAAAATATTTTCCAGATTGTTTAGATCGTTACAAAAGTTATGGAACTTAGCTCTGTCTTGCGATTCATCGCTGGTCTTGTATAAACAAATATTATTATGCAAGTTATTTGTTTGACACTTTGATGTCGTGATATAATTTTTTGTGGTTTCAGTCCTTCCAGTGATCATGGTGCTAGTATCTTGTCTGTCGCTGGCGAACTGTCCAGACAAATTTAAGATTTTCTGCATTCTTTCCAATTTGATTGTTTCATAAATATAATGCCTCCCTAAATTGAAAACTCATACATGCACACAAGTTTCCAGAAAAACAACATTTAAAGGAAGGGAAAAGGGAAACAACAAATGATGTTTATTGGCAATTTCATACAATATTAAATAAACTACCATCGATAAAAAATGGAAATGAATAGGGATTATTTGAGAAAAGGCATTTACTAAATCGAGGAGCGCTTAACTTGGAGCCAATTAGTGATTTAACTGGTACTTCGCACTCCACCGTGTGTCAACTGTGTGTGCAAGTATACTACATAGGCCCACCTGAATATAATGAAAGCATACCTGAATATAGTTTTGTAAGCGGTATGAATAGTATTCTCTATAGGCGCTGATGTAGAGTGATTAACTCGCTACTGCTAATTCACTATTGATCCTTTTGAAAACATTATATTTGAGTCACTTTTTTTGGTTGAAGCAACAAGTTTCGGTCAAAATGATTTCAAAATACACGGCTGGTTTCCAAGGCTGCAATATGATGCCCACTGAATATTTTGAAGTTTGTGTGACTGAATGTAGACCCTTGTTTCTCGAAATAACGGCTTTCAGTCAAATTGTTTTTAAACTACACTATTTTACCTGTAGGAGGTAGTGGCTAATCAGTTTAGAGTGAATATAACTGAGCTTATATGACCGGCTGTAGTGGGTACTATTTATTCGCTAGGCATACACCAGAGCGCATAGCACCAGCTGCGTCACTAATTGGTTCCTGCCAGAATGACATAAACAGTATTTAGCTGCTTTTTCTAATTATTCTCATTTATTTCTGTTTTTCACGGGTGGCTATAAGCAGATTATTATATAAAGCTGTCATTCAAGAGCATGTGTTAGTTCCCTGATCCTTTCCTTTAATAACAAATATGTGCAACGGGTCAGAATTTATGTATCAAAATTAGTATGTACTAATAATACATCGGGGCCATTATATTACAGCAAAAATACAGAAAATTTCCAAATTTATTTATCTCTCAAAGGTAATGCATTTTTAAGTAGCTTTAGAGATATAGCTCCAGACAGATAGACACACACACCAGGCAGGTAAGCAGGTAGGCAGACAGGCAGACAGACAATCGCCATACACAAACACACATGTGTGTATACACTCAGGCATATGCACACACTAATGCATGCCTGCAATAAGGTCCTCAACCCATTAACCCTTACCACTCGTGTCAAAATTTTAAATCTTCAAGTTAAATTAAAAGATGAACTGATGTTCATTTTTCAATAAATTTGGTGGGAGATGGTGCTGTCATAGACAGCAACATCTTCCACCAAAATTGTTGGAAAATGTACACCAGTTTCTTTGATATTGACACAGTAAAAGATAGAAAATTGACATCAGAGTTGTAAGGGTTAAGGGCAATAAATTTAATTTATGTATATAATAGTGGTATCTCCAGGTTCTCAATATTTTAACATCCTTTTTGCCACATTGCCACCAGTACCCCACCCACCCATCCACCTTCTGCAGAGTGATGGATTAGCAATAGACAGTATTTGATATAAGAATTTCAAAGCAGCCATACCGGAGAACTGTTGAAACTTGTCTGAAATCTGTTGCCCCCTAATCCAGCTATGATTTCCAGTCAAACTATTTACAAAAACTTCAACAACTTTTCAGTATGTTTGCCATTTAAATAGTGAGTTATTTTCTGTGAACAGGTTACAGTTATGAAGCAAGTTGGTGCTGCTCTCCTGCAGAGGTCTTTCATCTAACATTTCATCCTTTGTTTTAAGGACAAATGATCATCGTCGTTGTCTTCATCATCATCATCAATCATCATCATCATCATCATCATCATCATCATCATCATCATCATCATCATCACTGTCACTGTCGTCGTCAATACTTTTGCTAAACTTTATGTAGGAGATAATATAATGATGACACATTTGCACTTGAACATGCAGATGAAAGCATGACATAAGTTTAAAACGAATAAATCTATTAACACATTTTATTCACTTCATCTAAAAAGTGGACAGGGATCCTCATAATGGTCCTTTTGAGGGTATATACCCCAAAAGTACAGCTTGGCATCCCCCAAAAGTACAGCTTGGCACCCCCCAAAAGTACAGCTTGGCACCACCAAAAGTACAGCTTGACACCCCTCAAAAGCACAGCTTGGCACCCCCCCCCCCCAAACGTAGTGGCGGTGAGTACTATTGGACCCCCAAAGAATCTTGTATAATTGTGTAAGTTATTAAGTAATTTTTCACCAAAATTGAAGTTTTCTTGAACAAATTAGAGGGCTAAATGGTTTCCAGAAAATTGCACCCAACTCCACCCCCCCCCCCCACCCCCCCCCACCCCCCCTCCCCCATCCCCCACTATCCCCACCCTATCTCATTTTTAAAGCAACCATACAGGAAAGGTGTTGAATATTCAACAGAATAAGTTTTATATTGTAAAGAAGACTATATATGTTTTCCAGGATTTGTCAATGAAAGGCTTAAAACTAGCTTGTGGAGAAGTTTGAAATCCGCAGCTATTGTTATTTTATAAATTGCAAATTTTTCATTTGTGAAGATTAAGATAATTTTTTGCTTTTTCTTATGAAATATATACTTGTATCAGGAAGTGCTCTTCACTCCAGGCTTCATTTGGGCTTTGTTGGATTCTATAGATTGGATATGAATGTGTTAAACCAGTGAAACACTGAGTGATTCACAATACTATTAAAAGTCTTTCTCATCCTATTCTATCGTATAAATTTATTACGCAATCTTCTCTCCCATTTTAACAATTTCACCACAACACACACAACATTATATATGTCTTGTAGGTTATTATTATTGTGAAATCATGCAAAATGTGTTACCTCTTACCACTCTGATGTCAAACTTTAAAATTTTCAAGTTAAACTAAGAGATGAACTGCTGTTCATTTTCAACAAGTTTGATGGAAGATGTACAACAGCAACATCGTCCACCAAAATTGTTGAAAACTGTACCCCAGATTGCTCAGTGTCGAAACAAATAAAAAATAGAATCTTGACATCAGAGTGGTAAGGGTTAAGAGATTTATTCATTATGTCATCCATTCATCTGCATGTGTAAGTGCAAAAGTGGCATCATTAGATTATCTTCTACATGAAGTTTAACGAAAGTACTGACGATGATAATGACGAGGACATTGATGATGACGAGGACAGTGATGATGATGAGGACAGTGATGATGATGAGTGATGATGATGAGGACAGTGATGATGATGAGGACAGTGATGCTGACGAGGACAGTGATGATGATGATGAGGACAGTGATGATGATAAGGACAATGATGATGATGAGGACAGTGATGATGACGAGGACAGTGATGACGACGAGGACAGTGATGACGATGAGGACAGTGATGATGATGAGGACAGTGATGATGAGGACAGTGATGATGATGAGGACAGTGATGATGATAAGGACAGTGATGGTGAGGACAGTGATGATGATAAAGACAGTGATGATGACGAGGACAGTGATGATGATAAGGACAGTGACGATGATGATGACAGTGATGATGATGAGGCCAGTGATGATGATAAGGACAGTGATGATGATGAGGACAGTGATGATGATGAGGACAGTGATGATGAGGACAGTGATGATGATGATGATGATGACAGTGATGATGACAGTGATGATGATGATGATGACAGTGATGATGATAAGGACAGTGATGATGATGAGGACAGTGATGATGAGGACAGTGATGATGATGTTGATGAGGACGAGGATGATGAGGACAGTGATGATGATGAGGACAGTGATGGTGAGGACAGTGATGATGATAAGGACAGTGATGATGAGGAGTGATGATGATAAGGACAGTGATGATGATGATGACAGTGATGATGATGACAGTGATGAGGTTGGTGATGATGAGGACAGTGATGATGATAAGGACAGTGATGATGATGATGATGATGACAGTGATGATGTTGGTGATGAAGAGGACAGTGATGATGTTGGTGATGATGAGGACAGTGATGATGATGAGGACAGTGATGACGAGGACAGTGGTGATGATATTGATGAGGACGAGGACAGTGATGATGATGGTGATGGTGAGGACAGTGATGATGATAAGGACAGTGATGATGACAGTGATGATGGTGGTGATGATGATGATGACAATGATGATGTTGGTGATGATAAGGGCAGTGATGATGATGATGAGGACAGTGATGTTGATGAGGACAGTGATGATGATGTTGATGAGGACGAGGATGTTGATGATGATGAGGACAGTGATGTTGATGAGGACAGTGATGATGATGTTGATGAGGACGAGGATGTTGATGATGATGAGGACGAGGATGATGATGTTGATGAGGATGATGACGATGATGAGGACAGTAATGATGATGTTGATGAGGACAGTGATGTTGATGAGGACAGTGATGATGATGTTGATGAGGACGAGGATGTTGGTGATGATGAGGACGAGGATGATGATGTTGATGAGGATGATGATGTTGATGATGATGAGGACGAGGATGATGATGTTGATGAGGACAGTGATGTTGATGAGGACAGTGATGATGATATTGATGAGGACGAGGATGTTGATGATGATGAGGACAGTGATGTTGATGAGGACAGTGATGATGATGTTGATGAGGACGAGGATGTTGATGATGATGAGGATGAGGATGATGATGATGATGAGGACAGTGATGATGATGTTGATGAGGACAGTGATGTTGATGAGGACAGTGATGTTGATGATGATGAGGATGAGGATGTTGATGATGATGAGGACGAGGATGATGTTGATGAGGATAATGATGTTGATGAGGATGATGATGTTGATGAGGACGAGGATGATGATGTTGATGAGGACGAGGACAGTAATGATGATGTTGATGAGGACGAGGACAGTGATGATGATGTTGATGACGAGGACAGTGATGATGATGTTGATGAGGACGAGGACAGTGATGATGATGTTGATGAGGACGAGGACAGTGATGATGATGATGTTGATGAGGACGAGGACAGTGATGATGATGTTGATGAGGATGAGGATGAGGACAGTGATGATGATGTTGATGAGGACAGTGATGATGATGAGGATGAGGACAGTGATGATGATGTTGATGAGGACGAGGACAGTGATGATGATGTTGATGAGGACGAGGACAGTGATGATGTTGATGACGAGGACAGTGATGATGATGTTGATGAGGACGAGGACAGTGATGATGATGTTGATGAGGACGAGGACAGTGATGATGATGATGATGTTGATGAGGATGAGGACAGTGATGATGATGTTGATGAGGATGAGGATGAGGACAGTGATGATGATGTGGATGAGGATGAGGACAGTGATGATGATGTGGATGAGGACAGTGATGATGATGAGGACGAGGACAGTGATGATGATGTTGATGAGGACGAGGACAGTGATGATGATGAGGACGAGGATAGTGATGATGATGTTGATGAGGACAGTGATGTTGATGAGGACAGTGATGATGATGATCATGAGGACAGTGATGATGATGTTGATGAGGATGATGATGTTGATGAGGATGATGATGTTGATGAGGACGAGGATGATGATGTTGATGAGGACAGTGATGATGATGTTGATGAGGATGAGGATGATGATGTTGATGAGGACAGTGATGATGATGTTGATGAGGACGAGGATGATGATGTTGATGAGGACAGTGATGATGATGTTGATGAGGCCGAGGATGATGATGTTGATGAGGACAGTGATGATGATGTTGATGAGGACGAGGATGATGATGTTGATGAGGACAGTGATGATGATGATCATGAGGACGAGGATGATGATGTTGATGAGGACAGTGATGATGATGTTGATGAGGACGAGGATGATGATGTTGATGAGGACAGTGATGATGATGTTGATGAGGACGAGGATGATGATGTTGATGAGGACAGTGATGATGATGTTGATGAGGACGAGGATGATGATGTTGATGAGGACGAGGATGATGATGATCATGAGGACAGTGATGATGATGTTGATGAGGACGAGGATGATGATGATCATGAGGAGTGATGATGATGTTGATGAGGATGAGGATGATGATGTTGATGAGGACAGTGATGATGATGTTGATGAGGATGAGGATGATGATGTTGATGAGGACGAGGATGATGATGATCATGAGGACAGTGATGATGATGTTGATGAGGACGAGGATGATGATGATCATGAGGACAGTGATGATGATGTTGATGAGGACGAGGATGATGATGTTGATGAGGACAGTGATGAGGACGAGGATGATGATGTTGATGAGGACGAGGATGATGATGATTATGAGGACACTGATGATGATGTTGATGAGGACGAGGATGATGATGATCATGAGGACAGTGATGATGATGTTGATGAGGACGAGGATGATGATGTTGATGAGGACAGTGATGATGATGTTGATGAGGACAGTGATGATGATGATCATGAGGACGAGGATGATGATGTTGATGAGGACAGTGATGATGATGTTGATGAGGACGAGGATGATGATGTTGATGAGGACAGTGATGATGATGTTGATGAGGACGAGGATGATGATGTTGATGAGGACAGTGATGATGATGTTGATGAGGACGAGGATGATGATGTTGATGAGGACGAGGATGATGATGATCATGAGGACAGTGATGATGATGTTGATGAGGACGAGGATGATGATGATCATGAGGACAGTGATGATGATGTTGATGAGGATGAGGATGATGATGTTGATGAGGACAGTGATGATGATGTTGATGAGGATGAGGATGATGATGTTGATGAGGACGAGGATGATGATGATCATGAGGACAGTGATGATGATGTTGATGAGGACGAGGATGATGATGATCATGAGGACAGTGATGATGATGTTGATGAGGACGAGGATGATGATGTTGATGAGGACAGTGATGAGGACGAGGATGATGATGTTGATGAGGACGAGGATGATGATGATTATGAGGACACTGATGATGATGTTGATGAGGACGAGGATGATGATGATCATGAGGACAGTGATGATGATGTTGATGAGGACGAGGATGATGATGTTGATGAGGACAGTGATGATGATGTTGATGAGGACGAGTATGATGATGTTGATGAGGATGAGGATGATGATGATCATGAGGACAGTGATGATGATGTTGAAGAGGACAGTGATGATGATGTTGATGAGGACAGTGATGTTGATGAGGACAGTGATGATGATGATCATGAGGACAGTGATGATGATGTTGATGAGGACAGTGATGATGATGATGACGAGGACAGTGATGATGATGTTGATGAGGACGAGGACAGTGATGATGATGTGGACGAGGACAGTGATGATGATGTTGATGAGGACGAGGACAGTGATGATGATGTTGATGAGGATGAGGACAGTGATGATGATGTTGATGAGGATGATGGCAGTGATGATGATGATGATGATGATGATGATGATGATGATGATGATGATGATGGATGATGATGACTACGATGATGGCCATTTGTCCTTAACACTTTAGCCCTCGAATTTGATCAAGAAAATTTTAATTTTCTCATAGAAAATATCCATTTGCAGACCAAGAAGACTATTTTTGAAAATTTAGCACCAGAATGACTGCCTCGGTTATCGAGCCAGTTATTCCAGTGGTAAATTTTCAAAAATAGTCTTCTATTGCTCCACAAATGACCATTTCTCAAGACCACTGCAGAGGCTGTCTTGGCTGATACGTGTGTCATAGCTTTAAAGCCCTGTCAGTCTCCCCTCAAGCAGCTTTATTAGCTGTATTGCTCTGAAGAAGTGAATTCCTTTGTCACAAGTTTTAGCATGTTTACAGTACACACTTTAGCTCAGCGTTTTCCCCATTCAGAAGTGTTGTAGTGTGTACTGCTTGGCAGACAGCTCTCAGTCAGCTGAGCAGTGCCAGGGGGCACATAGTTTTGGGATGATTTGGGTCAAATTGGGTGGAGTGAACATCATAACCCAGTTTATTCTATTATGTCTTGCATATACAATATTTACTTTAAACTATCTGCCTGCTGAATTTCTGCATACTACATTTTCCATGGAGTTTAACTCTGGATATGCAGAATATTATTAAAACAATTTGACTGAAAGTTGTTGGTGGCTTAGCCACCAATAACTTTCAGTCAAATTGTTTTTTAAAATATTCAGCAGGTACAGTGTTAATGCTCATTGAAATTACTGGCAGGTGACTTGCAGCTGTCAGACTGTGTTAAACTGTCATGAATAACATGTTGATTGAAACCAATATGACTGAAAATTGGTGTGGTCTGAAACATCAACAACTCTTAGTCAAATTTTGTTTTCTATCCTATACACCAGAAGCAGTTGTCTGGGCCTTCAGGATGAACTGGGGTTAGTACGTGAATTGTTTTCTTAACGGGACCTCAAAGTAACATTATTCCTGAACACCTTCCCTTGGGCTTTGTCAATTTATCTACAAAGAATGATAAATAGTTACAGAATAAATCAGCTTAATAAATAAATATAAAATGATTTGTCATCATCCACCTGAAACTGTTGAATTCTATTGTAGGTTATAATGAGTCCAGATGTGTATGTGCCTGTGCATGCGTGCTTGCTCATGCATGCGTGCTTGCTCATGCATGCGTGCGCAGTGTGTGCGATGCATGCGTGCGCAGTGTGTGCGTATGCGTGTGTGTGCGTGCGTGCGTGTGCGTGCGTGCGTGCATGCCTGTGTGTGTAATTTTTAAACTGAGCTTAGCTGCTTACAGTACTGCTAGAAAATAATTTGAAAATTTGAAATTCTTTTACATAACTGGATTGGAAGACATTGAGCACTTCTCTATCCACTTATGTTCAATATATTCAAAAGTAAGTATTATTTTATTTTTGAAAAATGTTTAAGTTAATTCTGAAGTTATTTCTGAGATGTGCTGTAGCTCCCAGTCAAATCAGTTTCAATATATTCATTGTAAACATGCTATTCCTTCCATCAAAAACCATTTCTTGTCGCTGGTCTGTACGAGTTAAAGGGCTAAAGAACAATCTGGCAACGCTGGCAATGAATTAACTCTCTAATGATCAAGCCAGCAGAACACAACTTCTGTACTGGTCTTGGGAAATGTTCATTTGTATTCCAAGAGAAGACAATTTTTGAAAATTTACAACTAGAATGGCTGGTTCGATGACAAAGAAGATCATTCCAGTGCAAAAAAGTCATCTCTTCATCTTCAAACTGTGGCCATTCCCAAAAATTTAATTTCCTCGTAGAAAATGATAATTACCACACCAAGAGATGAGTTTTGAAAATTTACCCACTGGAATGAGTGTCTCGGTTATCGAGCCAGTCATTCCAATGATAAAATTTCAAAAATGTCTTCTCTTGGTCTGCAAATGGACATCTTCAATCCTTTAACACTCAAGTTTGTTCAAGAAAATTTAAATTTTCACATAGAAAATGTCCATTTGCAAACCAAGAGGAGACTATTTTTGAAGATTTGCCACTGGATTCGACTGGGATGACTTGAGCCAGTCATTCCAGTGGTAAATTTTCAAAAATAGTTTTCTCTTGGTCTGCAAATGGACATTTCCCAAGACCACTGTAGAAGCTGTTTTGGGCTGATATGACTGTTCAAGGGTTAAAGATTTTCTTGAACAAATTTCAATGGTTAAGATGCCAATCACAGCAATGACAATATGCAAGAATTCTGGAGTAATCTCCCTTTGTACAAGCGTGTAAGAGGAGTACTACTAACCCATCATACACTTGAGGGCAACAAAATATCAGGTCATGAAATTCCATTCACCTTCACATGACAATTTAAGTGTTTATTTTGGAAAGGATGTTGCTGAAAGCTATTGCTGTCCACCCCTGGACAATTCCTGCAACAGCTTTCAACAATATTGTTTCCAAAATGTACACCTGTCTTTCTTCTATCGGACTCTGTAGCATTAAACTTTCAACAACAATACCTGAAAGAGTATATTCAATGCAAATGTTCTCCTGTGAATATTTTGAAATTAATATGACTGAAAGCCATTGCTGCCTAAAGGGATGTGTCCATTAGCGTGTTTGCATATGTGCACGCGTACACATTTAAAATCAGTTTCTATTAAATTGAATAGGGGCATGTCCATCAACCCTTTAATGACTAAATTTCTTCGAAAAATTTAATTATTTACTTGTTGAATGTCCATTTACAGGCTACGAGAAGACTATTTTTGAAAATTTACCACTGTAATGACTGGCTCGGTTACCGAGCCAGTCATTTCAGTGGTAAAATTTCAAAAATAGTCTTCTCTTGGCCTGTAAATGGCTATTACTCAAAACCACTACAGAGGCCGGTTTTGTCACGAAAGGGTTAACGTGTTTGTGAACATGTTTATAGAGGTGTGGGCATATGCGACTTTTTTGGTCGCTTCACTTAGCGATTACGAAAGAAAACGTGATGTAAATGAATGCAAATAACATCATGTACCAATTGTTTTGACGCACAACTAGTCGTAAGTAGTAGAAAATATAGGGTATATAGATGCACATATGGACACACACCTCACAACTAAAACGCCAACTGATACGCAAACGTCAGACACCAATGCGTATGCAAACACGTTAATGGACACTTCCCTACATGGCAGCAAATTGCTTCATATTGATTTCAAAATATTCACCAGCTTTCCTGTTTGTTTGTCCAGAGACTGAGATACTTGGAATTTATCAGTGAAAGGGTTAACATTTTGACATTGAGTGTAATAAAATCTAAGATTTTCACCATTGAAATTGACCAATTAAAATTCTGAATAGAAATTCAGGAGTCTACCACCATCATCTGGTCCTTCTAGCCAAATTTGGTTGAAATCCATCGAGCGGCTATGGAGAAGATGCGGTTTGACAATTTCCAGTAAGTTTTTCACAACAAAAATCGACCAATCAATCTGAACAGAACTTTTGGAGCCTAGCACAACAGAATCCTTACAACCAAATTAGGTTGAAATCCATTTAGCCAATAAGTCAAAAAAATTTAGCAATCAAAATTCTTGGGTGCCCAAAAAATTGACAAATAAAATTACTACATAGTTGATATCCTTCCAATAAGAATTCTCGTTTGATAACTTCAACCCTATCACTATAAGATCGTTCCACCTAAGTATCATTGAAAATCGGGCCACTGATTTTAAAGGATTTCAGATCTTTGGAAAATCCTAGATGGCTGCCGAACAAATCAAACAATCAAAGATCTGACAGGATGGTCTAGAGCCTACCACCAGAGGATGCTTCCAGCCAAATTTGGTTAAAATTCGCAAAGCGGTTTAGGAGATATGTTATAAAGCAAATGTTGACAGACAGACAGATGATGGATGGATGAACGGACAGATGAGTCGTGATGACAGACAGTCACCATGGCATAAGCTTACTTGGCCATTTTGGTCAGGTGAGCTAAAAATAGTCTTCTCTTGGTCTGCAAACTGCCATTTCTCAAGACCACTACAGAAACAGTTTCTGCCAAGCTTGGGTGTTAATAAAGGATGAAATTACTGGATTTCACATTCTATATACACAACAACCACGCCCTGACAATCCTGTAGCGTGTCTATCCCGCAGTGCAGCACAGAGGGGGCGGGCGGGCGGCGCCTCCGGCAACATTCCAACAACAGAAACTGAATGCGCCATAATCTGAGATGCGGTGTCATTTGTGAAAACATCCGCCCATCGTTTAGATATAGATCTTGTCTGAGTTTCTAGTGAGCAAAGGATTCTGGGTGTACTAATCAAGTGAAGCCGATCATGCTGCCACACGCGCAGAGTTATTGACAGCTAGAAAGATTGATAACATTTAAAACTGTGCCAAAAACTTAAAGCTACATCACCCTATGTCAAGATTGCTCACACTGCCTCCCCTCCAGATCAACTGTCAGCCACCCACAACTCACCCAGTATATGTGAGAGAATCGCTAGTCAATGTGATGATATTATTAGTAAATAGATTCTAGAAAATTATCAGTAAGTAAATAGATAAAATAACATTATTTTGATTTTTGATAAACATTTTTAACCTCCTGATTGCTTAGTTTTTGCAGACGCATATTCCAAGGGTTATATCTATGGACCGGCTAAATAGTTTGAAAGCAATTTGACTGAAATTTCAGTCAAATTGTTTTCAAAATATTCTGCGAGTCATGAGTTTTTGCTCATTGAAATTAATGTCTGGTGGCTTGCAGCAGTGAGACTGTAAAAATGATGAAATCAAGTTGCCTATGCATACACCGCGATCCTTCTCGTTCTGTTCTATGATCGGGTTAACTATGATCTGGTTAACACAAGTTTGACCTTTGATGATTTGATAACAAGAATTTGTCATTTGAATCCAAATTGAATAGGATGCTCAAAGAAATTGATTGCAGGCCAGTAACCATTCAACCCCATTGAAATGATCAACAGTGTCTCAATTTGAAGACAATTATATAGGAAAACAACATTTCCCAGTCAAATTAATTTCAAAATATTCAACAGAACAGTTTCTACATCATACACGTCATAAAGAATCTGCTCTGTGAGGGTCAAAGGGTTTAATCCTTACAGCCTTAAATTTGTTCAAGAAAATTTCGATTTTCTCAAAGAAAATGTAAATTTGCAGAGCAAGAAGACTACATTTGAAAATTTACCACTGGAATGACTGGCTATGACTAATGAACAAGTCATTCCAGTGGTAAAATTTCAAAATTAGTCTTCTCTTGCTCTGCAAATCTACATTTCACAAGACCACCGTAGAAGATGATTTTTGATGATATGAGGGTTAAAGGGTTTAAAAGTCTGGTTATGATCCTAAAGTCAATTGAACATTGAACATTCTGTCCCAAAAATCAATGTACGATCCATCACAATCCATAGTCCATCTGCAGGCCTGTCCCGATTACCACCGAATTCATGTCCCAATTACCAGAGCATGCATGTCCCCATTACCAGCACACATGTGCCCTCATTACCAGCGAATTCATGTCCCTATTACCAGAGCATGCCTGTCCCCATTACCAGCACACATGTGCCCTCATTACCAGTGAATTCATGTCCCTATTACCAGAGCATGCCTGTCCCCATTACCAGCACACATGTGCCCTCATTACCAGCGAATTCATGTCCTCATTACCAGAGCATGCATGTCCTCATTACCAGCACACATGTGCCCTCATTACCAACGCATGTGTGTCCCCATTACCAGAGCATGCCTGTCCCCATTACCAGCATATGCATGTCCCCATTACCAACGCATGTGTGTCCCCATTACCAGCACATGCGTGTCCCCATTACTAGTGTATGCATGTCCCTATTACCAGTGCATGTGTGACCTCATTACCAGTGCATGTGTGATCTTATTAACAGCAAATATGTGACCTACTTAGCAACACATATGTGACAGTGGCCCACAGCATTACCCATCACATGTGTGACCTCATTACCAGCGCATGCATGTCCCAATTACCAGTGCATGCATGTCCCAATTACCAACACATGTGTGACCTCATTACTAGCACATGTGTGACTTCATTAACAGCGCATGCACGTCCCCATTACCAATGCATGCATGTCCCCATTACCAGCTCATGTATATCCCCATTACCAGTGCATGCATGTCCCCATTACCAGTGCATGCATGTCCCCCATTACAGGGACATGCGTGACCTCATTACTAGTATATGTGTGACTTCATTACCAGCCCATGCATGACCTAATTACTCATTACCAGCGCATGTGTGACCTCATTACCAGCACATGATGACCTCATTACCAGCGCATGTGTGACCTCATTACCAGCCCATGCGTGACCTCATTACTAGTACATGTATGACTTCATTACCAGCGCATATATGGCCCACATTATTACCCAGCATTTCTGTTCAACAAATATCTACAGCAACAACCAAAAGAGACCACTAAACAGATGCCAATTCAGAAAACGCCAATTTGGAAAGTAAAAAATTTTATGCTAGACCAGACGTCTTTAAATTCAGCTTTATTCCCAGCACGGCAAGGGATTGGAATAAACTATCACAGGATCTTCTCAAAAGCAGTTTTGAAAACCGACCAAAATCCTACTAGTGAATTTACAGAATTAATCAGAGGGAGACAATATGTCTAACTTAGCTACTTGAAGAATGCTCAGTGAAAATAATGTCCTTTGGATGTTTCACCATAACTAATCTAGATCAAGATGAACGCATAGTGATTACCACAAACAGTCAAAGGAAGCTCTGCTCATTACATCAGCTGGATAATTTGCAACGAGTATTAATTAACCCATTCACACACATATCAGCCAAATACGGCTTCTGCAGTGGTCTTGAGAAAGTCAATTTACAATATCAATGGAGGAATCAAGTTTTCACTACGCCCGCCCATCTCTAGCTGAGATCCTCCCCACACCTTGCCTGTGTTGGGATCGATTGAGCCCTGAACTCCCTGAATCTCAATTTCCAGAAAGCTATACATAGGTAAGCTGATCAATTGAATATTTTGAAACTAATTTGACTGGGTGCTGTTACTGTCTATCAGTCAAAATAGTCTCAAAATATCAAGAGAATGGTTAATAAATCGCAGACATACAATTAGTACAACTTGACAGACTATTAAGCATTTATGACGACCATAGACATGTTATTCATGACGTAATTGATTGCGACATCAACCTAAATGTGACATAATTCATTATGACGTCATATATTTGACTGACAGATTGGATTCCTCTATTGACTAATTGATTTATATTTTCCACTAAATGTATAAATAGCATTGAAGATAAAGGCTATGACAAAATACTCCATTATACTGACTACAGTGATGGTTACAGACTTCAAACTTGTAACCCAACTGAGGGATCTATTTCTAGCTATGTCACGGCCATTTCTAGTTAAGCCACACCAATGTCTAAATAAGCCACACCAATTTCTAGCTATGACCCACCCACATTTTGCATGTATTGGGATTTATAGAATTTGAACCCGGAATTCTCGGAATCCCACGATCAAGGTAACTATACAGGTAAGCTGTTGAATATTTTGAAACTAATTTGACAATGGCAGGAACAGCACCCAGTTAAATTAATTTCAAAATATTCAAAAGAATGTTTATTAAATAGTACATCCATCAAAGATATACATGAGCTAAATATACGCCATTCACTATGCATTTTGTTTGTGATGTCAGTCCCTAACCTGAGTCATGCATGAGAGGCTTAGACTATTATGTTCTATACAAACTGCTGTTTTTCAGCAGAATTTTATTACAGGCCCATTTTAAGTACACAGACAGTAATATATTTCAAAAGAAAATCTCAAAGCACAACAATTAGCAAACAAAATATTGTTCAAATTTTCAAGGTTTTAAAACATGCAGGATGAGTGGCTATGTAAGACTGTTAGCTGATGTGAAAAAAGCCTCAGTGTTATAACCATTACGCAACAAAATAAATATATCATAAATGGTTATTTTATTAAAGGAAAACTCATATCATCTTATACTATGTATTGAGGGGAGATACTAATATTCCACTCATAGCATTGGCATGGCATTTTTAGGTGTTTATCAATCACACAAAGAAAGATATTCCATATATACAGGCTTTATTAGACAAATATTCATGTATTTATTTTCAACCAATCAGAGAAAAACTACATTGTTTGCCTCGGTATATACATTAAATCATTGGTGTAATCCATAGTTTGGTAGTTTAGCGTAAAAGCAACTATACACGTTAAAGCTGCTGACTATTACGCAACTACATTGACTGTAAACGGTTGCTGTCTTAGTTTCAAAATATTTAACTTGATAATCATTACATAATAAAAGAATGTGTTGTTTCTGAACGTCAATGACATCACATGATATCACGTAAAGGTGCATATTCACAACAGAATGCTCGAAAATAAAATTGTTAAAATTGTATACTTTTAGAGGCGTAAATTATGTGCATGGGCCTTATGAAATGAAATAAATCTTAACATATGATAATTTCATTCCATATAAATTACTATAATTTTTTAAGTTGTGAAATTGAATTACAGACACATGTCCCTAATTCAAATTCACAACTGAAAAAATTATATTAATTTTTACGTAGTGAAATCATCATAAGTTAAGATTTATTTTGTTTTTATTAGATCTAGGCACATGATTTAAGCCTCTAAAAGTATACAATTTTAACAATTTTATTTTCGAGCATTCTGGTAAGAATATGCACCTTTAAAGAGACAAAATGGCTGCTTCCACAGTTCAACATTACTGTGATGTTAAAAAGCAATTAATAGCTATGCAGATAAAGGATTGCACCTGGGAATAGATTATATGGGATCTCTATCAGCTATGATGCTACAATATGATGCCTAGGATGCAATCAATATCCCTTTAAGTGACAAACATTACATAGAATATTTATTTGAGCATGTTTCTGTTTTTGTTTTGAAAACATGTTACGTTATTTCTGAGCTATAACGTAATCCGCAAGAGAAATCTCAGATAATCTTCCATGCATAGTAACCCTTTAATTGGACACAATTTTTTTGAAATTTCAGATTTTCCCTTAGTGAATGTCCATTTACAGGCCATGAGAAGTCTATTCTTGAAACACTGCCAATGGAATGACTGGGCTAGTTATCGAGCCAGTCATTCCACTCGCAAATTTTTAAAAATAACATTCTCTTGTCCTGTAAATGGACATTCCTCAAGAGCATTGCAGAAGGTGCTTTTGGCTGGCTTGACCAGTAAAGGTCAAGATGGTTAACTGTCTGCCTGCTGATGTTCTGGAGACTACATTTTCCACGAAGTTTAACTCTTGATATGCTTGATTATTTTCAAAACAATTTGACTGAGAATCGTTGGTGGCTAAGCCACCAAAAGTTTTCAATCAAATTATTTTCAAAATATTCAACAGGTCCAGAGTTATTGCTCATTGAAATTAGTGTTCGTAGCCTTGCACCAGTCACAGTTAATAAATATATCATTGCTGACCCAGTGTCCTATATATTTACCAAAATCATGCTGTAACAGATTTCAACCCATAAATTTAGATAATTGTCCTTAACACAAATGGTTACACTTAACATTGTGTCAATTCACCTTTCCATAGTATCTATCTATCAATCTGGCATCATAATCAACTACCTGACTTATAGAATGACATCATAATGAATGACGTCATTATGACATCATGAATGATGTAGATAAGTACGTCACGAACGCATATTTGAAGACGGACTATGTATTGTTGCACGAATTGTATGTATTTATTATTTAATAAATATTCTGCTGAATATTTTAAAAATAATTTGACTGGGCATCCTGCCTCAATCCCAACAGCATGAAGTGTGGGTGGAGCTTAGCTAGAAGTGGGCGGGGCATAGCTGAAATGGGAAAGGTCAATTATTTGAAAACAAAGTTACTGAGCGTTACAAGTTCTAATTGTGCACATATACAAGCATGGTGTACGCAGAATTAAGAGCTCCTCACCTTACCTTCCTCACTCTTGTCAAATTCTTAGTTTATACCCTGTTTCTCATATTCTCCTCTCCTCTCTTTTTGTCTCTCTTTCCCTAACTCTTCCCCACCCCACACACATACACACTCCATCCCAACCTCTCTCTCCTTCTCTCTCTCCCGCTCCCCCCCCCCCTCCCCCTCTCCCTCTCGCTCTCTCTCTCTCTCTCACATTATGCACACCCGCACGCCAATACATAGGCACACACGCATGCCAATACCTACGCACACACGCACATATTCACGTACACATACTAAGCGTGACTACCTAGACAATTGTAATCAGTGGTTGATATAAATTATCATTTAACTAGTTATACATTACTATTTAATTATGTTTTATTATACCCCATCTTGATGTATTTATTAATGTATTGTATTTGTATGTATGGGAGACACGTGTATAAGACTTATGTCTTACTATGCTCCCATTGAACAAAATAAAATTCTGTTTAAACCAAGTTCTAATTCTCAATCAAATTGTTTTCAAAATAATCAACATGATTCTTATCTTGCTCCATGACATTCACACTTCTTAGAAATCCGGATTAAAGCAGTTTGTTCATAAATTAACCTGCTAAGTACATCATCATTTACATAAGTTCCCTCCATAAGATTTGAAGATTAACGCAGTGTTCAATCATATGAATAGAAGAGACATAAAATCGACTCCACCCATCTTAAAGGCGGCCATATAGATTAGAACATATGTATATCTAAGTAGAAAGACCTCTTCAGTACTTATAAACCTTTTAGCACTCATATCAGTCAAAAATGGCTTCTGCAGTAGTTTTGAGAAATGTCAATTTGCAGACCAAGAGAAGACTATTTTTGAATATTTACCACTGAAATGACTGGCTCGATAAACGAGCCAGTCAAACGAGCCAGTCATTCCAGTGATAAATTCTCAAAAATAGTCTTCTCTTGCTCTGCAAATTGACATTAGAAATTTTAATTTTCTTCAACAAATTCGAGGGTTAATGGGCTAAGATAATATACAAGCTTATTTAACTCTATCATACATTGTGACATGCAGATATACTTCAAATTCTTTATCACGTAAAATATATAGTTGAAACATATTCTGAAATTAATTTGATTGGACAGCTCTCCCAGGTACAAACAGTTTTGAGGTGAAGTTCAAAATATTCACCGACTCTCTTAATCTGGTTTTGAAGTGGAGAAATAGGAATTTCAGAGTAACAAGGGCTGACAGCTGAATGCATATGGTTCAGCAAACATGGCTGATGTAAAGCTAACTCATATCCCAGCTCAGGGGGAGATGAAGCCAGCTGGGCGTGGCAAGGACCTAAAGCGTCAGACGTTGAGATAGGGGAGCAAAGTAGTTACCTTAATCATTTATAACCCTTTGATCCTCAAATTTGTTCAAGAAGATTAAATTCCAATTTTTTCATAGAAAATTTCCATTTGCAGAGCAAAAGACAAATCTTTAGAAATTTATCACTTGAATGACTGGCTCGGTGATCGAACCAATAATTCCAATGGTAAATTTTCAAAACAAATTGTAAATTGATATTTTCTTTGAGAAAACTGAAATTTACTTAAACAAATTTAAGGGTTAAAATGTTAAACATTGAAAGTTGAATATTGCTCAGAAATGACGTAACTTTTTCCTAAAGAAGAATAAAACCTACTGTTGAATACTTTGGACTTGAATTTGATTGGAAACCATTGGAAAGGCAGCAGTAGTGCCTTCCAATCAAACTAAGTCCAAATTACTCTACCACACATTTCTTACAACATGTTCAAAATTGTACAAACTAATATGTTTTCATTTTTGTTTTGGATTCAAATTAACGTAACACTTTTACCCTCAAATTTGTCTAAGAAAATTTAAATTTTCTGATAAGAAATGTCCATTTGCAGACGAAGAGAAGACTATTTTCGAAAATTTACCACTGGAATGACTGGCTCGGTTATCGAGTCAGTTATTCCAGTTGGAAATTTTCAAAAAGTCTTCTCTTCGTCTGCAAATGGACATTTTCTCAAGACCACTGCAGATATGAGTGGTAAAGGGTTAATTATGAACTGCAAATGCATACACCTGTAAATAAGCTACCTTGAGGCTATTATAATTAAATTTATAACATCATCACCGAAAGTATAAAAATATGTATGTTTATCGCGAACTATATCCTCCAGGAAGATATGAAAGTCATCTGCAACATTGTGTAATGAGAAAAAGCTGTTTGACGGAAATTATACGAATGCGATAAAGGTGTTAGTTAATTGCTTAATTTGGTAACCAGGAAATAAAACCAGCAGGATGAGCGCACAAAGCAAACATCAGAACGTGATACAACATTAGAATGACGCACCTGAAGCTTAGTCGCTAGAGGGAGACAACTCATGGTTATTGGTCAACAGGAAATCACTTAATCGATGAAAAAGCTTTTTGCCGGTATGAGTTGATCATGTCGATAGTCACTTACAGGACTGGCGGTATGATCAGCGAACGAAAAGAAGAAGAAGAAGTTGCTCGTTAATGAGTGTGATGCCAGTATGCCAGTAACACGTTTTCAAAAATTCATTTTTCTAGTCACAGATAACATGCTATCTTAATCCATTACTGGTCAAGCAGGCCAATACCGGTCTCTGCAGTGGTCTTGGGGAATGTCCACTTGGAGGCAATGAGAAGACTATTTTTGAAAATTTACCACTGGAATGCCTGGCTCGATAACCGAGCCAGTCATTCCAGTAGTAAACTTTCAAAAGTAGTCATCTCTTGGCATGCAAATGGACATTTAATAAGCAAATATTTTGATTTTTGACATTTTCTTTGAGAAAATTGAAAACAAATTTAAGGGTTGAAGTTTTAAACATTGAGAGGTGAATATTTCTCAGAACTTAGCTTTATCCTAAAAAAGAATAAATCCTACCATACCTCCACAAATATCCCCTCCAGGCAGTAAAATAACAACCTGCCACTGCCCCTCAAAGATCTAAATTCTAGTACCCTCAAAAGGACCCGTATGAGAATCCCTGGTCATTAAATCTTTAACCCTTTAACCCTCATATCCGCCAAAAACAGCTTCTGTAGTGGTCTTGAGAAATGTCCATTTGTAGACCAAGAGAAGACTATTTGTGAAAATTTACCACTGGAATGACTGGCTCGAGAAATTTTCAAAAATAGTCTTTTCTTGGTCTGCAAATGGACATTTACTCTGAGAAAATTGAAATTTTCTTGAACAAATTTTAGTGTTAAGTGGTTAACAGTAAATTTGGACAAACACCGTTTCTGGTCTTAAGGCATATATATGTAAGGAGATTAAACCATTTTTGAAATCTTACCACTGAAATGGTAAATTAAAAAAACCCGCCTTAGCTTGGCCTGTATTAAACAAACAATCTGGACACTTTCACCGACAAATCCCTAAAAAAGTAAATACTTTACGATATAAAACTTATTCTGTTGAAAATTTTGAAATTAATTTTACTGGAAGCCATTGCTGCAAAGGCTTCCAGTCAGATTAATTTCAAAATATTCAAGTTTTCCTGGGAAAAAAAAGGAATTCATCGTTGAAAGAGTTAATGTGCTAGAAGTTGGCACCACTTTCTGGTCACGACTTCAGTACATGTTTGGACGTATTTTGAAAATGATTAAAAATTAAATTCTGTTCAGACTTTTTGTCTATAAACGAGTAGAAGACGTCAGGCTAATCGGCGCATACGTAGTTATTAGTCTAAAAATAAATGTATTGATGCATAGATTAATGATATCATGGTAATTTACAATATCCTGAAACTGTGCTAAACTATAAATAATCATTAATATCTGAACCTGCAGACAGTATCTGAGAAATGCAGTATATAATGTTATTTATTACTTTTGCACTAAATAAACTAGTTTCTACAAGGTTACAGAGACGTCTGAGAATCCCGGATATACAGTATACAGCAGATTCCTTTTTACCCATCAATGATATGACATCATAATCTACTATGTGACCTGTAGGCATAAGTCATAATCAAATTATGTCATGAATGATGTAGTTAAGTTTGTCACAAACGCTTAATTGATGACGGACTAAGGGTTGTTGTATGAATTGCATGTCTTTACTATTTAATAAACATGCTGTTGAATATTTTGAAACTAATTTAACTAGGCGCTGTACTTTCAAAATATTCAACAGCTTACCTATATAGGTTTCTCGAAATTGAGATTCATGGAATGCAGGGATCGATCGATCTCAATGCGGGTAAAGCATGGGTAGAGCTTAGCTAAAGATGGGTGGTGCCATAGCTAAAACTGGATTCAATTCCTTCATTGAATTGGAAGAATTGCAATCCAATTATGTTCAAAATAATCAACAGATTATTCCAACATGTTTCTGTTTTTGTTTTGAAAACACGTTAACTGACTTATGAGGTGTACTGTAGGTGTTGAACAAGAGGCCCAACAAGAGGCTCACCTGGAGAATTAGCACTTGAACAGACCTCATACTTTAAATGCAGCAGTAGCAAGTCATTAAAATACAAAATTGGATTTCAGTACAAATGACATTTAGTGGGAAATTAATGATGGACGCTGACCAGAAAATCAAATTGAACCTTAGGTTCCAGCCAGCCAATAAAAACATCCATTATGGCCACCAAAGCCAAAATTTTGATTTGTCTATGACAACCATGTTTTCAATTTCTCTTGAACAAACTTTAATCTCCCTTAGCTATCGATGAATTTAAATGTAATGAGTTTCAGACTGATCCGTACAGCCTTTTCTGAGCTCATGTTATTTTCGACAAGGCGGCCACTGGAAAAAGCAGTTAATGAGCATTAGGGTAAGTGTACCAGCCTATGATCCTTTGAGCTGAGTTTGATTGGAATCGGCCGCTCGCTTAATGACGAGTATCCTTTTAATTGATATCCCAATTTTTCGTAAAATCCAAGATGAACACCGGAAAATTTGACCAAACAAAATTCTGTATATAATTTCTGAAGCCTACATTCCTAGGGTCCTTCGAGGTAAGTCTGGTTCAAATTGCCCAAGCAGTTAATGAGGAGTAGTGTTTGAAAATTCAAAATGGCCGCCGAACAAATTGACCAATCAAAATTCTGTACGCAAGCTATGAAGCACACCATTCTAGGGTCTTAACGAGGTTAATGAGGAGTAGCGTCTTAACTGATTTCACGAAATTTTCAGAAGATCCAAGATGGCTGACAGAAAAATTGACAAATCAAAATTCTGTATACAATTTTTATATCTACCAGACTCAGTATCCTTTCAGCCAAGTCTGGTTGAAATTGCCCGAGCAGTTAATGACCTGAGTAGCATTTTAAACAACATCCTACCATTTTCCAGAAAAAACAAGATGGCCACCAAAAAATTGACCAATACAAATTCTGTATACAAGTTCTGAAGCATACTACTCTAGGGTCCTTCAAACCAAATTTGCTTGATATCGGCCAAGCGGTAATGAAGAGTAAGCTTTTAACTGATTTCCAGAAATTTTCAGAAAATCCAAGATGGTCGCCTGAACAATTGACCAATCAAAATTCTGTCTACATGTTTTGAAACATACCAGCCTAGTATCCTTCCAGCCAAGTCTGGTTGAAATTTCCCAAGCAGTTAATGAGGAGTAGCGTTTTAAAAAAATTTCCCCGACATTTTTTAGAAAATTTAAGATGGCCGCCCCAAAAAATAGCACAATCAACATTCTGTACAGAAGTTAAGAAGCATACCATGCTAGGGTCCTTCCACCCGACTTTGCTTGAAATAGGCCAAGTGGTTAATAAGGAGTAGACTTTTAAGTGATTTCCAGAAATTTTCAGATAATCCAAGATGGCAATCGGAAATATTGACCAATCAAAATTCTCATTATAAGTGTTGAAGCCTAGCAGCATAGAATTAGTTCACCCACTTTTTGTTCAAATCGGGCCATTTATATTTGAGTAGCGTTTTAAAGGATTTGCGGAAAATTTTCTGAATTGATCAATCAAAATTCTGAATAGAAGTTCTGGCACTTTCCACCATAAGATCCTTCCAGCCAAATATGGTTGAAATCGGTTAAAGCATAAAGGAGAAGATGCGATTTGATGGACAAATGGACGATGGATGGCTGCCATGGCTTAAGCTCACTTGGCCAGGTGAGCTAAAAATGATTCCACGGATAACAGTGCTATCAAACAAGAGTACCGCTCAATATCATGGACGCAGTGGTACTCAATTCTAAAATGGTGTCCTGGTGCCTTTCTTGGAACATAATCTGCTTCAACATTCCAACGCAGCTACCGGTAAATGAAAACGTCTTTGCAATAGTTATGTAAGAGAATTGTTGGATCCACTGTATTATATTGGCTAGAAATATAATCTTGAATGTAAGATTCTGTTATTGGTGATAAAGATGATGGGCTTTCCACAAGTTTAACCCTTTAATGTCTAGATTTATTCGGCAAAATCAAAATATCTCCTTATTGACTGGCCATTTGCAGGCCCAGAAGAGTATTTTTGAAAATTTACCACTGGAATTTACTGAGCCAGTCATTTCAGTGGTAAAATTTCAAAAATACTCTTCTCTTGGCCTGCAAATGGATCCTCAAGACCGGTTTGGGCCGGATTCATCCCGAAACGGTTAAAGACTTTAACCATTTGATGGCTAAATTAGGACCTGATTATCGAGCCAGTCATTCCAATGGTAAATTTAATAGAAAATAGTTTTCTCTTGTTCTACAAATGGACATTTCTCTAGATAGTGGCAGTAGGTGTTTTTGGCATTATCATCCACGAAATTTGTTGAAAAATTAACACCCTTTCTTTGAATTTAATTTGAAAAATTAAAATTTTGACATCAGAATGGTAATGGTTAAATGACATTAACACTCACAGGATCGAAATTATAAATTCCATATGATGTAAGGAATAGTCCTTTGATTATTTTGAAACTAATTTTTTTATTGATTTACCATAGGCAGCAGCAGGTACCAGTTAAATGAGTTTCAAAATATTAAACAGATTTCCTGTATAGTTGTCTTAACCCTTTAACACTCATATCAGCCAAAAACGCCTTCTGCAGTGATCTTGAGAAAATAGTCTTCTCTTGATCTGCAAATGGACATTTTCTATGAGAAAATTAAAATTTTCATGACCAAATTCGAGGGTAAAAGGGTTAAAATTGAGATACAGACATTTCAGTTGTTAAACAAATAATCTTGATTATAACCTGCTAAACACTCAAATACCAATGTTTCTATTTCAATGCAACTTAATACGTTCAGCTCTTAACACTTATGAAACTATTTTCATTGGAGGGGGATTATTGCCGCAATTTCCGGCTACAGATTCGAATGAAATTATTTAAAAAAATAATCATCCTGTATATGCTATTTTTGACATTTCAAAAATCATTTTTCATCATCTGGTTGTTCTGATAACGCAGTTTATGATGAGCATATTTAGATAATCTAACCACAAGAATTTGTTCTAATTATATGATTATATCCACAAAGTACAAGATAACATATTCATAAAAAGTGTATGATGCACGCATAAATATGAAATACTCTTTTTGGCAGATATTAGGGAAAAGCTAAAATTATTTCTAATTTTGACTGCTAGTACTTAAAATGATAATAATACACACATGCATGAGGGTAACTAGTTACAAGTCATTGATTAACACGAATTATAATATAGAATTAAATATTGTAAGTGATTGACCCTGTAACGCTCATATCAGCCAAAATCGTCTTCTGCAGTGGACTTGGGAAATGTCCATTTGCAGACCAACAGAAGACTATCTTTGAAAATTTATCACTGGAATGACTGGCTCACTGGCTCGTCATTCCAGTGATAAATTTTCAAAAATAGTCTTGTCTTAATCTGCAAATGGACATTTTCTGAGAAAATTAAAATTTTCTTGAAAAAATTCAAGTGTTAAAGGGTTGAGATACTGAGGCCTAAATTGGCCTGTGAGATCCTTACATATAAATTTTTAAAAAGATTTGTTGGAAACGTTTGGAAAATCTAAGATTCATGGCCAGTGGAAAAATTGATCAATCAAAATCCGGTATACAAATTCTAAAGTCGACCACCATAGGTAGGGGACTTCCATTCAAGTTTGGTTGAAACTGCCCAAGCGGTTAAATGAGGAGCAAGTTGGCCGCCAGAAAAATTGACCAAATAAAATTCTGTATACGAGTTTGGAAGCCTATGACAATAGGATCCTTCCAGGCAAGTTTGGTTGAAATCGTACAATCGATTAATGACGAATAATCTTTTAACCGATTTCCTAAATATTATTGGAAAGTTCATGATGGCCATCAAAAAAATAGATCAATCAAAATTCTGTATACAAGGCCAGGTATTAACCTAATAAATACTGTTATCTCTGATGCTTCAATGCCTGCTCCTTATAACTGGTATACATGTATGTGCTTACATTACAGTGTTTGTTGTAAGGGGATGATGTTAAATTAACGAAGTTTGTATTTTTCAAGGGTGATAGCTCTGGCAATTATTGATGGAAACTAACAAAACAGGAACTTGACCTCTGTCTTAATACCACTATTAATCTAAATTCTGAATTTGGTTCAAATCTGTTTAGTCTATAGCATGAGTTATTGCCTGGAAACTGCCAAGATAACAAAGTTTGTATTTTTCAAAGGTGATAACTCGTGAAAATATTGATGAAAACTAATGGAACACGAATGTGACATCATCCGCCTCTGTAGTAATATTAAGCTATATTCTGAATTTGTTTCAAATCGGTTTAGTGTAACACGAGTTATTGCCTGGAAACTGTCAAATTAACATTCATAATTTTTTCAAGGGGGGGGGGCGAGGGGGACAACTCCGGGTAAATTTGAATGCAAATTGACGGAATTTGAACTTGTATTACTAAGCTGTATGTTGAATGAAACTGGTTCAAATCAGTGCAGGCAAACATGTTATTGTCCAGAAACCAGTTCGTATGAAGGTACGTATGAATGGGTGTACTCCTATATCCCTTCAAACTCTGTTTTCGAGGGAATAACTACTATATGTTGATCTGCCTGTCAGATTTTTTACATTTCTAAAAAACCTGCTATAAAACCGAGGTTTACATGATCAGATAGATTGTATAATGTGTTGTACGACATGTACTAATGCTTGCATGGGTCATACGACAAGCTTACAATCTATCTGATCGTGTACCCACGCTTCAGTCACATAGCACTACAGTGTGTTGCTCAGACTTGCTTCTATATATTCACAGCAGTAATCCAGTACATATGTACTAAATGTGCCGAAAGTCATATGTCAACAAAAACAAATTAAAAAAACTTAGACTGGGTTATTAATATTAATTCAAGCCACAGAACAGGACCACTGGGCTTCAACAGAACGAAATATGAAACCAGCTATATATTTTGAAAACTATTTGACTGAAATTCATTTCAACATTCAAATGCAATTACTTTAAGTCATGTTCCTACAATTGCTTGTAGTAAATATAAGACCCAGAATTCAGACTGAAAGGATTCACTCCAGCTGGCCAAAAATGGCTTCTAGCTACCGTGATCTTGAGAAATGACTTGCAGGCTAAGACGACTATTTTGGAGAATTTGCCAATGGAATGACTGGCATGATAATTGAGCCAGGCATTCCAGTCACAGATTTTCGAAAAATAATTTTTGCTTGTTCTTCAAATGGAGTTTCTATGAGAAAATAGGAATTTTCTTGACAATATTTGAGGATAAAGGGTTATGATATATAATTCACTCTACATTCATCTTACATCAAAACAAACTTGAGCAGGCATAGGTCAACATCTGTCAAACTGAGGAGGATAGGGATAAATTACATCTGAGGAGGGTAGCTAAATAGCGACTCCACCCGATATATCGATGTAGCACTCGACCCGATATAGATATGGGACCCCACCCGATATAGATACATGGGACCCCACCCAATACAGAGAAACATTATTCCACCCGATATAAATTCTGTAGTCCACCCGTTAGACACAGTATTCCACCCGATATAGAGCCTGTACTCCACCTGATATAGAAGATGATAAACCACACCCTGTTAGGCATGGCACCTCGCTATGTATATATTCACTGTCTGCCTGTTAACTCTGGACCAGCTTACTATATTGAAAACAATTTGACTGAAAGTTGTTCGTGGCTAAGCCACCAACAACATTCAGTCAAATTATTTTCAAAATATTCAGCAGGTCCAGAGTTATTGCCCATTAAAATTATTGTCTGGTGGCTTGAAGCAGTCAGATAATTAAACACGATTACCAGCAAAAAACCTTCCGCGGACACATTTACATTGCAATAGTGAAAATTTTTGCATCATTCTTCTTTGTTATGTGGATTCCTTCTATAGACATGATAGAGGCACCAGCACTAAGGTAACTGATAGACTATAATCATAACAGTTAGTGGTGAAGATGTGACTAGTTAATTTATCGCTATACTAGCATGACTGTTATGATGACTAGATTAAAAAGTTTCAAAATAAAAATCAATCCATAAATCTAATCGAGTGAGCTTCTCCAGACATGCTAGAGAGGTTTTTTTGTGAAACATGTCATCGTAAATATGAGAATTGAATCAGTCAACAGCAAATAAACTCCTTTAAATAATGTTGAATTAACGCTTTAACCCTCAAATTTGTTTTAATTCAAATTAAATTTTCTTACAGAAAATGTCCATTTGCAGACCAAGAGAAGACTATTTTTGAAAATTTACCACTGGAATGACTGGCTCGGTTATCGAGCCAGTCATTCAAGTGGTAAATTTTCAAAAATAGTCTTCTCTTGGTCTGCAAATGGACATTTCTCAAGATCACTACAGAAGCCGTTTTTGGCTGATATGAGTGTTAAAGGGGTTATACGCTAAAGTACATAGCACACTCTGCAGCAACGCTACGGCGACATGTGATTGCTGTCGGCTCACCGCAGTGTGCTGGCGAAAACGACTGGGAAGCGACTGATCACCTCTCGTTGTCACTCATCGCTTGTGAATGACCACGTTTTAAAATTTTAACCCCTACGTAGGTGGTGATTGGCTCTCAAAAAGATGTGCCTGACGTCTGCTACGTGTTGTAGTCAAAGTCTGAATAGCCTGAATCATTGGGATACGGTTCTTTATATACTGTTGGCAGAGCCGTCCGGCTCGCGGTTCCACCTTTTAATTGGTCAAATTAGTTTTACCAAAGGCTATCTCTGTTCTGATTGGTTGAGATTGACATGACAATACACAGCCATTGGTTGATGGCTCCAGAGCCGTCCGTTTCTTAGTGGCGGCTCTGGAACCTTCAAGATGGCTGTGGGTGGGAGTGTGCAGTAGGAGAATAAGGAGAGGTAGACATAATTAATGTGATAACAATGTTTTAAAATTTGTTTGTTGTTCACGAGTCACCGGCGAATGGAAGCCCGACTAACCAATGACAAGGGCTGCTCATCTCGTGTGATTTTAAGAGCCTAAACCCAGAAGTGCTATCAAGTTGGCCTAGTGTGCTAGCTATAGCAACACAACAGCGCCATAGGATTAGGAACCGATAACTAGTAATCACAGTCACCTCGCAGTTGCTTCTTGTTGCCACAATGTGCTATCACCTTACGAAGTACCAGTCGTAATTTGCAATCAGATGATTCAGCATTTTCACAAGATTTCTAGTCTGTCTCCCTGGCTGGAAAATCACGCAATTTAAGCCTTTAACTTTTAAAACGGCCAAAAACTGATTTTGCTGTGATCTTGAGAAGGGGCCATTTGCAGCCCAAGAGAAGACTAGTTTCTAAATTTTACCACTGGAATGACTGGCTTGGTTATCGAGCCAGTCATTTCAGTGGTAAATTAAAAAAAATACTCTTCTCTTGGGCTGCAAAGTGACATTTTCTTTGAGAACAAATTTAAGGTTTAAAGAGAATTAAGATCACATTCCAATAAGAAGCTACAAATTACATTTTGGGTAATCCTTTTCTTTTACATTGCCGTTATTACACGTGGATGATGATAAGTATGTATATATATCTCCGGCGGAGGGGGGGGGGGGGGGTTGTCATTGGGAATAAATTATCCACATTATACCGTCTACCATTGGTCACTGTTCATCATATAGTCCATCATAAAACTCCATAGACTTATAACCATGACCGCCTGTACAGCCAAACCCATCTATACATGCCACCACTGGATCTGGGCACCAACAGATTGTGGTTTCCAAAGACGCATGATCAATCAATAACCTCTTGCACAAGAATATATCAAAATACAGAAAATCACATTTAATCAAAGCAATTCTCTTGAAGGTAACTTGACTAGAATTGCCAACTGTAGCAATGTAAATTTGCACGCACCCACACACACACACACATTCTCAGCAACACAATTCGCTTAGTGTGTCACCTTGACCTTCTAATGTCAAAATCAATAGAGTTATTTGGACACCCAAGAGGAACATAAGGCTATCAAGCCAGTGTTTCCAGTGGTATATTTTCAAAACTACTCTTCTCTTGACCAAAAGCTGCCATGCACATTAATCCTTGAGACAACTGCAGAGTTAAATTTTGGCAGGTTTGACAAGCAAAGCCTAAAGCCAAAGGGTTAACCCGTACCACTCTGATCTCAAGATTTTAAACTTTCAAATTAAATTATAAGATGAATTGGTGTTCATTTTCCAACAAATTTGGTGGATGATGTTGCTGTCATAGACAGCAACATCTTCCAACAAGATTGTTTAAAAATACTCACCAATGTTTTTGCTACTGACACAGTAAAAGATAGAATATTGACCTCAGAGTGGTAAGGGTTAACTAATTGAACTGGATGGGAATGTTGGTTAACTGCAGCAATGACTTTGAATAGTTTCTAAATTCCTTTCAAAATATTCACCAGTTCTGTAGGGGAGACTGGGGCTAGGTTGCCATAGGGGCAAGCTTGCCCAAGTCCTTCCTCTTCCTCACCAGCAAAACGTACACAAATGGCCTATACAATCTGGCAAGTGTATTACCAGAAATACGTATGCACTGTGTAGAGCAATGTAAACAGAAAGTGGTCAGTAGGAGAACATATGGACGGACTTGCCCCTAAGGTGAACTATCCCAGGTCTGCCCTATAGATGTCGAGAAATTTAAGATTCTGTGATTTCATGAGTGAAAGCCGTTATAAGCAATCAAAGTCATAATACCTATATTTAGATACATTTACCTACATTTATGAATTATATATATAATGCTCGCCATTAGTACTAATAACACAGTAATAAGCTACAGTATCTGTCCCGGGAAACCATTATATGCGCACCACATATCACAGTATATTATATTACGCTCATATCATTGGACATAAAACTCAAATCATCAAGTACATCCTGATAGCTAAATGATGATTTATTCTATCCAGAGTAAAATTCTGCTACTAGGAAACCGTTGCTATTTCAGACAACAACAGACAGGAATCTTTTCAAATGAAGACTACCAGTAGCTGCTAGCTTGATAATAGGAAGTGAATAAATACAAGATACTATAACAGTAAAAGGGTTAACGGCTCAGAATCACTCATGCGTAACCCTGAATGTTAGTTAGATATCTTTATACATGGTAACCCTTTAACACTCAAATCTAGTTTCAAAGTTCACAATTTTCTCACACAAAAACGTACATTTGCAGGCCAAAAGAATATTTTTGAAATTTTACCACTGGAATAACTGGCTCGATTATTGAGCCAGTCATTTCTGTGGTCAAATTTCGAAAATAATCTCTTGGCCTATACAAATGGACATTCTCCAAGAACACTTCAGAAGCCATTTTTGGCCGGCTTGCACATTCCAGCGTTAACATAATAATTAGCCATCCAAGCATGGTTGATTTAATAGAAAAAAATTATTTTTATGGTTTTTGCACTTTGCACAATGAGGCACATGACACATCACAAAGATATAAATTATTAACTCTTCATTCTATATTTCTGGAAAACAGGTACTTCTAGACCTCAATAATTTGCTGGATACACTGAGAAAAATTTAACTGAATGTAGTTACTGTCTTACACAGAAATAAACGTTCAGTCAAGTCATTGTCAAAATAATAAGAATTATTGGGCAAATACTACAAGTATTCCTATGTAATTTAAATATAGAATGAATTGGGATATAAAACAGCACAATTATAAATCATCTGGGCGTAGTCTTATAATTATTATTATATACAAAATTCCGTGTGTTCTATCAATATTTGGCCAAAATACATTTAATCCCTTCCACCCCACATATATTGACAAATTTTTTGCGATTCTTGACAATTTTAAAACTCCTTTGCCTGGAAGAAGTTGCTAGCTTTAAAACAGCAACAGCTTTCAGTCAAAATATTCCACAAATATACTTTTAATACGTTATCGTGTGAAATGACAATGTATTGTGACTTTGGGGTGGTTAAAACTGCAATATATATTAAGGTAGCTGTAATATTAGCTCTAGGCAGGTATATGTTGTATCTGATAATGCTACTGAATGTGACAGGCACAGCTCTAGGCGGGTATATGTTGTATCTGATAATGCCACTGAATGTGACAGGCACATCTCTAGGCGGGTATATGTTGTATCTGATAATGCCACTGAATGTGACAGGCACATCTCTAGGCGGGTATATGATGTGTCTGATAATGCCATTGAATGTGACAGGCACAGCTCTAGGCAGGTATATGATGTGTCTGATAATGCCACTGAATGTGACAGGCACATCTCTAGGCGGGTATATGATGTGTCTGATAATGCCATTGAATGTGACAGGCACAGCTCTAGGCAGGTATATGATGTGTCTGATAATGCCACTGAATGTGACAGGCACATCTCTAGGCAGGTATATGATGTGTCTGATAATGCCACTGAATGTGACAGGCACATCTCTAGGCGGGTATATGTTGTATCTGATAAAGCCACTGAATGTGAAAGGCACATCTCTAGGCGGGTATATGTTGTATCTGATAATGACACTGAATGTGACAGGCACATCTCTAGGCAGGTATATGCTGTGTCTGATAATGACACTGAATGTGACAGGCACATCTCTAGGCAGGTATATGTTGTATCTGATAATGCCACTGAATGTGACAGGCACAGCTCTAGCCGGATATATGTTGTATCTGATAATGCCACTGAATGTGACAGGCACATCTCTAGGTGGGTATATGTTGTATCTGATAATGCCACTGAATGTGACAGGCACAGCTCTAGGTGGGTATATGTTCTATCTGTTAATGCCACTGAATGTAACAGGCACATCTCTAGGCAGGTATATGTTGTATCTGATAATGCCACTGAACGTGACAGGCACAGCTCTAGCCGGATATATGTTGTATCTGATAATGCCACTGAATGTGACAGGCACATCTCTAGGTGGGTATATGTTGTATCTGATAATGCCACTGAATGTGACAGGCACAGCTCTAGGTGGGTATATGTTCTATCTGTTAATGCCACTGAATGTGACAGGCACAGCTCTAGGTGGGTAATGTTGTATCTGATAATGCCACTGAATGTGACAGGCACATCTCTAGGCGGGTATATGTTGTATCTGATAATGCCACTGAATGTGACAGGCACATCTCTAGGCGGGTATATGTTGTATCTGATAATGCCACTGAATGTGACAGGCACATCTCTAGGTGGGTAAATGTTGTATCTGATAATGCGACTGAATGTGACAGGCACATCTCTAGGCGGGTATATGTTGTATCTGATAATGCCGTTGAATGTGACAGGCACATCTCTAGGTGGGTATATGTTGTATCTGATAATGCCATTGAATGTGACAGGCACAGCTCTAGGCGGGTAAATGTTGTATCTGATAATGCCACTGAATGTGACAGGCACAGCTCTAGGTGGGTATATGTTCTATCTGATAATGCCACTGAACGTGACAGGCACAGCTCTAGGCGGGTATATGTTGTATCTGTTAATGCCACTGAATGTGATAGGCACATCTCTAGGTGGGTATATGTTGTATCTGATAATGCCACTGAATGTGATAGGCACATCTCTAGGTGGGTATATGTTGTATCTGATAATGCCACTGAATGTGACAGGCACATCTCTAGGCGGGTATATGTTGTATCTGATAATGCCACTGAATGTGACAGGCACAGCTCTAGCCGGGTATATGTTGTATCTGATAATGCCACTGAATGTGACAGGCACAGCTCTAGGCGGATATATGTTGTATCTGATAATGCCATTGAATGTGACAGGCACAGCTCTAGCCGGGTATATGTTGTATCTGATAATGCCACTGAATGTGACAGGCACAGCTCTAGGCAGGTATATGTTGTATCTGATAATGCCACTGAATGTAACAGGCACAGCTCTAGCCAGGTATATGTTATATCTGATGCCACTGAATGTGACAGGCACAGCTCTAGCCGGGTATGTTATATCTGATAATGCCATTGAATGTGACAGGCACAGCTCTAGCCGGGTATATGTTATATCTGATAATGCCATTGAATGTGACAGGCACAGGTAGAAAATGAATGCACGTAACACGCTAACATTCAAATTTGTTCAAGAAAATCTCAGTTTTATCATAGAAAATGTCCATTGTAGACCAAGAGAAAGTTTATTTTTGAAAATGTATCATTGGAATGACTGGCTCGGTTATCGAGCCAGTCATTTCAGTGATAAATTTTCAAAAATAGTCTTCACTTGGTTTGCAAATGGACATTTCACAAGCCCACTGCAGAAATCATTTTTGGCTGATATAAGTGTTAGGGTTTGAACCCTTGACCCCTTACAGAACAGCAACAACAAATTCCTTACGACGTAAAAAAAATTCTCTTGCGTATTATTTTTAAAGTAATTTGATTGGGAGATGTATTACTACCTGTGTCAGCAACAGGATTCAGTCAAATTACTTTCAAAATATTAGCCAGCTTTCCTGTATAATTGTTTTGAAAATAAGATGTTGGAATTTCAAGGGATAAAGGGTTAATCAATGAAACCAGAGAAAACGGATACATCAAATTCTTTATGATTTAATTATTTAATTGTCAAGTATTGTAAAGAAAAACTTCAAAAGTTTTTGCTTTTGAGTAATTTATATTCATTTATAGGAAATTTTCCAATTTACCACTGTTATGATAGGCACAGTTATCATGCCCTTAAACATTCTAGCATGTTGTCTAGTGGGTTACAAATTTTAGAAAATATTATAGGTATTCTTTTGGCTTAAAAGTGCACATTCATCAAGACCATAACAAAGGTCAGTTTGGACAGCTTGACCATTAAAGCCTTTAGAAATATTCTAAATATTATGAAAGTAATTGTATGTCTGCTGAATTTCTGCAGACTATATTTTCCATGGGGTTTAACGCTGGATATGTTGAATATTTTTAAAACAATTTGACTGAAAGTTGTTTGTTGCTAAGTCACCAACAACGTTCAGTCAAATTGTTTTCAAAATATTTAGCAGGCCCAGAGTTATTGCTCATGGAAATTATTTTCTAGTCACTCGATGCTGTTGTGGTGCTACAGTACACTCAGAAATAACTTTTAAGTGTTTCCAAAAAAACAAAATAAAACATAATCGTGAATATGTTGGCTATTAAAAGCCATTGTTGTTTTAAAGGTGCATATTCACACTAAAATGCTTAAAACTAAAATTTAAAATTGTATACTTTAAGAGGCTTAAACTGTTTACCTCAATGTAATGAAATGAAATAAATCCTAACATATGACGATTCCATTTCGTATAAATTAATACAATTTTTTTAGTTGGGAAGTTGAATTAGAGACTCGTGTCTCTAATTGAGTTTCACATCTTAAAAGATTATATTAATTTTTACGAAATGGAATCATCATATGTTAAGATTTATTTCATTTCATCACATCTAGGCACAACAATTTAGTCCTCTAAAAGTACACCAATTTAACAATTTCATTTTCAAGCATTTTAGTGTGAATATGCACCTTTAGGACAACAATGGCTTCCAATCAAATTAACTCCAAAAAACATTCGACAGAACATTTCTTACATCGTGTTCAAAATTATACTAACTAACATGATTCTGTTTTTGTTTTGGAAATATGTTAAGTTATTTATAAGCTGTACTGTAATCATCACCCATTGAAATTATTGTTGGATCAGGCATGCAGTAATCAGATAGCTAAATCCATATTTTCATGAACTTTCCAAGACTGTTATTAAACAGTAGCCCATGTGTCATACTTCAGCCATAAAACGGTTAAACACTTACTAGGCTGAATAATAACAATGTTAAACGTTTCAATTCATCCTCATCATGAACTCTGCACATATTACTTAATATTTCCGGCACGCAATAAATTCAATGTTAAAAAAATCACACCACAGCCACCCAAACCACTTCAAAAACCAACAAAAATTCTATAGCTTAAGAATAAATCAACGCTTAATCAGACGTTTCTAAAAAGATCATGTTCATATTTCACATGCACCAATGAAATCCATTGAATATTTTGCATGAATAATTGACTAAAGTTATTAATATTAAATGCAGCAACATCTTTCAATCAAGTTATCTCCCAAATAACCAACCGTCAGGAGTTGAAACAGCAAATTCAATTTTAAGTCACACATTTTCGCTGTACATATAAATATATATATATATATATATATATAATAGCAGTGATATCAGCAACAAATATGATCTAGTTACATGTGACAATGTTTAAACCAACCCCGCCCAATGTCTAAACAGAGAAACTGTGTCAATGCAATAGTCTAATCTAATCTTAATACAAATAGGCTTAAGGGAGGCAAAGGGGAAGTAAGGATTGCATGAAAAACGTAATCTTTTATCAGCTGTCACATAAATTTGTTTGTAAATTATTGCAAATTAAAGGGGTTTTTTTTACATTTTTACTTGAGATCAAATAAACTCAAATAAATCAGTCAGGCAGTCTGTCTGTCTGTCTGTCTGATTCTCAAATTTTTATCGACATGTCTGACAAGTGTGTCTATGTCTTAACCACAGGTGGTAAGCATGTAGCACTTTTTCTGCAAGTTTTTACTTGCGACTGATAACAAATAGAACCCTACTGGTCAGTCAAATTGTTTGATATTGTTGACAATGACAACTGTGTGGTCTGTCGACCTTAATAGTTCCGCACTTGTTTAGATGACAATTTCTGGTGTTCCAAGAGAGCTTAACCTGTTGGGTGTCTGTCACACACTAATTCAAGCTTTGCAAGTGTTGTACTTGTCTTTGGAGTCACTATAGAATACACACTAGCATTATGTGAGCAGAAAAAGCAGATACTATGCAAAATGTATCAAAAATGCTTGTGCTTTCAGGCACAGTTCTGTAAGAAGGAAGCATATTACCTCTAAGGCATGCTCACACTAGCAATACATGTATTTTATACAAATTGAGTAACAACCATCCATGCCATAACAATAGGTAGGTAGCCCTGAGTAATTTGCACCGGTTACAACATTTAAATAACTGACAGAGCAAGTGAGATTGTGTGTCTAAAATTGCTACATGCACACTTTTGCTGGTAACAATGAACAAGAGGTGCATAGACCAAAATCTACATCCACTTGTGCAAGTATGCACCCCTTATTTTGAACCCTGCCATATAGTATGCCTGTCTGTCTGTACTCTCCTCTCTGTCGTGTCCTGTGCCTGTCTTCATGTCATAGTTAACAGTTGTAGTTTAGGGGAGGACCTCAGGACCATAGCATCATCTATTAGTTTTAGATGCCACATGCAGTCCTATATTGTTGCTGTTTATTAACATGAAAGCTATGGTCTTCTTGTCAGACAATCTCTTCGAGTTGTCTATCTTTGCTTCCCCGGGTTATCCACTGTATCACATTAATTATTTGGATTACAGAATGGACCTTTCCAGTTTATCCATCCATCATATGTCATAATCAACCATGCGACATGTAGGATGATGTCATAATCAATGACATCATGAATGATGTAGATAAGTTTGTCACGAATGTATAATTGATGATGGATTAAGCATTGTTGTATGAATTGTATGTCTTTACTATTTAATAAACATGCTGCTGAATATTTTGAAACTAATTTGACCAGGCAGCAACAGCACCCAGTCAAATTAGTTTCAAAATATTCAACAGCTCACCTGTATATTTTTCTAGAAATTGATAATCAAGACATTCGTGGATCGATCGATCCCAACACGGGCAGAGTGTGGGTAGAGCTTAGCTAACGATGGGCATGGTATAGCCAAAACTGGATTCCTCCATTGTTGACAGCAATTATTGAACATCAGCAACAAGAAAGTTTTTGTTTTATTTTTATCACACCAACATACAGATTAGCCACGACTCATATATAAAAATATTGATCCATATAAATATCACCTAATCAAGTATTAGTCGATAACTGTCGCCGGTTCTATTTGATGAGACGTTGGCCATAGATGAGATATCTATACATATATGTATATGAATATAAATATGGCATTCAAGCTGCAAACAGCTGCCTCAACAGTTACTACCATGACAATGGTAATTTTGACATTTGAAGATTATTGTATTTGTCTCATCTCTTATAATTTATTCTGAGAGTGAAATATGCTCAGTCTTCCACTTTGTTGTCATTTAACCCTTTACCCCGAGAATGTGTTCCAAAAAAATTTCTCATAGAAAATGTCCTTTTACAGACCAAGAAAAGAGTATTTTTTTTAATTTACCAGTGGAATGACTGGCTCGCTTATCGAGCCAGTCATTGCAGTGGTAAATTTTCAAAAATCCTCTCCTCTTGATCTGCAAATGGACATTTCTCAAAACCATTGCAGAAGCCATTTTTTGTCGATATGAGTGTTAAAGGGTTAGCACTCAAATTTGGCAGTCATACAGACAAACACACAGAGAGACAGACAGACAGACACACGCACCCACACACCCTCTATGAAGAAAGGATCATAATCTTTGCACGTACATATAAGTATTATTATCTCATAATTCATGACGCTTATGATTATTTGAGTGCTGAAAAACTTGTTAACTTTTATCACAATGATGTCAACATTCTATCTTGTACTGTGTCAGTATCAAAGAAACCGGTGTACATTTTTCAACAATTTTCCAACCAAATTTGCTGAAAAATGAACATAAGTTAAGTGGTAAGGGTTAAGCTTTGTTAACCCTTTAAGCCTTAAATTTATTCAAGATAATTTCAATTTTCTCATATAAAAATGTCCATTTGCAGACCAAGAGACAATTATTTTCTTAATTTACCACTGGAATGACTGGCTCGGTTATCGAGCCAGTCACTCCAGTGGTAAATTAAAAAAATAGTCTTCTCTTGATCTGCAAATGGGCATTTTTCAAGACCACTGCAGAAGCCATTTTTGGCTGATATGAGGGTTAAAGGGTTAAAGCAGGAATTCTGTAGTTTAAGAGTAGTACAATGGAGGGATTTGATCTGTTACTCAAGTATCTGATGTCATAATCATAATAAATCACTTGTCAGCTGACATCACAATCAGGCCGTCACTTAGCTTCAACACCAAAGGGGTAAGGAACTAAAGGTCCAGCAGTAACATCAGAATTTTATGTCTTTGATGAATTTACAATTTAATTAACATTTTGTTGAATATTTTGAAACTAATTTGACTGGGTGCTGCTGCTGCCATGGGTTAAGGAGCAGCTCCCAGTCAAATTAGTTACAGAATATTTAACAGCTTATTCGGATCATTAACCAGGCCAAGAAGACTATTTTTGAACATTTACTGCTACAATGACTGGCTCGGTTATCGATGGACATTTCTTAGGCATGTCAGGACAAAAACCGCTTTTGACTGGTTTGAGCGTTAAATGGATTAACCCGTTAATTGTCAAGATTTTTCAAGAAAATTGAAATCTTTGCTCAGTGAAAGTCCATTTATCGAGCCAGTCATTCCAGTGCCAAATTTTCAAGTCTTATGTTGACCTGCAAATGGACATTACTTGAAGACCATTGCCGAGGCTGATTTTATCATTAAAGGGCTAAGGAGAAGATAATCAAAGGTAACTCATCTCCAACCATCTGTGAGTATCTTTGTCAGACACACAATATTATTTCCAGTCAGGCCGGAACTAAAAATGTGCCCATTTAAAAAAATATAACATGTAGGTAAACTTAAGAAATGTTCATGTCAAAACCATGCAAATATAAACATGATGAACCAATTCAAAAAATCAATTTCGCTATGACTCATGTAGGATTACGTGTTGTATAGAAATATCATCATTATAAGCTGTTCTTGTTCAAATACTATAGCATCTTGTTAAGTAAATGCTCAACAGCGATCTTCACTAATGATGTTTGGATACAATCTTAATATGTATTGTATTGGCAGAATTCTGACGTATTTCTTCCTGTTGTATTCAATCTCCAAATCATAATTTATCCCTGAGGCATATAACAAATAATATATATATATATATATATATATATATATATATATATATATATATATATATATATATATCCCATATATATACATATATATATATATATATATATATATATATATATATATATATATATATATATATATATATATATATATATAAATATATATCTATATCTCTAATCGTGCACAAACCTTTAAATGAATAAATTTATAAGTTATAAAATATGCTCTGGTGCTTGGTGACACACTTCTGATTATCCCCCAATCTTGACCGATCAAAAGACATATCAATTAGCAACTGCTCTCAACCAATGAAATCCAACATCCACATCCTGGTACTTGTACCATTTGTTATAAAAGAAGCCTATCTCCCTCATCACAGTCATAGAGGAGTTGATTGGCTGTGGTGGTAGCGTGGATGTCTGATTTAATCAGCCGGACTGGGTTCAAATCCCACTGGATTGTCAGGCCACCAGGTTGATAGACGAGCGAGCAATCGATGGAAACATAGGCCATCTCCTTCACTCCTCGTTGCCTCTGTCCACCCAGGAGTATACCCGTGGACTGGGGAAGTTACCATTAATAAACAGAAATAAAACCAACCTATATATGGCATGAATGGGACCTGGAATCGGGGCCTCGATAGCCGCAAATCAAACCAAAAACTTCATTGCAGTCACAGAGGAGTAGAATGGCTGTGGTGGTAGCGTGATTGTCTGATAATCAGCCGGATGGCATGCAAATCCTGGTAGACTGTCAAGCGATTAGGTGGCTGATAGGCATTCTTCTTCACTCCTCATTGTCTCTGTACCAAGAGCCCATATTCATAGGTATTCTATGCCTCATAGTTATGCCGTATTCACGAAGACGAGCATAAATAAAGGGGGGGGGGTGTCTCTCTCTCTAATGGATGTTCTCCTTAGTCTGACTAGCCTATAATAACCATTACATTACTAACAACAGCTATCAGAAGATGGCATATCTCCCCCGGATCCAAACATTTCAGATAAACGTACATCAAGAGTTTACATAATGTTAACGTTAAAGGACAATATTTTAGAAAATCTAATCAATGAAAATCAAAATCCTGACACTGCATCTCGCCTTAATATATCCACTGAAAAATAGTTGCAAGTGCAGGTTCAATTCAATTCGTGGTCAAAGATTATGCCCGGACAAGAAAATTTTGGTTTTCAAGGGAGATAACACACGCAAATAAGGATGGAGTTCTTGGAAATGGAATCATAGCACTACTTCTTCAAGCAATATATCCAGTGACAAAGGAATTGAGAGCACAGATTCTAAATTCTCTGAGATCTGGCACGAACACGACAATTTTTATAAATTTTAAGCATAACAGTGGAGAAAACGCTAGAAAGTATCGATAGATTTCATTGAAACAGAATCATAGCACTGCGTATTTAAGTAATAGGAAGAGTGAAAAAAGATTGTGAACATAGCTTCAAAACTTTTGATGATCGGGCCCGAAAAAGACAATTTTGATGAATTTTACCTGTTTCGATAATCGATCCAGTCATTTCAGTGGTAAATTTTCAAAAATAGTCTTTTCTTGGTCTGCAAATGGAGATTTTCTATGAGAAAATTGAAATTTACTTGAACAAATTCGAGGGCTAAAATGTAATTTACATCTATAACGTAGCGCTCCACTATAACAGGCCTAGGCAGCTCACACCAACAGTAATATCATAGGCCATTAACTCTTACAACTCAGTTGTGAAAATTCTAAATTTTCAAATTAAATTAAAAGATGAACTGGGGTTCATTTTTCAACAAATTGAGCGGAAGATGTTGCTGTCTATCGTCCACCAAAATTGTTGAAAAATGTACACGAGTTTCTTTGCTACTGAAATAGTAAAGGATAGAATATTGACATCACTGTGGTAAGAGTTAACAAGCACATACATGTCCGCCCTTAATTTGACTAAATTATAATCAGTGCCAACAGAAGCATCATACAACTCCACCCAAATCCATGAGACCCAAATTATCAGATGTGCAATTATCAGATGCTCGAACCAACTGCTTCCTTTAAAAGCAGGTTTTCTGATGAACTATACGCTTCCACTACTTAAAACTTTAATCATCAAATCTGTTAAAGAAAATTTGAAATTTCTCATAGAAAATGTCCATTTGCAGATTCAGATGGCTATTTTTGACAAATTTAACACTTGAATGACTGGCTCTGAATTATCAAGACAGTCATATGATTGGCTCTGAATTATCGAGACAATCGTCCACCAAAATTGTTGAAAAACGTACACCTGTTTCTTTACTTTGACACAGGAAAAAATAGAATATTGACAGCACAGTGCTAAGGGTTAACCTGTACCACTCTGATCTCAACATTCTATCTTTTTATTGTCTCAGTAGCAAAGAAATTTGTGTAACTTTTTATACAATTTTGGTGCACAATTGTTGATGTCTACAACAGCAAAATTGTCTGCGACAGCAATATCTTCCACCAAATGTATCTGAAAAGGAACATCAGTTCATCTTTTAATTTAATTGGAAATTTTTTAATTTTGACATGAGCCTGGTAAGAGTTAAGACAGCAAGAGTTTAGAGTTACATCATTTGTAAAAATTAAAGTTTAACTCCACAATCATCACAATAGTAGTCAAATCGGCCAAAACTGGCATTTGCTGAGTTTTGCTAAAAATACCCATTCCCAGGCCAAGATTACACTATCTTTGAAATTTTACCATCGGGGTGACTGGATTGTAACCTGAGCCAGTCATTTCAGTGCATAATTTTCTAATATATTCTCTCTTGGCAAACAATTTAATATTCTGTCAACTCTTGACCATTAAATGTTTAAAGGCCATTACAGACTGGACATGACAATCTAATTGTGCGCTTTTCCAGGACACACATAGCAAAGAAATTTGTGTAAATTTTTATACAACTGTCAGCCCGCTGAATTTCTACAGACTCGTCATTTTCCATGGGGATATGATGGCTATTTTTCAAAATATTCAGCATGTCCCGAGTTATTGCCCTTACAGTTCTTGTCCACCCATTAATCCATTAATGGTCAAGCTGGCCAAAACCGGCCTCTGGAGTGGTCTTGAGGTAATAGAGCCAGTCATTCAGGTAGTAAATTTCCAAAAATAGTCCTCTCTTGGCCTGCAAATGGACATTCAATAAGCAAATATTTAGATTTTCTTGATCAAATTTGAGCATTAAAGGGTTATTATGACATGTTGATGACTCGGCACAATAGGAATTGTTTGAAAGCCTATATGCACCATTAAGAAGAACCTGATTGTGTGAAATGTCTCGCCCCCTGGCGGTTTTTAAGGTAATACGCAAACAGAATTTGCGGATCTATGCACATCACAAATTAACATATATACACATGCAATCTGATCATCGGTTCTGGCTGTCAAATGTCACTTTTTCCCCCAGTATATTGTGTGTTTTACTGTTTTTTCATATGAAGCAGCAATGTAAGACTGGATTGAATGGTCGATAGCGAGCCATTGCAAATCCCCATGTTCACTGATTTGGCCATTTTACCAAACCAACCCCACCCCTCCCCTGGGGGTGTTGCCAAATGTAAATGTCCTCTTGCACTCCGCAATATCATGGGTAACTCACATAGCAAACTTGGTTGAATTTCCAATTTCAAGGTTTTAGAGTTGTGTTACAATCATTTGATCTCCCATCCTCATGCGGAGCCAGATGTCAATTTCCTATTTCACTCTGCAATCTTGTGTGTCACTGATATACTAAATTTCGGTGAATTCTGTCCAATGGTTTCAGAGGAGTTGCATTACAATCAATGTGACCTTCTACCGCCTTCTCAAGATGTAAATGTGCCCTCGCACTCGGCAATCATATTGGTAACTCGTCTACCAAGTTTGGTAGAATTCCGTCCAACGGTTTCGGAGGAGTTATATTACAATAAATATCCACACATGCACGCAAAAATAGTCATCTCTTGGTCTGCAAATGGACATTTCCCATGACAACTGCAGAAGCCATTTTTGGCTGATATGAGTGTTAAAGGGTTAATGACTAAATTTGTTCAAAAAATTTAAAACAATTATTTTTTGAATATCCATTTGCAGGCCAAGAGAATACTATATTTGAAAATTTACTACTGGAATGACTGGCTCAGTTATCGAGCCAGTCATTCCAGTGGTAAATTTTCAAAAATAGTCTTCTCTTGGTCTGCACATGGACATTTTCTATGAGAAAATTGAAATTTTCTTGAACAAATTTGAGGGTTAAAGGGTTAAAGAAATGTGGGGACTATGCCATCCCGGAAATGTGGGGACTATGCCATCCCGCCAGAGTGCGTGGGTGCGTCTGTCTGTGCATGCGTGTGTGTCTCCATGAATTGACTGTAACGCAACTCCTCCAAAACTATTGGATGGAATTTTAAAAAAATTAGTTATATGCTTTTCAAGGACTTTTCAAGGACCATGTCTCTCATTTTCAAGGATTGTAAACCTGAGCTATCTTTAGAGGGTGCAGCAAATTTTGCAAAATAGATCTGAAGTCTGAAATACTATCTGAAGTCTGAAATACTATCTCCTGCGCTGCTGAGTGACAATCAACAGCCTTCAATTGTATGCAACTTTTTTCTACATTGTACATTTGGAAAACATTTTCAAGTACTTTTCAAGGCTTCCATGCAATTTTCAAGTATTTTTCAAGGCAAATTTCACTGACTGATGTCAAAATTAAAGTACTTTTCAAATTTGTACGAACACTGTGGGGGGGGGGGGGGAGGGTGTCAAGAGCTAAAAAAAATTGATTCTAAAACAACTCCGAAACTGTTAGACGAAATTCAACCAAATTTAGAATTGCTAATATATATGACATGTATGATTGTGGAGTGGAAGAGGACATTTATATTTGGCTCCGCCATCAGAAGTTGAGTTGGGTTGGGGTCAGTGTTGAATTAGGCGATTTGCGATGATGCATCATTGATCATTGGGTAGCTGGCTTATTGAAGTAGATGGTAGATGATGCAGCATTATTTCATTGGTCGCTCGACTAGAGATTAAACAGGATTATAGTGCAAATAAGTATTTATTTATTTTCATAATGTACATCGTGGTCTACACAGATATTTTTGTCACTATACAGAATCATCTGATTATATTAATGATGCACATCCGGTGCAAGTGAACTTAAAATGAATGGGATAGATAACATGAACAGATTGCAATAAGTATATTATACCCACAGATTGTCTTCTATTGCCCTACAAATGGACAAATTTCTCATAGAAAATATCCTTTTGTAGACCAAGAGAACTCTTTTTGAAAATTTACCACTGGAATGACTGGCTCTGTTATCAAGCCAGTTATTTCCGTGGTAAATTTTCAAAAATAGTCTTCTCTTGGTCAGCAAATGGACATTTCTCGAGACCACTGCACAAGCCGTTTTTGGCTGATATGGGTGTTAAAGGGTTGGGGGGGGGGGGGGTAGAAGACAGAGCTGGCTCCTACAAAGCCGTATTCAGCTATCTTCTGAAAAACATTGCTTAATTTGCATAAAAATATGAAACATAGTCATGAGTGTATAATTTGAAATAAATTTGATTGAAAGTAATTATTGCCATCTTTAAAAGGGAGCTTAAATTGCTTTGTAAAATATTCACTAGCTTCCATTTAATAGATAGACTTCCATGGTAACCGAGATTCTGTGAGAATAGGGGGAACTGGGTTTATAAATGTGCAATATCGTTAAAACGAAAACTCATCAGGGACTAGCTATGCCACACTCATTTCTCGCTATGCTACACTAATTTCTAGCTAAGTCACACTCATTTCTAGCTATAACACATTCATTTCTAGCTATGCCACTCTCATTCTAGGTGTACCACGCCCATTTCTAGATATGCCATGCCCATTTCTAGCTAAGTTCTAGCCATTTTGTATACATGGACATTTAATCGATTATAACCTTTAAACTATTGAATTCCAAGAATCCCAATTTCAAAGTAAATTCAACACGGAACAGATTAAAATTATTAACCATTTAATGATAAAATTTGGTCGATAAAATTGAAATATTTCTCTTAAATTGAAAGCCCAATTGCAGCGCAAGAGAAGACTATTTTTGAAAATTTACCACTGGAATGACTAGCTCGGTTACTGCGCCATCACTCCTGTGGTAAATTTTGAAAGATAGTCTTCTCTTGCCCGTCATCTATCCATTCCGCAAGACGACTTGAGCATCCGGTTTTGGCCGGTGTGACCTTCGGTTAAATTATAATTTCATCAGACCTCGGCCCATTTCATGTTAGAAATTTTAATTCTAACTTTATCAAAGCCATGCAATTCCGACATTACTGTCAGACGTGTACCCATTCCGTGTCAGCCCTTTAATGATTTGATTGTCATGTCAGTTAACAAGTGATGCATCGTGATTGCAACGTCACATACTTGACTGACACATCACACCCATCCATTACTCATAGGATAGTCACACATCAACATTGTCCGTGCCTGTCACACATTCATACCGTACATATATACCTGTACAGGTCTATTTACATTGCTGAAAAACGTGTAATATTACAACTGTTTGTGTGGGTGCGGTACATTTCAGTTTTCAAAGATAATAATTAATTTTTTCACTTGTCAACATGGAGATTTCGCCGTAAATGCTTCATTTTTGGGCGTTGTGACAATTGATTTAGTCTGACTGCTACAAACAAATAGACAATAATTTCAATGGGAAATAAGCCTGGACCTGCTAAATATTTTGAAAACAATTTGACTGAAAGTTGTTGGTGGCTTAGCCACCAACAACTTTTAGTCAAATTGTTCTCAAAATATTCAGGATATCCAGTTATAAACCACCTGGAAAATGTAGTCTGCAGAAATTCAGCACGCTGACAGTTTAAATGCTCAACTGGGTGTAAATGCTGATTATAATGCTCTACACCTAACATGCCTAATGCATTAAAATATAACCTTGCTAAACCATATTATCAGACAGCATTGCTTAAGTAAACTATGAAATATTAATTTGAAAAATTGTAAATAAATGTAAATTTTCTGGAAATTGAGATTCAGACAGTGCATGGATCGATCGATCGCAACACGGGCAATGCGTAGTGGCGTTTAACTAGAGATAGCTAAAACTGAATTCCGCCATTGGCATCTAGAAAATTTGACTCTCAGTGAAGCCATAGATCTTGTATTTATAATAATAAATTCACCAGCCTTGTGTTAGAATGGGAGAACATTCACTAGCGCTCTGCACATGCAAAATCAGCATTCTTCTGTAATTAATCTGAAGAGAGTACAGGCCAGTTTCACAAAGGTTTGTAAGTTACCCCTTGTCGTAAAGTAAACAGACCAATTGAATATTTACGTCATACTTAAGTAGCCTAGTGTACCTCAGTACCCTTTGTGATACTGGCCCCAGATTACTATAGTTTGTAGATTTAGCAAAACATTTTGATATGTTTTCCTTTTTGAATGCAAGTCTTTACATGTACAGATAGGAGTGAGAATGAAGGTATGCCCTTCTACAGTAATTGGTTAATATGTACATGTATGGAGTTCATGGAGCGTGTCCTAGTATAATGCTTCGCCAATTTCTAGATAACCTCCGCCCACACTTTGCGCATGTTAGGATCAATTTATATACAAGTACTCCGAACCCTGAATTCTCAATTTCAAGGTAATTTTACAGGTAAGCTGTTGAATTTTTGAAAATAATTTGGCAGGGTGCTGTTGCTGCCTATGTTTACATGAATGTATGTCCATGACGTGATCTCATATTCTGGTTCTAAATTCTGTCTGTGCAGCTGCATCCTTGTTTAAAGCCGCTCTAGAAATGTCTGGTAGCCTGGCTCAAGTGAAACCATCATGACAGTCAATCTTTTCTCACATGCGGAACAAAGCTACATTGGAAAGCACCTCCTGGAGGCAGAACAAAGCTACATTGGAAAGGACCTCCTGGAGGCAGAACAAAGCTACATTGGAAAGGACCTCCTGGAGGCAGAACAAAGCTACATTGGAAAGTACCTCCTGGAGGCGGAATAGGGATACATTGGAAAGAACCTCCCAGAGGCGAAACAAGGCGACATTGGAAAGGACATCATGGAGGGGAAACAAGACTATTGGTACGGACCTACAGGAGGCGAAAGAAAACTACATTGGAAAGGGCCTCCTCGAGGAGGAACAAAACTACATTGGAAAGGGTCTCCTGGAGGAGGAACAAAGCTAAATTGCAAAGAAGGCTACATTGGGAAGGACCTCCAGAGGCGGAACAAAGCTACATTGGTACGGACCTCATGGAGGCGAAAAAACTACGTTGGAAAGGACCTATTGGAGGCGGAAAGACTGCTACATTGGAAAGGACCTCCTGTAGGAGGAACAAGGATACATTGGAAAGGACCCCCTGGATGAAGAACAAGGGTACAATGGAAAGGACCTCCTGGAGGCGGAAGACCGCTACATTGAAAAGGACCTCCTGGAGGCAGAATAAAGGTACATTGGAAAGGACCTCCTGGAGGAACAACAAGGCTACATTGGAAAGGACCTCCGGAGGTACAACAAAGCTACATTGGAAAGGACCTCCTGGAGGTGAAACAAGGCTACAATGGAAAAGACCTCCTGGAGGTGGAACAAAGCTACATTGGAAAAGGAACTCCTGGAGGTGAAACAAAGCTACACTGGAAAGGACCTCCTGGAGGCGGAACAAAGCTCCATTGGAAAGGACCTCCTGGAGGCGGAACAAAGCTCCATTGGAAAGGACCTCCTGGAGGTGGAATAAAGATACATTGGAAAGGACCTCCTGGAGGTAGAACAAGGCTACATTGGAAAGGACCTCCTGGAGGCGAAAAAGGCGACATTGGAAAGGACCTCCTGGAGGCGAAACAAGGCTACAATGGAAAAGACCTCCTGGACGTGGAACAAAGCTACATTGGAAAGGACCTCCTGGAGGCGGAACAAAGCTACATTGGAAAGGACCTCCTGGAGGCGGAACAAAGCTACATTGGAAAGGACCTCCTGGAGGCGAAACAAAACTACATTGGAAAGGACCTCCTGGAGGCGGAACAAAGCTATATTGGAAAGGACCTCCTGGAGGCGAAACAAGGCTACATTAGTAAGGACCTCGAGGTGAAACGAGGCTACATTGGAAAGGACCTCCTCGAGGCGGAACAAAGCTACATCGGAAAGGACCTCCTGGAGGCGGAACAAAGCTCCATTGGAAAGGACCTCCTGGAGGTGGAATACAGATACATTGGAAAGGACCTCCTGGAGGTAGAACAAGGCTACATTGGAAAGGACCTCCTGGAGGCGAAAAAGGCGACATTGGAAAGGACCTCCTGGAGGCGAAACAAGGCTACAATGGAAAAGACCTCCTGGACGTGGAACAAAGCTACATTGGAAAGGAGCTCCTGGAGGCGGAACAAAGCTACATTGGAAAGGACCTCCTGGAGGCGGAACAAAGCTAGATTGGAAAGGACCTCCTGGAGGCGAAACAAAACTACATTGGAAAGGACCTCCTAGAGGCAGAACAAAGCTACATTGGAAAGGACCTCCTGGAGGCGAAACAAAACTACATTGGAAAGGACCTCATGGAGGCGGAACAAAGCTACATTGGAAAGGACCTCCTGGAGGTGGAATACAGATACATTGGAAAGGACCTCCTGGAGGTAGAACAAGGCTACATTGGAAAGGACCTCCTGGAGGCGAAAAAGGCGACATTGGAAAGGACCTCCTGGAGGCGAAACAAGGCTACAATGGAAAAGACCTCCTGGACGTGGAACAAAGCTACATTGGAAAGGAGCTCCTGGAGGCGGAACAAAGCTACATTGGAAAGGACCTCCTGGAGGCGGAACAAAGCTAGATTGGAAAGGACCTCCTGGAGGCGAAACAAAACTACATTGGAAAGGACCTCCTAGAGGCAGAACAAAGCTACATTGGAAAGGACCTCCTGGAGGCGAAACAAAACTACATTGGAAAGGACCTCATGGAGGCGGAACAAAGCTACATTGGAAAGGACCTCCTGGAGGCGAAACAAAACTACATAGGAAAGGACCTCCTGGAGGCGGAACAAAGCTACATTGGTAAGGACCTAGAGGTGAAACAAGGCTACATTGGTAAGGACCTCCTCGAGGCGAAACAAGGCTACATTGGTAAGGACCTCCTAGAGGCAGAACAAAGCTACATGGGAAACGACCTCCTGGAGGCGGAAGACCGCTATATTGGAAAGGACTTCCTGGAGGCGCAACAAAGCTACATTGGTAGGGACCTCCTGGAGGCGGAATAAAGATACACTGGAAAGGACCTCCTGGAGGCGGAATAAAGATACAGTGGAAAGGACATCAGGGAGGCAGAATAAGGATACACTGGAAAGGACCTCCTGGAGGAAGAGCAAGGCTACATGGGAAAGGGCCTCCTGGAGGCGCAACAAAGCTACATTGGTAGGGACCTCCTGGAGGCGGAATAAAGATACACTGGAAAGGACCTCCTGGAGGAAGAGCAAGGCTAGATGGGAAAGGACCTCCTGGAGACGAAACAAGGCGACATTGGAAAGGATCTCCTAGAGGCAGAACAAAGCTACATTGGAAAGCACCTGAAGGAGGAATAAGGTTACAATGGAAAGGACCTCCAGGAGGCGAAACAAAACTACATTGGCAAGGAACTCCTGGAGGCAGAAGAAAGCTACATTGGAGAGTACTTCCTGGAGGCGGAAGAGTGTTACAGTGGAAAGAACCTCCTGGAGGGTGTTGATAAAATATTCAATGTATAGATATATATTACACATAGATATAATGTAGTTTAAAAGCTTGCTAGTACTTGAAATGGTATGGTATGCTAGCGCATTGGGTATGGTATGGTATGCTAGCACATAGGTCACAGTATAGTATACTAGCACATAGGTCATGGTACGGTATGTTAGCGGATATGTCATGGTATGGTACTACATGCTATCGTATATTGTTACGGTATGGTACAGTACGCTATGTTACGAAATTGAGAATTTGGGAATTCATGGGTCTGTTAAAATGGATTCAAACACATACAGTGAGTAGATCTTATACAGTAGTTAGAAATGTGATGGGCACAGCATAGCTAGAATGTCCTTTTTTCATCAGCTTCGTTAGTTTCCTCAAACAAAATAACATCTTTTGATAGTCAGCTTGGATCCATGAACTGGCTTTTAACCAGTCTTATATTTTAAAAGTCACAGGAATGACAAGCTTAATACCAGTGTTGAATTGCAGTGTTTTGATAGCTAGACTTCTTGTTGAAGGCAAAACCACAAAATGAATACAATTACAGTCTTGAGTGAGTTATCAATACCACAATACAAGAAAAAGCATTGAAATTATTGTCATGCAAAGTAAATATTATCTTTAAGATAATAACTCAATAAAATCTGTGTCAATAATTTATGAATGACGATTATAAAATCTGTATTAAAAATATCTCGAATATCAACCATTTTAACAGGTTTTTTGCCTATAGCATCTGCGTACAATACATTAAGTGTACTGTTTGTGACGTAGTTCATTCAAGTTGCTTTCATGCCTAGAGAGTCTGAACGTACCTTTACTCAGTTTGCACAATGGCGAGAGCTGTGCCACAGCGTGGTCTAGTGATAACCGACATGCTATCTGATACCCGACCTCACCCACAGTATTAACTTAACTTTAGTAATATGCTACAGTGAAGGCAACCAAATGACTGTAAGCACTACACGTTACACTATCAGATGCTGAAATTAACACTAACACACTAGCTCAAGGCCAGTAGAAATTGACCACCTCCCCCGGTACAATTTGTGACTAACCAGCCCGGTGGGCTAATAACATTTGATATCTCAAACATACAATGATCAAGGTGGGCAAAAATCGCATCTACAATGCTCTTGATAAATGTATCTATGCAGACGAAAAGAAGACTAATTTTGAAGATTCACCACTGTAATTACTGGCTCGGTTAATGAGCCGTGACTCATTCCAGTAGTAAATGTTCAAAAACATGTCTACATTTGGTCTGTAAATGGGCATTCCTTAGACCATTGTAAACAGATTTTGGCTGCCTTGACCATTAAAAGGCTACATAATTTTTACAGCACACTCAATGATAACAAAACTTACCCAGAGACTAGAGTAGTTCACATTGAAGAACTTGAATGATTGTTGAAGTTTCACCGGCCCTGATCCACTGTCATCATTTCGCATTGTCATATTATCCGATGTCGTGTTGAAGGGAAAGAAATCATCTAGCGTGATTGATGAGCATGGCGTCGTAAGTGATGTTAAGACGAGTAACAACGTCGACCAGATTACATACGTAACACCTTTACAAAGGTGCATACGATTTAGAGAACAGTGCTTATTAGAGTTTATAAAACGATGACTTCGTCGAAGATTATTATGATGATTATTATGGTGACTATTTTCACTATTTTGTTTAATATTACCGTTGCTCTTGTTGCTAATTCTAGTAAGAACTGCGAATGCCTGTCCAATATTCACATCAGCCGACATTATACATTAATACCTGCCACCTGGAAAGTCGAGGTATTCGTGTCCTATACTCACAGGTCCGTAGTACTAACAACATATACAGAAATTTCAGTGTACATTTCACGCACATAATTTTTCTTTAGAATCTAGTAGTTGTGATGATGAATTAGACTTTATTTGCACTGACATCACTCATTCTGCTGCACTGACAATAAATTTTGTACAAAATCATTAACAACTCTCTGGTAGATTTGGAGAAAAATACAATTGTCAGGAAGCACAATTTGGATTCAAATCACAATGCAGGTTACGTTAATTAATTATTGCATGCAAATCACTCATGCAATTTACCAAACACCTTCCTTAAGTCACATCAACCTTTAGAAACACCAACTGAATCATGATGACGGAGATTGGCGAGAGTTGCTCGAGTACATTTTGCATCCAATCAACTGCTCCATCTCAACTTGCTAAATTCCTTGCACTATGTAAAATTTCTGCCACAACCAGTGTGAAGACATTCTAAAGCAGAAGTGACAACCTGAAACACAGATCAATCTGCAAACTAAAAACAATTAGGACAATAAGAGATCACTATTCAGTTTCCAACTAACTTCCCACATTCAGTGCACTTACTACAGCTTTCCGGTCATGCCGGTTAATGTTAAAAGGTAGAATGTGCAATGAATTCTGGGTAGTTGGCTGTAGATTGAATAAAATCAAACAATGTTAGAAAATTGTACTATTCAGCTGTTTAAGCAATTTTGTCCATCACTTTATGTTTGGGCTTTAACAAGAAATGGACCTTTCCAGTTTTAGCTATGACCCGCCCATCTCTAGCTAAGCTCCACCCACACCTCGCTTGTATTGGGATCGATCGATCTCTGAACTCCTTGACTATTAATTTCTAGAAAACTATACAGGTAAGCTGTTGAATGTTTTGAAACTAATTTGACTCAGTGCTGTTGCTGCCAGTGCCCTGTCAAATTAGTTTCAAAATATTCAACAGCATGTTTCTTAAATAGCAAAAACATACAATTCGTATAATGTGTCAGACTACTAAGCGTTAAAGATGGGACAAATAGAATCATTCATGACGTCATGATTATGACATCAGCATACACGTCGCGTAGTTGATCATGACGTAATATGATTGAGTGGAGAAATGGATTCATGAATTGATACAGGTCTGCTAGAAAAACATGATGTTAAATTATTTTAATCACCTCTTTGTCTCCACATAGTCCAGCTCAGCAACAACTTAATATGTTTCCAAAAAAGAATAAAATGAATTGTAAAATGTTTTGAACATAATTGGATTAGAAGCGATTTAGACACTATTAGGCAGCAGTATCTTCCAATCAAATTAAGTCCAAAATATTCAACAGAACATTTCTTATACCGTGTTCAAAATTTTAATAACTAACATATTTCTGTTTTGTTTTTAAACATTCTAAGTGATTTATGAGGTATACAGTAATGGACCTGTCCAGTTTAACCATCCATCATATGACATCATAATGGATTACATGGGGTGTAGGATGATGTCATAATCGATTACATGGCGTGTAGGATGATGTCATAATCAATTACAGCATGAATGACTCGATTTAGTCTGTCTTAACCGCTTACTAGTCTTACATGTTGTAAGAATTGTATGTCTTTACTATTTAATAAACATGCTGTTGGATATTTTGAAACTAATTTGACTGGGCAGCGCCCAGTCACATTAGTTCCAAAATATTCAATAGCTTACCTGTAGTTTTCTGGAAAATGATAGTCAGGGAGTTCAGGGATTCACATCAATCCCAACATGAGCGCGGTGTGGGTGGAGCTTAGCTAGAGCTGGGCGGGGCATAGCTAAAACTGGAAAGGTCCATTATGCATAGATCTATCTGTATCCACTCACATCTAACGAAGGTCACAGTATACTTTAAACAATCGAGACGAGAAAAAAAGGTTCTCGCGTCAAAAAAGGTTCTCGCGTCAAACTGTCAATATGTTAAGAGATACCAATCAAAAAGCAATTGACAAATGTCATGCGTGTCACGTGTGGTGTATTGTGCGCTGGCTTTTACAAGTGTTATATAATGATTCAATTGGATGCATTGCAAGTGCTTATTCCTACTATTATATTACTCTGTGAAAGATCACGTCCTGATAAATGTAGAACAAAGCAGTTATCCATTTAATGCTCAAATTTGTTAAGAGATTTCAATTTTCTCATAGATATATCCATTTGCAGAACGAGACGGGCCCTGCTATAGTGCTGGGCCTCACAGAAGATTCTCTAAAATCGGGCACACCGGTGTAACATTTGCGGGCACCAACCCAGGTATTTGTAAACTACAACACTAAAACATGCCCATATAACAAACAAATCAAATTTGATTGAATATATGTCATGTGCCTCTGAATGCAAAGGAGACCAAAAAGTTTATTTTTAAAATGTTACTACTGGAATAATTGGCTCCATTATTGAGCCAGTCATTCCAGTGGCAAAACCGTCTTCTCTTGCTCTGGGAATCGACATAATTTGTCAAAACCAGTAGAGAAGCCATTTTTATGTCAGCTTAAGCATGCAATGGTTAATTGATCATACATAATATAACATATAACACAGACTACAAAATAATAATATATATAAAGATATATTACATATATAATATGATTTGCTAAGAAAACATAACAAGACATAACTGTAGAAATAAGAAAAATATGTGCAACCCATTTTTGGGCTATGTATATTTATTTTAGGCAAGCCATTTGAGTGTGAGTAACCTTTTAAACATCTTTAATACACATGAACAAAATAGCAAGAAATCTGCCGCTTGACATAAGCCTGAAAAGAACTTTGCTCCAGAAATATTTGTGTAACCTTTGCAAGACTGTACAAATGTGTGCGCCAATCTCTGCAGGCCTTAATAAGACATGTTAGTTATCTAATATTTAACCCTTTAGCCCTCATATCAGCCAAAAAACGGTTTCTGCGGTAGTCTTCAGAAATGCCCATTTGCAGAACAAGAGAAGACTATTTTTGAAAATTTACCACTGGAATTACTGGCTTGATAACCGAGCCAGTAATTCCAGTGGTAAATTTTTTTAAATAATCTCTTGGTCTGCAAATGGACATTTTATACGAGGAAATTAAAATTTTCTTGAACAAATTCGAGGGTCAATGCATTTAAGTATACTCTGTGATGTAAGGGTTTCACGCCAATCAAGTATCTGTTCCAGTTTGTTTAGGGCTTGACAGTCATGATGTTCATATGTGTGTGCAATGATGAATTTATCCCCCTAAAGGCACAGCAGGGGAACATTCCGGTCACATCAGATTATTATCAGATTTCAAGCCATAGCATGATAGATAGTCTAATGTCCTTAATTCTTCAGCCATTACGAAAGCGAAATAAATTCTTTATGATGTTAGGAATATACAGTTGAATATTTTGAAAGTAATTTGACTGCTGTGGGCTGCAATATGTTCCAATCAAATTAATTTCAAACTAGAATGTGCAGTCGCCGGAATGTCATATCACAAATTCCAACGCTTTCGGCAACTTTGATGCTCTGCCCCCACCCCCCCACCATCACCACATACTCTCATGAATCTATTTGGTTGAATTCCACCCTCTTTGGAATTCTCCACCACTTCCCCATCCACTCACCCACCCCCAAGCTGACCCAAGACACCATGGCCTCGAGGATGAAGCCTAATGTAAACATCACCTCAGTTCACAATCAGCAATCTTATGAGTAATGTACAAAACAAATATGCTTGAATTCTGCCAAATTTACTATTCTGCACCCACCCCCACCACCTACCCCTCCCCTCTACACCAGCATGGGGGCCAGAACCTAATATATCTCACAATCTGCAATCACATAGGCAACTAAAATACCAAATTTGCTTGAATTTCACCCGCACCCGACCTCCCGTCTTCACTAACTAGGCCACTGTGACCTTGACCTTTGACCATTTGATCCCAAAATCAATAGGGTTCTTCAGACAACCAAGGACAAACTTCCACCCAAGATTAGTAATGGTCATGCTAATAGAGCTAGAGATATACCACTGGACAGATGGCTGGGCAGACAAAGCAAATGCTATATAACCCATATATAGGAAAGGATTAATCTCATACCCGAGAGATTTCCATATGGTCTCTTAGTATGCCATTAAACCTTTCATGGCTAAATTTGACTTTTAGACTTAAAAATTGTAATCTTCTCTTAGAAAATGTCCATTATCGAGCCAGTCAATTTTCAAAAATGGTCCTCTCTTGGCCTGCCAATGAATATTTCCCAGGACCACTAGAGAAGGCGGTTTTGGCTGATATGAGTACTAAAAGGTTAAAGAGGATATCTATCAAAATTGGTGTTGATGCAATTTCAGATTTGACCACCAGTTGTCCAGTCAGCATGGTCAGAGTCCACGACCATTTTGAATATTCAGTTTCTACCTCGTGCTGCATAACTTGACCAGCCTTACGTTCAAAAGAGAAAATGTTTCAAAACGTTTTGCTAAATCTGCAAACCACTGACGATCAGCTATTTTCGGATTACGTCATATAATACGCAAAGAAAAAATGCTGATTTTGCACATGCAGAGTGCTCTGTAAGATTTTCCCTTTTGAACACAAGACAGTATACCGAGGCTGGTGAACTGTGTTAACCCATATATCACCATGAGCAGGGGAGGCTAATGTAACATGCATTCTGTAAGTATTGCTTTCCAATGCATGTCCCCTACCTGGTGATATAAATCTGAGATTGACAGTCAAAAACTCCATTAAAAATTGACAGAAGCAGCTGAAACTCGAATTTGATCCGTAATTTCTCATAACAAAAGCAATAAACAAAGTTTCAGTTATATATGGTGATGAAGAACGAAAGTCTTGAAAGCTGATATGTTTGTATTTCAGTCGAAAGTGGACATAACTTCATAAAAGATTTACGTAAATGGCTGAAACTCTAACTTGCACTGTAATTTGTCATAACAAAGCAATGTACAAATTCTCAGATGAATATCTTGAAGGGATACGAAAAAGATTGCGGCAAGCTAATATTTTTTTGCACTTCATAAGTTTAAAGGGGCATAAGTGGCATAACTCCATCAAAAATTGACGCATACGCCTGAAACTCGAACTTGGTCTGTAACTTCTCATAACAAAGCTCTGTACCAATTCTCAGTTGAATACCTTGAAGGACTGCGAAAAAAAGTAAGGAAAACCATGTGTGACAGGTGGACAGTCAGATGGACAGACGGCGTGCAAACCTATAATCTCTCCCCCCCCCCCCCCCCCCACCGGTTTTACCGGTAACGGACCAATAACATCACTGGCATGGAAGTGGAGATGTATGAGCAGCGCACAGTTAATTTTTGCTATTCTGTCATGCGGTTTTACTCTAGCTATGCTGAATATTTGGAAAAGAATTTGTCTGAAAGTTGTTGGTGGGCTAACCACTAACAACTTTCAGTCAAATTGTTTTCAAAATATTCAGCATATATCCAGTTATTGTCAATTGAAACTAGATTGATCGGTCGATGACGCGTCATCGCAAATCCCCACGTTCACTGCTTTGAACTTTTGACACACACCCCACAACCCACCCCGAGGGCGGAGCCAAATGTAAACATACTTTTGAACTCAGCAATCACACCCAATATGGTTGAATTTCGTGCAATAATGTCAGAGGAGTTGCATTACAATAAATTTCATGACCTTTTGACCCCCATCTCCCCACCCATGGGTGTGGGGCCAAATGTAAATGTGCTCATCCACTCCACATTGATATAGGTAACTCACATATCAAATTTGGTTGAATTCCGTCCAACAGTGTCAGACGAGTTGCATTACAATTTTTTTACCATTTGACCCCCACCCCCACTCACCCCTGAGGGCAGAGCCAAAAGTAAATCTACTCATGTACTCCACATTGATATAGGTAACCCACAGACCAAATTGCACTACAATCAATTTCCGCAGGTTAAAATTTGACCCTTTGACCTCTTCCCCATCCCTTGGGGCGGAGCCAGATCTAAATGGCCTTTTGCACTCCATAATCATATGGGTAACTCAGATATTAAATTTGGTTGAGTTCCGTCTAATGATTTCAGAGGAGTTGCGTTACCACTTAATTGATCTTTTGGCCACTGGGGATGGAGCCAAATCTAAATATTGTCTTGCAAAGCGGAACCATGAGTAACCCACATACCAAATTTGATTTAATTCCACCCAATGATTTGGGAGGAGATAGCGTGACGGAGAGATGGATGGACAGACAGAGACGATTACAATATCCCCGACATTTTGTTAAAACGTGGGGATAATGAAGGAAATCGAGCACAATGAAAACTGATTGAGCCCTTTTCAATTACCATTATGTGAGGAAAATGTATCATCTTTTGACAGCTGTTTCCAAAGAAGGTTAATTCCGCCTGGAGTGTGACCCGCAGCGAGAATACTGTTGTGGCACCTGCACCAATTGAAGACATACAACAATCTATATAGAATGGAACCTATTTTGTACACGCATCTCATTCTTGCTGATTATGATACAGTTGAGTTAACTGAACAGTGAGACCACCTGATGTGTCAGATCTTTCTGCAAATGAAGAAGGGCTTTCTTCATGGCACAAAACTCCAAGAAATTTATGACACATGCCATATATGTCACTGACTGGGAGTCCCACAATGCTCCTCAGATGTCCATTGATGCATCTGTACACTTAGACTGTCACACTGACTGGGAGTACCACAATGCTCCCCATATGTTCATCGATGCATCTGTACACTTAGACTGTCACACTGACTGGGAGTCCCACAATGCTCCCCATATGTCCATCAATGCATCTGTACACTGGTACATCCTCCAGTAACAACCGACAATCCATACAAAAATTGCAATGTTCCGTAAGATGAATTCTGATAGTTATCAAGGTCAAAGTAGGCCCGTTGCTCCTGGAATTCCACCGACGAAACATTAAATTCATCTGAAAAAGACGTCTCAAAACTGTGTCAAGAGGCCTGCCCAAGGATTCCCTCCTTCCCTCCCTCCCTCCCTCTCCACTCATTATCAAATGTAATATTTTGAAAAATGTCCTCGCTGAAGTTGAGATTGTTATCCGCAGAGCAGAGAGCACATTTTTAAACAGCAACGTCAGAATCTAGTCTGAATGACACACTAGTTTATACACCATGGATACGCTTGAACTTCACCCCAGAATGAGATAAGATCTCATTGAAGGACAGATGCAACTTCTCTAGATGGATTATCAATCACACATTAATAGAACATTCTCCCAACATTTACTTAGGACATTAACTTCATTTTATATATTCATAGCAGCTTGGCAGGGGGAGGGGGGGCAGTGGGGAGCATGGGGGGGGGGGGGGGGAGTGTCAAAGGTCCAATTTTTATGTGAAAAAATTGATTTAAACTCCTCCAAAACTGTTGGATATAAGTCAAGCAAATTTGGTATGTGAGTTACCCATATCAATGTGGAGTGCATGAGCACATTTACTTTTGCCAAAAGTAAAGAAATTCATTGCAACGCAACTCATCCGAAACCGCTGGATGTAATTCAACCAAATTTGATATACACGTTACACATGTATAATAGTGGAGTGCGAGAGAACATTTACATTTGTACGGCTCCCAGGGGGTAGGGTTGGGTAGGTGGGTGGGTCAAAAGATCAAAGCGCTGAACGTGGGCAGTTGTGATGATCGAGCAATCTAGTTTACTTTGAATCTTGAATTCCTTGAATCCAAATTTCATGGTAACTGTAAACAGCTAACCTGTTGACTAATTTGAAACTAATTTGACTGGACGATACTGCTGCCAGCCAGTCAGATTAGTTTCAAAATATTCAACAGAATGTCTATTAAATAGTAGACATACAATTTGTACAACTGACGGACTATTACAGGTTCATGACAGAGTATTTCTGTCAATTATGATTGTCATGATTGTGACATCAGCCTACATGTGACATAATTAATTATGAAGTCATATAATTGACTCATAAATCAGATTCATCAATTCCCGTAAACATGGCGTTGTTGGTGATAATTTTAAAAGCAACATTGCTGTAAGCTGTGCCTGTCAAAGACAGGCGTAGCTTTCAGCAACATGGTTTCTAAAATGTACACTAAACAATAGTCATTCTTCCATTACCAGTCCGACGATTGACAGCAACATGTTAAATCTACTGTTAAGCTTTAGTGCTGTGGCCATTTCCCCTTTCAAATCATATACTGGATCTATACCTTAAACCTTTAACCTTTTAACCCTCAAATTTGCTCAAGAAAATTCCAATTTTCTCATACAAAATGGCCATTTGCAGACCAAGAGATGACTATTTTTGAAAATTTAGCACTGGAATGACTGGCTCGGCTATTGAGCCAGTCATTCCAGTGGTAAATTGTGAAAAAACAGTCTTCTCTTGGTTTGCAAATGGACATTTCTTAAGACCACTGTAGAAGACGTTTTTATTTGATATGAGTGTTAAAGGGTGGACTGATCAATTACTCTTACATGTGACTACATGGTAACACAATATAAACAAGAGTCTCAAAGGGCCTGCATCACTCACCTGTCATGCTTGTAGTAAAAGTGTGAATCCACGATGTCCTGATTCCATATGTCACTCTGATTCAAGTATATGATGTCATAATCAATTATGTCACATGTATAGGCTGACGTCACAATCAAGGATGTGCCCGGATGGGTGGTGCCGGGCCACATGGCCACAACTCATCAGTGTCCGCCCGGCACTCTGGACAGATTCTCCTCTTTTAACCCCTCAAAATGCAAGAAATGGCTTCACAGAGCGTCCAATTTTCAAAAGGACCCCCAGAGCCCCCTGATAGGGACTGGGATCGCCCGCCACTCATTTTTTTCTGGGCACATCCCTGAATACGCATAAGGAATGAGGTACACATGTATAGCTAGCTCCATCATGAACATTGAATAGTCCATCAAGTGAATGAATTGTATGTTTTTACTTGAGGGTTATTAAACTGTGATTGCTCGCCTCTCGCCTACACTCACCTAAAGTTAATTTTAGGGGAGTATCTCATTGCTCGCCTACATTGCTTAGTAACAATGACAGAATACAGCAGAGTACTGACACTGCTCACCTTAATGGCTAAAGTTCTAATTCAGGAAAGCAGGTGATTGCTCCCCTTCAAAATACTCATGGAGAGGCCTGTTAAAGGGTTAACATACTCTGTCACTGCGTGTTCGTTTACCGTTTTACGTCCACCCAGTCAAATTAGTTTCAAAATATTCAATGTAGACTGTTTAGTAAATAGTAAATCCGTCAAAAACATACAATTCTTACACTTGACATACTTTTAAGAGTTCATGAGGGAGATAGATACGTCATTCATTTTGCATTTTAATCACAATGTCAGCTGCACATATGGCGCAATTGATTATGACATCATATATATACTTGAATGACAGAGTAGATCCATCTATTGCGGCCTAACCTTCGAGATGGGTGAACATTCATAAGACCACCTGCCTTAGCCCATTAATGGTCATGGCGGCCAAAACCGGCCTCTGTTATGGTCTCGTGGAATGTCCATTTACAGGTCCAGGAAATATAATTTTTGAAAATTTATCACTCGAATGACTGGCTCGATTACCGAGCCAGTCATTCCAGCGATAAATTTTCAAAAATTGTATTCTCTTGGCCTGTAGATGGACATTCAATAGGCAGATATTTAAATTTTCTTGATCAAATTTGACCCTTAACACTTTAACACCCATATCAGCCAAAAACGGCTTCTGGTCTTGAGAAAGGTACATTTGCAGACCAAAAGAAGAACATTTTTTTCAATTTACCACTGGAATGACTGGCTCAATAACCGAGCCAGTCATTCCAGTGGTAAATTAAAAAAAATACTCTTCTATTGGTCTGCAAATGGACATTTTCTATGAGAAAATTGAAACTTTCTTGAATAAATTTGAGGGTTAAAAGGATTATCTATCGCCAGTCAGTTTATTAACCCTTTAATGGTCAAGCTGGCCAAAGACAACCTCTGAAATGGGCTTTAGGAGTTCATGTTTATTTGCAGACCTAGATTATTTTTTTAATTTTACGACTGAAGTGACTGGCTCAATAACCGAGCTGGTCATTCCAGTGGTGAGATTTCAAAAAATAGTTAACCCTTTAATGGGCAAGCCGGCAAAAACCGGTCTCTGAAGTGATCTTGAGGAATGCCCATTTTCAGTCCAAGATATGACTATTTTTGATAATTTACCACTGGGATGACTGGCCTGGTGATCAATTTTCAAAAAAGGTGCTTCATCTTGGTTTATAAATGAACATAAACTGAGGAAGTTTTAAATTTCTTTGAAAAATCATCACCATTAAAGGGTTAATGAGTGTTTTGAAAGACATTAGACAGGTATCACAACAATTTAGTTTCAATTATTTTACTCGAAGATTTCAAGTTGAATTAATAATATTAAAATATTTTTTTTCAATATTTCTCAAAGTTCTGTATCCGTATAAATACTAGGCAAACCATATTGGATGTCACGCCTATAGGTTGTGACTGGGAAATTATTAATTCACCTTTGCAGAGTATACATCCATCATCTGACCTCTTATGACTTCATAATCAGTTCAGTGTGTGTATAATGACGTCACAATCATTATGTCACAAGGGTTCCATATAGACTATCATCAAATCTGAAATAGTCTGACAGATTGTATGAATTGTATGTCTTTGTAATTCTTTGCTATTTAATAAACATGCTGTTGAATATTTTGAAACTAATTTGACTTAGCGCTGTTGCTGCCTTCGGGGTCAAAACCGGTCTCTATGTACAGTGGTCTTGAGAAATGTCCATTTGCAGACCAAGAGAAGACTATTTTTGAAAATTTACCACTTGAATGACTGGACCGATAACCGAACCAGTCATTCCTGTGGTAAATTTTCAAAAATAGTCTTCTCTTGGTCTGCAAATGGCCATCCAATAAGGATAATTTAATTTTTGTAAACAATTTTTAGCATTAAAGGTTTAGATTACAACAGTCTGTTTGAATATTATGATACTAAACTGTAATTGAATAATCTATCACTGTAATTGAATAATCCATCTTCTTCAATCTTGAATATTTTCTAATTTAGATTCGCAATACAGTGATACGGTAATAGGAAATAAGTTCACAAACTATCAAATACTCACCATTTGTTAACAGTTTTGTTACGTATGCATGTCTGTGTAATAATTTCTCCTCAAAATTCTGCGTATCCGCGATCGACAATCATTTATAATCCGGCTGCTAACCACAAATTATGAAAAGTTAGCTAACAATTGGGTCACAATACACACATGATTTACTGTAATAGTATTGCGATTCAACTTCAATGAGACCGACAACCGGTAGGTGTGGTCGCTTTTACAGCCAAACCAGATCGACCAAGTTTATCATAATATGACTCGAATCTTGTCCTATGAACAAGCTTTCTTGGTGTTAAATTGGAATTTTTTTAACTGTACCAATATGTTGCGATTATTCAATAAATCTGTCCACGATGCCTGTTAGAATTCAGTACACACAATCGCCATTGGTCCGATGTAAACTTTGAAATGCTATTCGCCGATGCAATGAGATTTCTGTGTATCTGCGAAAATCGGATATCGCGCAAAGGGTGACGAGCCAAGTTATGCGTGTTAACACAACGAATAATGTACCCGTCTGTATTCGCATAATGAAATATCATACTCGTCTTGATGAGCGAATCGAAGTCGCTAGAAGTGTAAAGACAAAAGTGCATGTGTTAACCTAATAACTGTCTTCCCATCTTATGTAGGGCGGTACAAAAAATTCGATCACGCTCATAACCAACATCTGCTAAAGAGGGTTTGACGTCACTTGAGTTGGGCGTTACCCCTAAAACGATCTGAACTGTTTTCCTATGTGTAAGATATTGTTTGCGGAGCTAGGTTAAAACTCCATATGAAACTCTCAATAGGGCGGCAGATTGTTTATCCCTGTTCGCCCATATATCCTAATTAATACTATCGTTTACGTTGGCAACGATCATATATTTTTAGTGCTCCTATATTTCAGCACCGAATTATGGTGTTGCGCAAAAATAGAAAATTACATGACGACGTTCTAAAAAATCGAAATGTTCTTCACAATTTACTCAACTGTCTTATTAAAACTAAGAGCCATATTATCAGCTTTCGTTATTGAGTCATTTTATTTTGTATTTTTTACGAACGAGTGCATACTTGTAGAGACATTGCTTTTTAGAAATTAGCTTCCAGATCCGCACATATGCCATAACACGTATTGACCAATATCCTGAAGAGGACATATCAGTTATCAAATAGAAATAGAAATGCACACTTGCAGATATATTACAAACATATATATAACAACGGCATTCATCTACTATAACCAATAGGCCAACATCTACAAAATAATTGTAGGCATATGGCTTTGGCATATTTTAAAATGTAAGGCCTACGTTAGTCGGACATCTTGTTCGAATTTTAAAAACAAAATTCGATATTACGACCGAAAAATATAGAATTATGGTCACACTTCATTGTATTAAATTTTGAGGCGAACCGGACCATGCAGAATTTTATACGAGTAGTGAAGAGATGTGATAGACGCATTTTTGATTGACCCTGAGAAGCCACTGTATGGTTACAAGAGACAACACCTCGCTCGTGTTGGGATCAATCGATCCCTGAACTATCTGACTAGCAATTTACAGAAAGCTATACAGGTAAGCTGTTAAATCTTTTGGAACTAATTTGACTGGATGCTGTTGCTGCCTATGGCTCAGTCAAATTGGTTTCAAAATATTCAACAGAATGCACGTTTATTAAATGATAAAAAACATTTTTCATAACCCCGAATTATCAATCAAAATGCAGATGACTTCTAAGAACATTTATTTTAACAACATTTCTGGTGCCCACACACCCATGCAGTGTTGTGTGTACTGTGCATATGTATTTCTATGGCACTGTCATTGTCCGCTTACCACGTATTGCTATTGCTCATAAATCTTATATCAACAATATCTAGGAACACATAAGCAGATCACTGATGGCGACAGTCTGTGATATCATTAACCAGGCATTAACACCTTAACTAGACAGATCTTCTGAAATGATCTTGAAAAATTACGATTTAAGTGGCCTGCTTTAAAATTTTGTCATAGCAAACCAGTCATTCAAGTGGAAGATTTACAAAATATTCCTTTCATGCTCTGTAAATTTACATTTTCTAAGAGAAAAATTCTCATTTTCCTGAACAATTTTAACCACGAATTATCACTCAGAATACAGGAGATGGCTTCTTAGAGCATCTAATTTTCCAAAAATATTTCGGGGGAGGATGCCCGGACCCAACTTATTACATTTTGGAAGCTCCCTCCTTAACCCACCCGTTTCACACCCCACACCCACACCCCTAACACGAAATCCTGCATCATCCGGCCCTGCCCCCCCCCCCCCCCCCTGTTGCAGAGCCACTCCGCCGCCACTGCCTACATGTCACTTAGTTAATTATGATGTTGTATAATGTTAGATGATTGGTGGATAAACTGGAAAGGTCAATTGCCCATATATGGTGTGGCCAAAGGGGTATGTTCTGGATGAGGAGGTAGAGGATTGGTGTAGTGTCTAGTACTCTGGACTATATATTTAACCGGAGAACCATGAACTGTGCACTATCTCGCTGTTTTGGAAGCATGGGTAATCTCCTTCGCTACTTGCCTCTCAACCCAAGAGTATAAATGAGTACCAATAATATAGTGAACAAGTACACATATTGATGCAAGGCATCAATGGTAAATAGCGTGGCCGGAGATTATTATAATTCAAGTTGAGCTTCAAATTCATTCTATATATAATATACAATTTGCAGTAGCACAACAGGTTCTCCACCAAAGATAGTGACTATATCTAGACCTTGGGCCCCTACATAGAACACAAAATAAATTATACATGTAGAACTGGTACAGTCACTATGCACAATAAGAAGACATGGGATTCGATTTAATGTCAATGTACCATAAGGACATAGCCATTAGACAATGTGATAAATTGCCAACATATTTGCAGGACAGAGAGAAGTGTGTTTATCTTGTTATATTAAGATTCAATGTTACATTGGTTCTTACTATCATTTACAGTTTCTTACCTGTGCCATGTAGTGTTGATGGTGATTGCGATCATGATAATGATAGTTTCTTGGTAGTGTCATATGTTTATGATGGCTGTAATGACATCAGCCTTGGATAGGATTAGCTATGGACTATTGGAAGAAGCAGATTATATTTTGGGGCCATCCGACCATCTTTCCATCCATCTTGTTGACGATATGTGTAAATTCTGGGGGTTTTGTCTGATAATTCAGATTCTATCTGGAGCTAAATTATACGATATATAGAAAGATTTTCACATTATTACAAGAAATATTTGATAATAGAATCGTGCAATATCTAGCGAGTTCTAGATGGTAGTATGTTCGAAAGCCTGGTTATAAACCGAGTACAGAGATTCTGATACAGAATATATAGTAAATTGTCACCATTTGAAAACTGTAAGTTGTGACTAAATTGCATGTTTCAAAATCACTCCATTGTAGAAATTGTTAAAATTCTATACTTTATTAGCGCATTCATATATATCTAGCTAAACATATGGGTGAAATTCTGGAGCCGAACCTATTACAAGCGATATGCCAGGACAAACTGACATCTATCCGATTGTGGCTAATGTGAACCAACTATCTTTCAATGGGAACATATTGCGAATAATTAACCCCATGGACATACTTTGGAATTATGCTATTATTTGATATTAGAATCGTGCAATATTTCGTACAGCACGAGTACATAATAATAGATACTGAGTTCTGTATGGCTAGATGTTCGAAAAGTGGTTACAAGCAGAGTACATAGATATCAGTACAGAAATTATTAGCATCTGACAACTTTTGGTCGTTACTAAGTTGTGTATTATAAAATTATTTTATGGTGGAATTTTAAAAAATCAATATTTTATTAGCTTATTCTTATATCTATCTGACATTTTGGGGACGAGCCTATTACAGACAGTAGGCTACCGAAAACCATGGATCTGCTAAAACTTGTGCAAATTTTTGCCATGGAATTGTGTACTAAAAAAACCTATTGCAGACAGTATGGTACTGAAAACCCCCAGAATTTACACATATCGTCAACAAGATGGATGGAAAGATGGTCGGACGGCCCGAAAATATAATCTGCTTCTGTCAAAATTTAAGCCAATTTTTGGTATGGAATTGCGGACTATGGCACTATTTCATTGTAGAATTTGATTTAATTATGAATATAGCTTGCAATGATATGATATCATATTGTTTACAGCTTAGAGGAAATTTTGGCTGAATTATACTTTTTAGTTAGATTGCTTTTTAAACAGATGTGTCACAGCGATTCCGAAAAGTAAAGGTATGGGTTGTATTATATACAGTCATAATTGTTCATAGTGTATGTAGTGCAAGTTAGGGTAAGTTTTAGTCTGGTCAAACGAAGAAACTGGTGTTGTTCGACCCACTGCCTAATAGTGATAATATATACCTGTAGCATTGTATGTGGTATAATATAGACTGATGTGATTCCACACATAATTGACTTGTAATAGAATACTATTGGTGCAATATAGACCATGGTCACTTTCCGCACATCTATTTGTAATGCAATATATACATATATTAATATTTTGGGTACAGCACAGATCGGTGTGATTTCACACACAATCTATTATGTATGATTACTGTATTCTGTGGCTGTAGTAGCAGAAACATCCTACAGCTGCAATCAGTTCTTCTTCGCTTTTACCCTACCCGATGTGTCTTGTCCTCAGCCGAAGTCCTTAGCTTCCTCAAGTCCATTTTTGACTTGGGTGTACCAAGTCCTGCTTTCTTGAGGTCACCTCGTAACACACTTAGCAGATTTATGCAGTGGCGTCATCTCCTGGCTTTGTATTTGCTGGCTCCGAGTAGGGCGAATTCGAAGGCTCTCTGTTCAGGTGTCTCTTTTGGCATCCTTAGCACATGGCCAAACATGGACCATCTTTGCTGGGTGACTTTTAGACAGTGGTGACGTATTCCACATCTTGCATAGTGCATCTGTGGAAATTATGCTGTCTGGCCATCGGTGCCCAGTGATGGTGCATAGGTGTTTGCAGTGGCAGGAATAAAATTTGTCTAGAGCTGCCTTCGGAGCTTTTAGATTAAATTGTGTACTACGAAATTACTTCATGGTATAAATCTTTTAAACTCAATACTTCATTAACGTATTTATATACATATGTAAACATATGGCTGTCATTTTGGGGTCGAAGCTATTACATGCAATATGCCAGGACATATCAACAGCTATCGGAATGTGGTGAATGTGATGAATGTGAACCAACTATCTTACAATCATGGCATATGTCGATTATATAACTACATACTATGAAATTACTTGGTGGTAGAATCGTGCAATATTCCGTACAACACTATAAAGCATTCTATGTGTAGATATGTTTGAAAGCAGAGTGAAAACAGATTATGCAGATATTGGTACTTAAAATAGTATATTATTGACATCTGATAACTGTTGGACGCAACTAAATTACATATTGCGAGGTTACTTTATGGTAGACTATTTTTAAACTTGACATTTTAAAAGTGCATTTATATACCGATCTAAACACATCAGTGGCATTCTGGGACATAATCTATTGCAGACAGTAGCATACTGAAAACCGTGGATCTGACAAATTACTTTGCTGTAGAATTTCTTTTGAATTGGCAATATTATGTGTCTGAAATACTGGGACCGAATAAATTACAGACAGTAGGGCACTGAAAAGCATGAATCAGATACAATTTTCACAAGTTTTCGGTATGGATTTGCATACTATGAAATTACTTCATCTAGAAATCTTTTTATATAGCTAGCATAATCAAACTCAAGTCTATGTGGATGAAAATCTGGGGCCGAGCATAACCTACAGACAATAGGGCAGTGAAGAATGTGAATTGGCTAAAATTTCAGCTAATTTTCAGTATGAAATTGTGTACAACGAATTAGATTACTTCATGGAAAACATTTTTTAACTCAATACTTCAGTAGCATATTCAAATACATATCTAGCCATATGGGTGGAATTTTTGGACTGAACACATTGCAGGCATTACTAACTTAACACATTCATACCATTTCTGTTGATTTCTGTATCTAAACCACCTGCTACAATGTTATTTTGGCTGGAAATTCAGAACATCAGTTATCTATCCATAGTGCTAAATAATTGCATGCATAGCTCTTTTCCCAGTGAAGGATTAGGAACAATAAATTACTAATGCAAGTCATACATACATACATTATTCTTTAGCGAATTTTGTCTACTTTTTCATGCTCTACAATATTATTATACATGTTTTACTTTGAAAATTTACCACACGTATCGTGACTAGTAAAATGTGTCCACAATATTAAAATCATTGCCCCGATGCTCTACAAGACATAACAATGGAAATGTATGGACTATCTCGATTGTTCAGCCTAGTGTTTTATGCTATAATACATAAATAAGGGGGAAATGAAACAGACACAGTACCTGGTATTGTCGTCATAATATATTAAACATTTACTGTCTAAATTAGGTAAAGATTGTTAAAATATTTAGACATTGAATGTCCATTTGCAGGCCAAGAGAAGGCTGTTTTTGTGCAGATTTGCCACTGGAATCAGGAATGACTGTCTCGAGAGTCATTCCAGTGGTAAATTATCAAAAACTGTCCTCTCCTGGCATGCAACTTGTCATTGCTCACAATCCCTTGCGCAAAATGGCAGCGCCTATAGGCAATGGACCTTTCCAGTTTTAGCTGTGCCCCGCCCACCCCTAGCTAGGCTCCACCCACACTTCGCAGTGTTGGGATCGATCGATCCATGGATGCCATAGCTATCAATTTCCTGAAATCTATACAGGTAACCTGTTGAATATTTTGAAACTAATTTAACTATGGCAGCAACAGCGCACAGTCAAATTAGTTTCAAATTATTTAACAGAATATGTATTAAATAGTAGACATGCAATTCTTACAACAATGCGTAGTCCAGCTTCAATGGACCTTTCCAAGTTTATCAATCGATTATAGAACGGCATATGATGTCATAACCAACTAAGTGACATGCATGCTGACATCGTAACCATTACGTCATAAATGCTTGTATTTGGCCAGTCTTTAACTCTTAATAGTCCAACATGTTGTAAGAATTGTATGTCTTTGCTATTTAATAAACATGCTGTTTAATATTTAGAAACTAATTTGACTGGTTGCTGTTGCTGCCGTAAGCAGCAACAGCATCCACTCAACTTAGTTTCAAAATATTTGTCAGCTTACCTACAATATTTGACCGCTCTTGCTAAAATATGTGCTGACTTATTACCAGTGATTCGAACGCTTAGGCTACGTTTTACAGCTCATTAAATAAGTTAATATACCCACAAAACAAAAACAGAAATTCTGTCATGTTTTGCAAACATGTTATTTTATTTTTTAGATGTTCTATATCATCGTTTCGGCGGTTTTGCAGTACAGCTCATAGATGTATATAATTTACTATATTAACAAAGAAAAAGAAAAATTCTACCTTGTTTTGAAAACGTGTTAATTCATTTTTGTTGTCTTCTATACCAAACGGTGTCAGGTTTCGGGGAAACTGAGATATTGAAAAACTCGCTTTAACCATTATCTTGCTGGTTTCAAAGGCCTGGTTGTTTCACGGAAAGTACAAGAAAGATTTGTGTAGATTATGTTAGCAATAATGCTGAAAGTTGTCTACACCTGTGCAGGAACAGCTTATGGCAGCAGTTTCCAAAATGAATAGAAGTTATCATATATTTAAATGTACAGAAATATGTGGAATTCCAGCAATGTATGAGTTAGGTTTTAAAACATTTCTGTAATTCATAACGTCTCTCCGTATTACCATATTTCCCCAATTTCTTTTTTTAACCGTAGTTTTGTAGCTCCGTATTTTGCATGCCATCTAAGCAGAATTTCTATTCCAATTACCAATAAAAGATTTACTTACTTTTGAAGGCTATATACACAGCTAATCATCTGCGTCAGATGGCAGTCAGTCAGTCCGCCAGCCCCCATAGTGAGCGTATGCGAATGAGCGATCTAGCCAATATATATCCTAAATCTATGGTTACAATCTAAAAATAAAGATGCGCGAAATCTCTCTCACTCTCTCCTCTCTCTCTCTCTCTCTCTCTCTCTCTCTCTCTCTCTCTCTCTCTCTCTCTCTCTCTAGTTAGCGGTTGGAGACCACAATCCCTTGCGCAAAATGGCCACGCCTATGGGCAATTCTGGACACAAGCACATATATGCGTGACCGCTCGAGCGGCCACGCAAATAAAATCAGCCTAGATATGGCATGATTATTGGCACAAGTGAGAATGTCGCTTTATGCACTAGTTCTCTCAATCAATTATTGCAACAGTCAAAAGCGATAGACGTGCAGATTGACTGGCGGGATCAATAGACATCCAATTATAGGATATTGACACAATTGATAGTCATACTTTAGCCATAGGGGTTCTCAATTAATTATTGTAGCACTCAAAGGCGATAGTTATGCAAAGTGACTGGCCAAAGCAACAGAAATGGAATTATTGTGTGGTCAGATGGAGGCATGGCTTCGCTCATCAGTGAGCAAAGCCTTGTACCGCTATCTGCCGACCAGTGAGACTACTCATCTCAATGGCCTGCAATGAATGTGCACATCTGCCACATTGGAAATCCCCCAGTGTTGCGCATGCAAACTACACCTAAAAATGGACTTAGTGTGGATTCGTTGCTGAAGAAATTGGAGAGCTGGTAAGAAGTGTCCAGCACTAAATAAAGCGCATAGTTCACTATCGCAATAGATATTGGGACTGTATACATGTTCCCCATGGATGACCTGAAAAATATTTTGTCACCGTTCCTTTCTTAAACAAATAAGGAAAATGTGTTACTATTGGGACAATCTCTTCGATAGGTTTCTAAAGCTGTCCATGAAATCACTCTATGGCTCATCAATTCCGAGATATTTTGAGAATAAATAATCTTCTCTCTGACACCTGCTGCTGAAGCTCCTAAGCAAGCAACTATAGCATTAGCGATTATAGCATCCTTACAATGTAAACAAATCCTCTCGTTCGTTCCTGACAAAGGGAGGAGTCACGTTACCATCCCAGATTCTATATAGGGCGCCCAAAGACAAACATTGAAAAAGAGAGAGGACCTACCACCTAGCCAGCACAACTCTGAGGACAGAGCACTGGAGTCGTCTGAGCCACGGGGACAAAATAACGGTCTCCCGCTCACCTCGAGTAGCTGAAGACACAGGGGTCTCAAACCGCCAGCGCCACTACTATACTCAGTGCTGTGGCATAGGAGCTCTGTCAATGTTTGAACACCCTGCCTCGATCCAGCAGGGCAAACTAACAACCAAAAGTATGTCACCTCACCAGTGGTGGTTGCACCATCATAATCAGGTCCCGCTTATGGTAGCCATCATAATTTGATGGGAAGCTACCACTCCCAGCTAACAAATAATATATCAATTTCTCGCCAAATGGCTACCAAGAACTACTTCAGTTCCTGGGAACGAACACTACAGCCGGATATCCAACCGCCTGATTGTGAACTAGACGATCTATCTTTCTGACCCTGCAGGAACCAACCACTCCATCTCATGTGCTGTCGCCATGATAAAAACTTCCTTCTCACTCAGTTTTCTTCATCATCATTGAACTGTTATTGTGCTTGTATTCTTCATTGTCATCACTGAATCGTTTTTGTGACTGTAGTCGCAGGTCACCTCCTGAACCGCAGCCACCAAATCATCCTTTGTCTTTGGTCGTTAACCACCAGCATTCATTAACCGACACTAGCTACTTCGCTTTGTACTATAACAGAAACTGTGCCTTCAAACGTTTCCCCATGATCTGCACCTTCACCTTGTGACTGTTTCTCACTATGATGCTGTGGAATCATTCTTTGTGAATCATCATTCACCGTTAACCATTGACTCATCTGTGTGACTGTTAACCACTACTAACTGTATCGCTTTATATTGATCTTTTTTCACATTTTGTTTCCTCGACCGCACTGCATCCTGGAACGGGCATTGAACTGTTTAAATATTAAATGCATTCTTCATGTTATATGTTAGTGACGTTTTCTTACTAAACAGTACTACGTGTCCTGCAAGCAGCCATTGATGTTCTTGAGCTCTTGTACGCTGCATAAATGTTCTACCTTAATTATATTATATATACTTAATATAAACCTTTAGCACCTATATTTGTGCTGCAGATTTTCTCACTTATCGCTACCATCTTTTTCTACAGTGTGCTCTCTACATGCCGCTGTTGGCGCTGAACTGCTTAGATATACGTTGCGATATACAGTGGTGTAGTAGCTTCTCTCCACCTGCTCAGACACCTTCCCCATATAATTAATATTGTCACCCCTCTCACGCTCCTGCTGCTGCCCAGCGCTCTGGATGCTCAAACTTTGTAACTACACCCCTAGACCATTTAGATATTGTCTTTTTCTCCCCTTATTCTAGGATCGAATCTGATTGATCTCTGTGTTGGGAAAGACCACCTATACCCCATCGACGTAACCAAAATAGTATGAAAGCAGCTATGGGTGCAAAATCGTTGTTACAACATGAATATCATGACAGTGCGCTATGGGAGTACTATCTCTGCCAGCTTAGAATGATAGTTGAGATTAGTAGATGACACAATTCACAGAAAGGAGAATATTTAGCTGTTCATCTAAAATGTAAGGCGCTGCAGCTGCTCACGGATATATACCTCTCTGGGATCCATGCCTATTTAGATCTATGTGATGCAGTAGAGAAACGAATTAGTGACACATTAGAAGCAGAAACGAATCAAATTGTGCTGCATACTATAAGGAGGATATCATGTGAGACCATCCCATTATCAGACAGCCGTGTACACTGTCTAGTGCAAAACCCAGAAGTCGTTTGAATAGACACTGTTATAGAAGCACTTAGCGTCCATGCTACTTTAAAAGAGCACCTCTATTAGGTCAATCTTGATGACGTGACCGAGTTGACTAACGCAGCTAAGTGCTTGAAAAAATTCTTGAATAGAGAGAAAAATGATTACAATTCCCAAGTCAATACAGCCTGTAGAAGACGTTATGTCTGAGACTGAGATCCAACTGCAACGAGCACTAACCTCTCTCCTCCCAGGGAGAAACAAAGGTCTAAGAAAAGGGAAAGCAGTTGGAAAGTTGGTGGCGGAAAAACATCTACTCCATCCAGCGTTAACTCTGTCATTTCCACTCCCACATGACTAGAGGCCAGAGGGGAACATCTAGCCGCTCAAGTAGCTCAATTTGCTGATGCGCTAGAGTGAGCAATGACCACTATCAACAACTATCCTCCTCTCCATGACAGCTAGCTAATTATTCATGGCCAGACCACGCAAAAAGTTGCTCCTGCAAGATCTAGGATTCAAAACCATCCTTCTCCTCCATCCCTAAATTATCTATCTCCATCCACTAGCCAAGACAACGCCAGGTGATCTGGATGTGGTCAGTCAGACCACTGGGTAAAAAACTACCCATGAAGATGTAGCGATTGGCCACGACCTCCATGGCAGCTGCCTGTGTGGTAGCCGTCTGCATGGCTACCACTCACATGGTCACACCATACGGCAGCCACCGTGTAGGCTTCTCAGGAAGTGAAACCTTGCTATTTTGATCCACAGTAGGAAAGATATGTACTGTTGAATTAATATGGATACATTCTGGGCGTCCACAACTTCCAGTCAGCAACAGCGATCAAAATTTAATACCGTTTAGAGTCTTTAATGGAACTCAGGCACCGATTAGATTCTAATCTGGCAATGTTTGTGGATGCTTGCTTGAAGGCCCAACAGTGCGCGAAGACCCAGGCACGTCTTCATACACTCCACTCCAGTCATGTAAGCAGGTCCCAGAGCATCCCGGTGAGATATATTACTGTACGATAGAAGGTTTGGATGGTAATCAATCACAGCAAGTTTATGATTTGTCATAGAACACCAAGGCAATTTCTCCATTAGTGATTTGGATCTCAGATAAACTCACTTGATAAAGCATACAATAGATACAGGTAATGTTAAGTCTGCCCATAGGCCAGTACACTGTCTTCCCGTCCACAAGAAGGAAGCGGCACACGAGCAGGATAAGGAAATGCTATGAACAGGTATAATTGAGCACATAGAATCTCCCTGAGCAAGCTATATTGCACTGGCCACCAATAGAGATGGGTGCCTCCGCTTCTGCCTAGACTGTCGTCATCTGAGCACCTTATAGTCAAGGATACCTATCATCTCCTATGCGCTGACCATGCCTCCCTACACTAGCTACAAAATCATGGAAATCCAGAAGGACACATTGTTTGATGTTAAGAAGCCTTGTAAAGTTCCCAATTAAACATTGCCCATAGGCATGGGACACAAAATGGAAATGCTGCTACTCTCAGCTGACAATTTCCAGGTTTGGAGACAGAGGCCAACACAGCATCTGCCAACACACAACCACAACCGCAAACATGGCAACCACATACATGGCAGCCGCCCACACTGTCACTGCCATCATAACATCCATCAATAAGCCACAAATGACCACTGGTCACATGTATGTCATGCAAGAGTGTGTTGCCAGTGTAGTACATTTTGACCAGTTGACATTGTACATAAACCACTGTTTAGACAACATACATTGGCAGGAATTTGGCGAAACAGAAACACCCTCTCTAATGCGCAAATCTTCACAATGAGCCATCAACTCCACCACCCACCCTGATCCCTAAACGGCCCATGGATGCTTGACCATGGACGGGCACACGTCCTCCTCTGAATGAGAAGAGACAAGGGAGGATGATAGTTATGCCAGTGGAAAGGGAAGAGTTAATATCCCCATAGCCTCCTATCAAGTGTGGAGCACATGTTCAGGAAACCTGTACCTATGCCAATTCCATCGTCCTGTGATGAACTAAGTAAAAGATATATATTTCACTCACTCTCCAGCCCCTCGAAAATTTCCGAGAATTAACTCCCTAGTGGTTGCCACCGCTCCAGCGACTTTCACCATATATGCCATGTCAACTGTGTCAAATTTGACGAATCCCACTTCTACAGGCTAAGCGCAGACAGGTATTCCCACATGACATACAAAAACCCTCACACTCCCACTGTCCCCTGACACAGTTCCCCGTATCAGATAGATGTGTCTGACCACACACCCACAATGGTCAGTGCACCCCAACCCCACCCATCTGACAGTATCTCTCATAGATCCCCAATGAGACACTTCCACCTTGTGTATTGAGCTTGATAGCTTCTCATGGTTGTCGTCTCTGACCACACACCCACTCCAGACAACCAGCTGTATATAATTACCTTCTTCACCCCACCACATAGCTCAGCTCCGCACACCAGGGATCAACTCAGCCACTATATTACTAGCCCCTCCTATATAGCACCCACTATTATCCGATGGTAGCAAGTTTTGGCTCCTAGGCTTTTCAATGTACAATTATGAATGCTAAGTAACCCAATTTTCCACACACGCCCACTCTCTCCTACCATGACCATAGCTCATTGCCCAAGACAATGTTACCATAATTTTTCCAAATTGCCGATAACGGATGAGAAAAGTGTAGATGATAGATACTACGGGACACAGCTACTGGTCATACGAATAATGGCAACACAAGGGTGTATTTTGCATTACTGTCCAACAGCAATCAGCCACAACATGTGCTAATTGAGTGAATTGAGATGATAAAAACTCGCAAATACCCCTGGACAGTCAGCAACATTTTAGAAATGCAACGAGTGACCTGTGCTAAGAATAGATTCAGGTTGATGACCATTTGGTGGACAACCGAGTTATTCTTTCCCGCATGGTAAATCAGATATCTTTATTGCTTGAGACAGTCATAAAATACACGTAGTCAACTCTGTTATGCCCATAAAATCCCCAGTCGTCAATGTGTTACACCTGCACACTGGATTTTGGTAAATATGTGAAAATTGTGAGTGATAGAGACCTCCTCCTCTCTATCGGCGTAGTATGTGACAGAATATTAAGCCCCGAAATCATAAAATTATGTGTGATAGGCGATCCTATCAACTAACACATATACTAACACTATTTGCAGGTCTAATACTCTTTATGAAAATAAATTTAAGACAGCTCGACCGTTCGCAAATGCGTAATAATTTGATGCGATTTGGATGGAGGATAGGGGTGGGGGGGGGGGGGTGGTGGTTGGATTGGGGCGGGGGCATGGGGTGTGGGGGGAGAACGGTTGTCACTAATGCTTGAAAATTTGGATTCTGTGTGGTGATATAAACTGATTCTCATTTCTCTGTGCTGCAAAGTGAAATCCATGTTTTATGATACCCGGTTTCATGTCCGATGACCTTGTTCGCGCATATGCTTCTAATCGTCATGTGACATTTATCCAAAATCAGTGAAATGTATGTCATCTTCATTTGTGTCCTCGATCCTCCATCAATGTGTTGCGATGAAGGCTCTGTTCAGATTACCACCGTATTGCATGCTGTGTCTCTTGATGTGCTCAATCAATGTGTGGCCAGGTTGAGCCCATGGTTTTCTGCATCGTTCCTGTGTGGTCTGGGCAGACGTGATGATTGGTATTGTGAAGTTTTGTTTTCTGTTTGTAATTTACGAGTTGATATTTTGGTACCAGTTATAGTCAGTGCATGACCATATGCTGCTGAATGAAGGACAGCATTTCTGTGATTGATAAGACCCATTGGATTATAGTTTTCATACAGCCATATGGTCACCAATACATGGAAATAGTTATCTAACATTTTTACTGTAGGGCTGTCGTCAGTTAAGTGTATTTGCTGTATCGTCACTTTTGTGTCCATCACCAATATGTAGTTAGTTACATATCATCGCCATGGTATTGCTGTTATCTGTTGATTATATTTGTCATCTTATCATATGAAAACCAACACTTGAAAACAGTTATCTAACATTTTCACTGTGAGGTTGTCACCCGTTAAGTATATTTTTCATGTTATCACTTTTAAGTTTCTCATCAATACACGAGAATATCAGTTGCATAACATTCTCACTGTATTGTGTTAGTCAGTTGATTAGAATTTTCATATTGTCACTTGTAAGTTTGTCACAAATACCGGGAAATAGTTATATAAGATTTTCACTGATTATATATTTCATCTTATCATATGAAAACCAACACTTGAAAATAATTATCTAACATTTTCACTTGTAAATTTGTCACTAATAAACGCGAATATTATATACATAGCATTGTCACTGTGTTGTTTTCGTCAGGTGATTATACATTTCATATCATCACTTGTAAGTTTGTCACAAATACATGGAAATAGTTATCTAACATTTTCACTGTCGAGTTGTCGCCAGTTAAGTATGTTTTTCATATTGTCACTTGTAAATTTGTCACCACTACATGAAAATATTAGATACATAACATTTTCACTGTATTTGTTGGCGTCAGTCGATTATATTTTCTTCATATCGTCATATGAGCACAAATACATGGAAATAGTTATCTAACATAGCATTGTCACTGTATTGTTGTCATCAGTGGATTCTATTTTTCATATCGTGATATGGTCGTCAATATTGGTAAATAGTTTTAATATCTGAACACAGTGACTATTAATTTCCAGAAAACTATACAGATAAGCTGTTGAATATTTTGAAACTAATTTGTCTGGGCGCTGTTGCTGCATATGGCATGTTTATTAAATAGCGGAGACATACAATTCGTACACTGTGTCAGACTATTAAGAGTTAAAGGCGGGCCTAATAGAAACATTTATGACATAATGATTATGACGTAATCCTACACGCCGCTCAGCTGAGTATGACGTCATATGACATCACATCATCGATGGATACTCTGGAAAGGTGAATTGTATTGTTGTAATCAGTGGATTCTACTTTTCATATCGTCACTTGTGAGTTTGTCACCAATACATATTAGTCACATAGCCTTGTCATTGTATCGTTGTCATCAGCGGATTATATTTTTATATCATCATATCGGTCACCATTACTTGGAAATAGTGTATGCCTAATATTTTGCCGCTAACATTAAATTGATTGGTGTCCGCCCCTGAATTGGTGTCACCGGTATGCCTGTCCATAGCAATTTTGAAACTATGGACTTACAAGGATTTGTGATAAGTCTAAAAATAGTAACTAAGAAAATATAACCTATACAAATAGTAACGTTCGCTAGATAACAATGAGCATTTGAATAATACGTAACATAGAGACAGCTTATGAACCGTTACACGTGGAGACACCGGAGGTGCCGCACAGACCCTTGAGTCTGCAGTGGTACCCCCGGAAAAGAGGCTCCCACATACGAGATCACTAATTAACTTTATATAAGTTATGATACCTCTACGCTGAAGAAGATGAGGAGATGAAACTCCTAGCGTGGCGAAAGGCATGGTGCCTCATGCGGGCATTACTTCTAGATGCTATAAAATTGTGGTGAGAAGTAGTAACCTCGCGTAGGCCACCGTCACTGGATATCTTTGCGAGAGGTGAGTGCCTCGCACAGGCCTCCGTGACAGGAAAATGGCCCCCCCCCCCCCTCTGCCAAAGCGGAAGAAAAGTGTTGGCCAGAAGGGGTCATTCTTTTATTCAATCAATGTGCTGTGAAATTGTCACAAGCAGATTTTTATAACTGTCCTATCGTTACTGTGGGGATAGAGAGACGAATATCCACCACAAATGTCCTTCTCATGGGGGGTGGCAGAACCCAACATCTTACCCAGACATTTTAATGAGTTGGGTGGAAGTGCGCATCTCATCCGTCGCCAAGTCCTATGGAGCTAAGTATTGACCTGCCGTTAAGTTTAAGCTCAAGTTGCCCAATATGCACTGCGGCCCGGGGAGGGGGGGGGGGGTGGAATAAGATAATAATTATAATGTGTACGCAGTGTTCCTTCATTGGCAAGGATAACCAGCTACTAAGTATCCTAAGATATAGGGGGAGTGTATGTGACACCGTACCTTGGTCATCACCGCTCGGAGACCTCCGATAGTCGGATCAGCCCATGGTGCGGGTAGGGATATCCAAACAATCAAGAAGCCATTAGGCTTAGTGGAACATGAAAAAAGACAATAACTTATAGATATGAGGCCTTATAGGTATATTGGCCAATTTAACACAACCTTGCCGGGGTGCGGAGCTACATTACCACAACGACCGGAAGGAGGCGTACACTATGTGTCTCCTAATGAAGAAATTGTCTCTAATCACATTAAACCTATCCGATCGAGCTAAATAGTCAGGTTTAGTCAGTAACATGCCGGGCTAAACAGAGTTATAGCACGAACAGCGACAGTGTAAAATTGGTAATGGCGGGAGAAAGTGATGCAAATATAAATGTTACGGTGTAGTATTTCCTAATGCACTGCAGTCCTAGGTTTTCTACAAATAAGCAAAACATATCAACAAGATGGCCGCTGGCCATATACCTAACTAACCAAGTACAAAACGGTAACAGTATATGATTAGATTAAAACAGTGATAATACAGGTTGGTAGACCTAATACGGTGTGGTTAGTTAAAACACCTTACAGTAAACAAGGATAACTATAAACAGTAATAATAAGAAATTTTAAGATGTGGTCCGAGGACCGGTACGGTACCTATTAGTCATCGGTACCTTTTTACGGTAATAAATTATAATAATTAAAGATGTAATTAAAGATATCATGTATAGTTACTTGAATACCCAGTAGCTATTCTTATGTAATGGGCTACTATGTTACTGAAATTGAGATGCCACTATACTTGTGACGTGGGTTGACACGTTCTCTGAAAGCTGGATACGTCTAGATTTCCCGCAAGCCAGGGTTCCTACATGCTAGTTCAGAACGGAAGCGGTACACACTCAGGACAGTGAAACACAGTATAAGTAATGTCTGCTGAATAGCTAGTAGGTTCTACACAATAATACGGTAGTAATGAAAGTTCCCGTCCGATGACGGTAAGTTAAGTAAGCTAAGATAACCCATTAACAGGAAGGGTTATTAATATAATTGTAATTATGCCTGTACATATTAAAGCTTAACGGTGTGGGGTGTGCCAAATAGCTCTAGTGGCGCACCGGGCAAAGTTTACTTGGCTGTGGTCGAAACATAAATCAGGACACACATGGCATGCAGTGGGGTGGTTGAAGATCGACTTTTCGGTGTGGCTGGCAGATCCGGTGAGTTATCCACCGAGGAACATCGCCGCTCTACGTCACGTAGAATTACATAGTTGGGCCGCAAAGGACCACTGCAATAATATAGTTCCTATACAGTTAGTAATTAAATCAGGAACAGTATATTAGTTCTAATATTGCCGATGGATGGCCATCCGGGAGCTTACAAAATTTAGGTGCGGTGCGTCGAGAACTGCTTCAGCACGAGTGGAGATGAAGACGGCTGAGACAGAGGTGATTCTTTATACCTGTTCTGGTTGGTCCGGGTAGTCTGTCATGCTGTGAGCAGCTCCCGACTGTTCGACCCCCGGCCGATGATGCTCTCGATCTTCTGAAATCCTCCCCTTTTATACTCATGGTGATGTCATAACTGGCTGCCTCAACCAAACAGAATTTGCTGAACCAGCCAATCAGCGCGCTGCAATCCTGTGATGTGTACACAATTATCCAAATATCGTGATACATATAGATGTGAAGATGACGTAGTGAGTCACGTGTTACACAAATCACTGATTATTTAGCTATATATATATATATATATATATATATATATATATATATATATATATATATATATATATATATATATATATATATACACACACACACGATTACGACGTTATTTCTATATTTTGAGCATAATTTGAAGGGGAAAATGGTGATAAATCAGCCATTTCTGAAACGATATTAAAACGGGTTGTAGATTTAAAAATCCCGTCGAAAGCTGGTCTTGATCGATACCAGATTCGACGGAAACAAACAATTATAAAGAATTAAAATGTACCCACTCGGCACACCAACAGCGCCACTCACTCGCGGACGTGCTACATGTGCTCTGTAAATACAGCGACTCGTGCGCGCATGCACGCTACGTGCTTTAGCGAACGTAATCATTTTCATGACAAAATCCCTCTCACATAGGCTTATAAACGCTGATGGCTCTACCCATGTGGCCGCGCTGATGGAACAAATCCAGGACGGGCGGCACGTACACAGCTTAGCTGGTACGGCTTGTTCCCGACCGGTCGATCCGTGCTACAGGGTCATACCATGCAGAGGCGCAGAACATACATAAAAAAGAAAAATAGAAGCATATGTAAATACACACACGTGGGTGGATGGATGGATGGATGGTGGATGGATGGGTGGATATATGGATAATCGGTCACTACTACTATTATTTCGACTACTGCCATTATTAGATTCAGAATGTAGCATAAATGATACTCGTAATTACCAGTATCGGTTGTTTGAGCAATACTAGTCACTAGTATCAGCTACCGTAGCGATTCTGGTTATGAGTATATGTAGTTTGAGCGATACTAGTTACTAGGATATGCAGCGATAGTGATACTGGTTTCTAGAATCGGTCACTACTACTACTACTACTTGAGATGATAATGTTTCATATTGTTTTACGCATATGGCTTCGTAGTGTTTCTTGTTCATACTGTTGTACACAGTTCTTCATGTTGCTTCTTAGAAGGGTTCATATGCAGCGCTTAGAACAAGGAAACTAACTAAATATTTTACTATCGTTTTCACACAGTTTTTCACAGTTTTCTTAGAAAGAAATGCATGATTGTTAAATTGAATTGAATGTTTTTTCTTGCTTCAATAAAACAAGATAAAATAGTTTTGATAACTTTAGTAATGCGTAAGAAGAAACGAAGGGCTAAGAATGGTTAGAAGAAATGAAGTGTTAACAAGCTAGAAAGTTCACAACGCTATACTCAGGTAGGTAATCCTAGTTATTAGTATCCGTAACTCTCCTGTAATTGGTATTTTCCTAACAATACCTTTTTTTTTAAAGTCACATCGTTAAAGTCATACTGGTCACCATCGATTGCTACCATCGCTTCCGTTTGTTTGACGGCGCGTGTTTCGGTTCTTTAGCCACAGCCATCATCTAGCTAATAAAATCTGAAAAAAGATTATAGAAACTTAGATAAAATATATAAAGCAACAACTATTTAGGAGTAGAATCATATTAGTAATAAATAGCAATATAGTGGTAACAGTACAGTACTGAGTAATAGGGGGGGGCTGAGATATACAAGATCGAGGCCGACATTGATTACCAGGGGGCCAGAAATGTATCGGGGCGAAATCGGTATACACTGTTATACTGGTCTAACAATACTAGACACTAGTATAATTGACAGAGGGAATGAGGAGGAGGGAGGGAGGGAGGGAGGGATGGAGGGAGAGAGAGAGAGAAAGAGAGAGGGAGAGTGTGTGTGCGTGCGTGCGTGCGTGCGTGCGAGAGAGAGAGAGAGAGAGAGAGAAAGAGAGAGAGAGAGAGAGAGAGAGAGAGAGAGAGAGACGGTGTCAATATTTATGTATGTACAATTTATGGTAACAGTACAAAATAGTTGTGATAATAAGGATAAAACAGTGAATACAAAAATACAAACTACAGTGAATACAAGAATACAAAATACGTTCAGTTAATTAAAAAGAACGATGATAACAATGATGATCAGTACAGTACAATATGTGAAATTCAGCAGTAACATGGTTGCAGGATCTCTGTCATAGAGGGAGTGGCATGGCAGAAATAAGATGGCTGAATGAATTCCACTTTCCTCAGTCTCACTGCTGCGATTACTTGCTTCGCGAACAGCCACCTGATGCGCTGTGACTATCTGTAATTGCTAGCACCGTGATTATTGATGCCACCTGGGCCTGTTCTCTGGACATGTTGTTCGTCTGCTGCCGGAATATTATTTGCACATATTGAATGTCTCTCACTTCCCACTATAGAACCACTAAGGTGAATGATATGAAAGTTTGTGGTACACAGTATTCCATAGCGTGTTATCACCATGCCACTGGCTTGTAGTGTTGTTTGCTCTGGTAGTTCGATGAATGTGTTTGTTAGGCATTGCGTGTTGAAGTGTGAATGATGAATCTTGTATATCGGTAACTAAATGACGCGCTATGAGCAAGTGTCAACTATTTGTTCTTACCCGCCACTGTATCAATGAAATAACAAGGTCAATAGAATCTTGGTGTCTGCGGGTGAAGCATGAAAAGTAGGCCACATTGACATAATTTTGCTACACAATATACCCTAAGCTTACAATGTATGCATACAGTAAGTTTGATTACTGTTTAAGAAGAACTCTTGAAACAACAGTTTAGAATAAGTTTTTGAGACTGAATGAGTAACTAACGAACCAACCAACCAACCAACCAACCAACCAACCAACCAACCACCTAACCAGCCAGTCAACCATGCAACCAACCAACCAACGAACCAGCCAACCAACCAACCAACCAACCAACCAAAACCAGCCAGCCAGAACTATCAAGCTAGCTAGCTATCTAGCTAGGTATATAACTAAGTAACTAACTAATTAAGTAACTAAAAGTAAAAACTACAGTTACACCAGTACACCAGTACAATGACGTTATAAAATTGGTTGTGACCTATCGTGATGCTGCTCGCCATTGGGGGAATTACAAACAACAACATTCATAGTAACAATTACATCATAGAGAAATATCGTCCGCTAGAATTTTCAATCGCATTTATCAAGACATAAGCTACAAAAAAACAGGAATGAAGACATGTCTGCGAGTAAATATGTGAATTCACATTCCATCCAAATGAGAAAGACATGCTATCGGGTCTTAGATTTCATGCTACAGCGCTAAATGCATATGAAAGTGGCAACCACAACTTTTCATGACCATGTGCAATTATATACCCATAAATACATATAACCTTTCCATGGCCTGCTTCGTATTGTTTAATCTTTTTACATTCTGAAGTAAATATATTCTATTGCCTTAAGACTTAAAGCACTAAATCAAACGTCACTGAAACATAGCCAGTTTGGAGGAGATTTAATTGAAGCATTCAAGCTCATCGGGGATATATATATAATATTGATAAAAACTCCTTTTTCGAGCCATCCAGTATTACACAGACCAGAGGCCATAAGTTTAAGCTCAACATAAAACGCATAACAAAGATATTCACAAGGACCTTTTCACCAATCAACTGGTACCACACTGGAATTCGCTGCCAGCTAAAATAACTGAAGCAACAACAGTCGAATCATTCAAGAACAATTAAACTCGAGATTTGCTTCACAGAAAGAACATTTGAATTTGACTGAACAGGCCATACGTTTACCAGCCCATCACAAAGTCATGCTGCAATTCTGCCAATGCAGTGGACTGATCTTGGCCTGTGTATAGGACAAGAACATGCTCAGTAGCGAGTCCAGTTATAGGTAGATACATCTCTGCTTCCAGTGGCGGATCTAAGTGGCCGGGGGGGGGGGGGGGCCTTCCACATGTGCACTTTGTGGTTGCATGAAGAGACACTAGTATAGGCTCGGAGACTTGGATGGCTATCGACACAGAAAATGAAAATAATAACAATAAGACCAAACACGGCCTCCACAAGTCAACATGCAAACAAATGCAAGGTGCAGCAGTGTGTAACCATGAGTGTAGGTGGCACACCACAGCTGACGTGGGGAACATCCATTTGCATCACATTATTTCCACAAAATAGAACTAACGTCTTACATCTAATGTCACTGATATACTGACGGTTTTGAAAAGAGTTAATTAAGCGACAACAGTCAAATCATTCAAGAACAAACTGGATATCTACTTCAGAAAAAGATCTTTTCAATTGGACTGAGCAAGCCATACTATAACAAAAATCACTCAGGCAATAAAAAGACAGCGGCTTATGCCTCATAATATGATGATGATGATGATGATGATGATGATGATGATAGCTAACTAAGTAGCTATGTACTGATCGACTGACTGACTCTGCGACCAGTCGTACACTTGTATAACGCGTCCAGTGGCTGTTCTGTGTTTGTAAACAAGCAAGAATTTGTGCACTACTAGTGTCATTCACGTTTGGAAGAATGTTTTATTTATCACACATCTTCAAGGCTCCACGGCCACCTTGACTTGACTTGACTTGATGCTGTAATTCACTCACTTATGGTGAGAACGGTTATGAGATAACTAACAATCCTAACTCCAAGCACAGAATCTCTGTATTGGTAGAGTGCGAAACATAATCTGTGTAACATAAATTCGATACAGCATGCAGAATCTCAAGGTATATATGTAACGCTACTGTCTAATAAGAAGCTATAGTTAGCTGATTAATTTGTCCTAATGATTTATTTAAGGACGCCAGTGATTCCACCAACTCAGACTCACGACACAGCTCAGCTGCTCACAGCACAGGTTGGTAATCTCTTGCAGAATTGGCTGTCTAACATGCTGGCTTGCAGGACAACACAGCAGGAAATGTTCTATGGTCTCATCTGCCTCTAGGCACAGTAAGCATCTGCCATCATGATCACCATCGCTGGAATAAGTACCTCTCTTTGTTTGTAGCTTCAATGTTCTGATCACTATCCAGATCTTAGTTACCTCTCTATATAGGCAACTCTAGGACTGTTTGAAATACTTACAATAACAGGGTGAGGTTCTGTAAATTTAATGTTTTCAATAGAGAATCGCAATGAAGGATATAAGCTGGCCTGTGACTTGATATGACTAAGCCAATATCTGTCCACTGCTTCGTTAACACATTTCTTCCATTCTGCCTTTGTTGGTGGATTTTCAAAGATGAGCTGAGCTGATGGTAGGGAGTATTCCCCCCCCCCCCCCCCCAATCTTGATTACTCTATACCAACAACTCATGAAACTACAGCCTAGAATAACGTCTTGTGACTGACTGGCCGATTGATCGACCAGCCGACTATGAGCCATGGAGGTTTATTGATCTGCTACTCACTGCTAAAATGAATTAAAAAAAATAACATGTACATGTTCTTGTTCTTGTTATGTAAATTCCGCCTTCAGAGTTTCCCTTCAGACGAATCTCCAAATATGGAGTATATTCATATCTGATTTCACTATATAGTTTTTCTTATACATTATTTACAAATAGTTGCGACATCATTTGGTCTCACGAACGATTTCTATCAAGGTTAAGTCGGAGTAGACTGGAGCATTTCTTATGTAGGGTAAAGGATAGTTCTCTTGCATATTTTTCGAATGTCTCGAAGTGTGAGTCCGTAAGCTTACTTGCATCCAATATCATTTGTATACAGATAGGATAAGAGAAGATTGATTTGCAGAAGGCAGGCTAAAATGCCTCTATGCTCCGTTTTGTGTTATAGAGTTAGGCTGCTTTGATAGTTACATTTTATTTCTTGATTTCCCCAGTATTTGTTCAATCTGTTCTTGAACATGTTTACATTTTCGGATGTTACAATGTGATCAAATAGTGAATTCCAGGAATCGATTATTCTATTGGTAAAGTAATGTTTTCTGAAATCATGTGAAAAGCGATGCTTATTTAGTTTATATGTGTGTCCACTTGCTATTGAATTGCTTAATGAAATATGTTTTGTTAGTTGCGCATCGTAATAACTGTGTATGATTTTATATGTTTCAATCATTTCTCCCCAGTGTCGGCTATATTTTAGAGTTGGGGGATTTAGTCTTTTTATCCTGTCAGGTTGGCTCAGTCTCTTCAATGATGGAAGCTGTCTGGTTGCCCTCCTCTGAACATTTGCGATAGTATTGATATATTTTTCTTTTGACACCAGACACAGTTGCCGTATTCAATGTGAGTGCGTACTAATGCTTTGTACATCAGGGTGAAACTGTCATTGTTTAGGTATGTGAAGGTTCTGCGAATTATTCCCATTATCCTGTTGGCTTTATTTACCTGTTCCTGTATATGTTTTCGAAAGGTAAGTTGTCTGTCTATAAATATGTCTAGATCCTTTTCAAACTCAACAGATTCAAGTGGTATTGGGAGACCGCCCTCTCCACGTTACGTGATAGGATCTGTTTTCAACATTTTGTTTGCTTTTTATTTCCAGAACTCTACACTTGTTTGGATGGAATTTTAGTAGCCATGTAGAAGCCCAGTTGATCATGGAGTCAAGATAATCCTGTATTGCTTTACTGTCTATCCTGTCTTGAATTTGTTTATAAATCTTTGTGTCATCTGCGAATAAGTAGATTTCAGAACTGACATTATCCGGTAGGTCATTTATATAAATAACAAACAGGATAGGGCCTATCACACTACCCTGTGGTACCCCACTGGATATATCTTGCCATGAAAAAAATTTGTTATTAATCCGGACTCTCAGTTTACGATTTTTAAAGAATTAACTTATCCATTGGCACATTGTATCACTAAATCCATATGCCTTCAAATTTATCACGAGTCGTTCGTGTGGACCCTATCGAAGGCCTTCATTAGGTCCATAAATACTACATTTATTTCACTATTATTGTCCAATATGTGTGTCCAATGCTCTAAAACATTTAATAATTGCAGGCTTGTTGACCTCCCGGAAATAAAACCAAATTGATTACTCGTGATTAGATCGTTTGACATTATGTGCTTTCCTATCTTATCCCTAATGAGATTTTCCATGAGTTTGCAAACTCATACAGCATTCGTCTGTAGTCACGCTATTCTGTTGCTGCATCAACATTCTGATCTTTGTCATAGTTGGGCTTCTAACATGCTCTAGCTCTGGACAGTCCTGCAGGAAGTGCTGAAGGTCTTCCATTTTATTGTGACACAGTGGACATTTGGTTATTGCCTTTCTGTTTCTCGTTAAGTTAGCAAATAAATGGTATCTCTGCACGAGCAGTTTAGCTTTGATGGTTGCTTTGTACACTGAGGTTTTATCTGTTCCACAGTTACTCCACATCATGTGTGCTGTACCGATTTTATAATTGCCTGTAGGTACCTCCGGGTAGTTTTCTCCACATCCTCCTCCTTAAGTTTATTCTCCCAGTAGGTGTTAATATTAGACCTTCAAGTTCATGGATGAGAACATGAGTTATGTATATATCCCATGGCTGTTTTGATGTTAGAGGATTCAACCCATTTAAGTCATGCAGTCCCGCCCCCATGAGTGAATATGATGATGCTCTTGTAGATGATCCCATTCTGGCATCTATTGTGTCCTTATTTCGAGCATTTGGCATTCGTACAACACCAAGATGTGTCTCTTTACATGTGTTTTCAAGGGGAACACCATTTAGGCTTAGATGTGCTGTTTTTTTAACCTCTCGTGGGTAGTTGTTTTGTTTTATTGCTGCTGAATAAGTAGCGTTCATTTGATGCATCTATTTGAGCTTCGTTTTTCGGAATTTGCATAGAGAGTGGTGTATCTACTATTGTGTATCCATTGCTTCTGCAATAGTCTGTGTTATTGCAAATGCAGCATTGTTTGAGAAGCAGTTTTCAGTAAATCCAAATTGGAGTCTACTTTTGTTCTGGTTCAGACTTGGGCTTATCCTTTTGACAACCTCCTTTTCGATAACTTTGACAAGTAGTGAACTGACTGTGATACGTCTATAGTTGTCAGGTGATCAGTGCCATTTCCCGTTCTTTGGAACTGGGGGTAACAATTCTCACTTTCATCGATTCCGGAATATTTGCTGTGCTGAGGATGCTGTTGATTATTAAATTATTATCTCAGTAGATGCATTTAATATGGCTCAGCTGATATTCCCAATGCATATAAATGACTTACCTAATGTGATAGCTAACAATAGTAAAGTTTACCTGTATGCAGATGACACAATACTGTTTCATGGCTTAAAATCCAATGATGATGCTAACGAAATGCAACAAGCTATATACTTGTTAAACGAATGGACCAGTAAATGGTTACTCCAATTTAATGCTGATAAGTGTAAATCTATGCGAATTGACAAAACCAATTTACAAAACCATAGCTATATTCTCGGTAAAGAGGAGTCCCCTATTAATCTAACCGAGGATGAAAAGGGTATAGGAGTTATTATTGATGATAAACTATGTTTCTAGAAACATATAATAGATAAAGTTAATAAAGCCAACTCCATTATGGGTGTGATAAGACGCACATTTGTATCCCTTGATACAAACATATTTAGAACCCTGTATACATCATTAGTGCGGCCACATCTGGAATTTGCTAATCAGGTTTGGAGCCCCTATCTCAAGAAACATATAGAGCTGTTAGAAAATCTCCAGCGAAGGGCGACAAAAAGTGTCTCAGGACTATCAAACCTAAATTATGAGACCAGGCTCAGGGTCGTTAATATACCAACTCTTGCATACCATAAAGTACAAGGAGACATTATTGAAGCTTACAAAATTATAACATTCGCAACAAAAAAATATGATCCAGAACTGTGCAACCTTTTCGAATTTCGATCAGACTCAAGAACCAGGGGACACAGGCTAAAAATATACAAATCCAGATCACTTTTAAACATACAAAAATATTCCTTTAAATATAGAATCGTGGACTTATGGAACAGCTTTCCGACCCATGTTATAGAAGCAACATGCATGATATCATTTGAACCATAATCAGATAACCTATGGGATAACCAACCCCTATACTATGCTATCTAGCTGGCAATATAAATCCCATGTTTTATTACCAAATTGAAATAGGAAATTAGGAATCTATCAGTACAGGCCGTTAGCCTTCTCATGTAAATGGAATATGATTGATTGATTGATATATACATCTGCTGCATTCCCCATCCTGAGGCTGGAAATGTCTTTATATGTATCATCTAGTGTTATTGGTGTTAGTGGCTCTGATGCAGAGGTAGTCATGGCCACTTACTTATACTTGGATACTTGAATACTTGGTGGGTTAGCTGTCTTCGCCAAAGGGCACAGCACTCAGTTTTCTTTTGAAGACGTCCACAGTATGTGTGCATATGACAGATTCTGGGAGATTATTACAGTCCTCAAATACTCTGGATGGAAAGAAATTTTTAGCTAGATCTGTGTTGCATCGTTGTTTAAAAAGTTTGAACGAATGTCCTCATAGGTCCCTTAGAGGTCGCTGGAAGAGTGTTGTTGCATCTGTGGCTAATATCCATTAAGGTATTTGTAGGTCTCAATGAGATCTGTACATCTTCTTCTGTCCTCTAGCGTAGTGGTAGGAATTTTGTTGCACATTTATAGCACAGTCTCTGCACCTTTTCTAATGGCTGTTTATCTTTGGCCAGATGTGGTTTCCAAACTATAGATCCATATTCTAGTGAAGGTCTAACGATGGAGTTGAATAATGTTGTGATTATATTTGGTGATCTGTTGTTGAAGCATCTTTTGATCATTCCTATTTTCTGCTTGGCTTTGTTTACTATGGTTGTAATATGTGGTGATGCTTTCAGATTCTTAGAAACTAAAACGCCTAAGTCTGTCTGTTCTGTTTCCTTTTTTAAGTAATGTCCGTTGAGTGAGTACAAAAAATGTATTGATGATCTGATTATTAGGAAGATACATTTTTCAGCGTTGAACCTCATTAGCCATATATAAGACCAAGCAGCGAGTGAGTTTAGGTCATTTTGGAGGAGTCGCTTCATCATTGATTATGAGTAGAGCTTGGTGTCATCTGCAAAGAGCTTCGCCATTGACTTTACAGAGTCTGGAAGGTTGTTAACAAATAGCAGGAAAAGTACAGGTCCCAGGATAGAACCATGTGGACACCGCTTGTAATGGGTTTCCAGTCTGAATGCCCGTTTCCTAAAATGACTTGTTGCCATCTATGAGATAGGAAAGATTTGATCCATAGTAAAATGTGTCCCTTTATTCCTAGATTTTGCAGTTTATGTATGAGCCGTGCACGTGGTATGTCCCGTATCAAATGCTTTGCTGAAATCTAAATAAATTGCATCAGTTTGTTTGTTGTCGCCATAAGCCGAGAACCAATTTGACATGCATTCAATGAGTTGCGTAATACAAGCGCATCTCTTCTGAAAGCCATGCTGATGGCAAGATATTAGCTAATTATCGTCGATGTGTTGCCACAAGGCGTCGAGGACAAGTCTTTCCATTAGCTTGCATATTTGGCTGGTTAAAGCTACAGGTCGATAGCTATGTGGTGAGAGCCGAGATCCCTTTTTGAATAGTGGAGTCACATTGGCGCCCCTCCAGTCTTGTGAGATGGTGCCAGATCGTAGAGATAAGTTGAAGATATTTCTATGTGGTACAGCAAATTAATGAACTTCGCGAAGTACATTCACATGGAAGCCATCTGGCCGTGCTGCTTTATTTCTATTTAGTGTACTGAGCTTGTGCTTGTCCTGTTCTACTGTGATATTCATGTTGTACACGCAGCTGCTGATATACTTAGATATCATTGGAAGAGCACATGGTTCATCTGTCTCTTGGCTGAGAACTGATATGAAGAAATCGTTTAGTAGATTTGCTTTTACTGTCATCTGAGATACGATTGCCATTTGAGTAGGTGTTTCAATTCTGTAGATATTTTCATTGGGCTGTCTGTTGGAGTAGAAAGCTTACCAAAATGTTCTGCCCAACAGTTTACCGGAGATACAATTAACCCTACGCTTTCAAAGTTTATCAATACTTCGTTTTCAGGTGACAATTGTTGGCGATGAAAACCGCGCGAATTTAAACACAATTGAATGCAAATAATTGTGCTAAAAGTATGAAATTTTAGTTTTTTGAAGACATATTTAGCAAATGTTTAGTCTGAATAACATTCTAGTATCATGTCGCTTATATGTACAAGTGTATCAATTTATAAAGTTATACAATTGATAGACTGATACAAAAAAATGTAGTAATGTTGTGTGTTTCCGGGAAAATTAGCTAACCTTCCCTGGTTTTCATCATCGTGGCATAAGCCCATGGCTTGTTATATACTATGGGTACCTAAGTTCGTGAATCTAAGCAAGTAATGCACTCGTGAAAGAAATCTCTTAAACAGATCTGCGCAAAATTTTAACACAATGTGAAATAACACTTCCAAATACAAATCAAATGCAAAAATTTCAGCACAAAACTTTAATTTTTAAACAAATTCCAAGCATCTGAACTGATCCACATTGCCAGGCTATGTGTGAAATAGCGGTACCGAATTTCGTGAATTGGTGATTATGCATCTTCAGCTGTCTGGTACATGCTTGTAAATCCTTAAATATCAAGGTATTGGTTTGTTGAATGTTTCAACTGCTAATTTTCCCCGTTTTAACCCATAAATTAGTCCTACAAATGAATGTATAAACTATAAAAGCAGTTTATACATTTGAAGAGAAGAAAAACCCCCAAATGGATGCCGCTTTCGTTAGGTAGTGACGTCACATGAAATTCATAAATATTAATGAGCTGAAGAAATGAACTAACGTTAGGGTCTTTAAAACATGTTCAGCAGGCATAAAGGGAAGAATAAAAAAATTTCTATCGTTAACAAAACCACGTGTGTACTTTATGTTAATTTTGACATTTTGGTAAATCATTGATAAGCACCCACCCCTTCCTCTAGCGCCTCTCCAATAAAATTTAGACGTGCTACCGTCAATCAGTCTAATCCGACGCGGCGGGAAAATGTAACCAAAGCAGGTGGTAACTTCGGATTGTGAAAATTGCTCATTTTAGGTGCTAAATAAGCGCAAGTAAGTAATCTAAGAAAGTGCATTAAGGAATCTTGCAATTTTTGTCACTACCATCAGTAATTGTATGAAAAGTTTCTTGTTTTGACCGCATTTTGCTCAAAACTTTGTCAAAAGGTTCAGAACTGTCAATCAAAAAGTGGCTACTGTGTAGATGCATTCCATGCCACGTTACATCATAGAACGAGAGCGATAAAAACAAATTCACGAATTTCGGTACTCACGAATTTAAGCAACTCGACCATAGTACTTTGTTTAGTTGAAATTTTTTTTTTGGGGTTTGGCATTATTCAGACGCTGTTCAAACATAGGGTATTTGTAATTGGCTGTAATTTAATTACATTTTTCAAGTCATTGAAAACTACATCAAATCTAAAACAAAAACTAAAGTCAGTGTCTGCAACGTGTACAAAGACTCCAGTCATACAATGACAATCACCACTGAGTATGATGAAGAGAAGCAAAGGTGGGTCTGTCGCTGACAATAATGCCATAAATGTGTCTAATACCAGCACAGAACTTAATTTATAGTTGTAAATCCAGATCAGGTTATATTCTGCTTTTCGTGATAACCGGGTAGCAGCAAATTTCAGCCAAAACATTAAAAAAGTTAAAATCTTTCAGTTTTTCTTTTGGAAATTGGTAAATGTCATATTGAAAATAAACATAAGTGTTCAGTCTACCGGAAAATGGAAATTTTTAAAAAAAATTTATATTGTATGTGGTAACAAGGGTCTGTTTGAATCGCCACTCGGGTAGAGAAAAATCAATCTAGATCTGAAAACTACATAAGCACCCCATGACAGTTTCACGCTTCGAGAGAAGTAAATTATTGCTGTGGCAATGGATCTGCTATACTACTCAAGACAGTAACTAGCAGATGTCGTTGGATGCAAAAACTGGATTGATTTGTATCATTCCCTTAAGAGTTATCAGTATCTTTATCATGGGTAAAAAAGTAATAGTGAAAATACAAGTTGTTATTACACCACAAAAACATCCATTACCGTTCAATCACTACTTGCTAAATCAAATATCTGCATTTAGCTATCAGAATAAGATTTTTATGCTCCCTTCCATACTCCCTAATGCCTATATCATCACCATGTAGACCCTCAACCAGGCTTCTGGTAGAGGGACCCCCTGCATTAGCCTTACAATAGACTGGCATCAGTCTGTACTCACTCCTTGGTGACGCTTGTCACTAAGCACGCTCGCGCATGCGCAGTAGGTCCCAAATGTGAAAACTGATTCACTTTTCAAATATTCTGCTAGCAGTACAGTTTGCCTGCTATCAATCTGATATAAAAGTTTTAGCTTGCTACTCAAAGTTTTCAGTTATTACTATATTTGAGATCGAATCATGCCTACCATGAAATCTATTCTTCCTAAGTTATGTTTAACTTTTATATCATGGTGTTTTAGAGGTGTTTGTAACTCTAGTTTTTTTAGTTACCAGTTTTCGTGTCACTACTCCCGTTTTCGAGGTTAGAGTAACCATGCCTATTATATACCATCAAGAGTACCATGTTATAAAAATAGCCAGTACCACTCCTATTAACGTTGTTCCTAGTGCTCTCAAACATCATTATTCAGGAATCATTACTGATTCTTTTCTTCAGTCACTTTATTAAAATCGCCTAAGACGTAGCCTCTGTTGATTTCTCATTAGTTTTCTCAAAGCTAGCTGCTTTATTTCTTATCATTTCTTATTTTTTATAGGAAGTGTCATTATCTTCTGAGAAAGTAAAGTGTACGTCAATTAAGTGTGATCGTTTTCACGCTAAGGATTATGCGGGTCACGTTTGCCTGAGGTGTACCTCCTGCACCCCTCAAAAAATGTGTGGAATTTGCAAGGGTTGGCCATTGGTCATATCTAAATCGTTCTTCAAAGACCTTGTCGTTAAGCCTGTGTTGACCTCAGGTCGCTCTCCCTCCGTTGTTGAGTGTACTAAGGCAGTATCATCTGCTTCTACCTCTGTTAATACATCGGTTTCAACAACGGAGGGGGCCAGCTCCTCTATCACAGATCCTGTTATGGTATTATTCGCCAGGTTCGAATCCTTTGCCAACGTATTAACTAAATCTTTAGACGAGCGAATTACATCCGCTATTAAGGCTGCTAAAGAGGAGTCGTCAGACTCCGAATTTATCCCCCAGTCTCGGTCACGCAAGTGGGGTAAGCCAGTTTCCTTGACATCTAGGCAACAAATCAAGTCTCCAAAGGGTAAATCCGGCGACTCGAGAAAGAAACCTGGTAAGACATCCTCTGGTAGGAGCCAGGCCAAAGACCATGTTAGCCTTGAGGATCAGCTTAATCCTCAAGCGTTGGCATCGGTGGCAGAAGCTTCCGATTTGTCATCACAAGCTAAGGTCCGTTTCTCAGTGATACCGATTGCCAGGAATGTTTTAAGATCGCCGATCGCCTCTGCTCCTGGCTTGTCCGGGCAAGCGGGTTTGCCATCCGGATTGTCTTCTGGTTTTACCGGGCATCCGGAAATGAGCACCATGATTGTTTCTGGCTTGGTTGAACATCCGGTGACTCATGATAATCTGGCTTTTTCGTCAACTTCCGTTTCCGGTTCATCCGTTTCCGACTATAGAGTTTCCGATTCCGGTAGGAAGAATGTGGTTCCGGGTCTGTTGGACCCAGCATTGCATCATTTGTCTTCTTCCGTTTCCGGTTTTTTGGCTTCCTCTTCCGGTAGTAGTGTTGCTACTTCCGGTAGGAAGAATGCTTATCCGGGTCAGTTGGATCCGTCTTTGCATACATCCTCTTTTTCCGGGCCCGTTTTGTTTACTTCCGTTTCCGGGGGTAGTACAGACACTTCCGGTTCAACTTATGCATGTCCGGGTCGTTTTGACCCGTCCTTGCAATCGACTTCCGTTTCCGGTTCCGGTTTTTCCGTTTCCGCTTCTGGTGACAGTCTTTCTGCTTCCGGCTTAAGAGATATGAAGCATTCTATTTCCGGTCTCGGTGTTTCAGTTCCTACTGGAACAACCTTTTGCGCATCAAGTTATGAGCTTCCAACTAACTCAAATTCCCAGTTTAGTAATAGGTCTATTACTTCCGATTCTAATTATTTTCGCGCCGCTCCTCCCGGTTTTGATAGGCATTATCCTGATCGTTCTTCTCTTTCTCAGTCTGTTCCTTCTTCAGATTTTGTTCCTCCTTCCTTTCGTGATGTAGTATCACTCTCTCATTCTTCTACCTCTCCTTCCTTTTTCTCTCAAGCAGGTTCTCAGAAGAGTGGTAGTCATCCTTCGTCTTCTTCTTCTTCCTCTGTATTATTGGCTAGGGATTTTTCGTCTTCCCATGTTTCTAATTCTTCTTCTCTTTTTCATCCGTCATCTATATCTCCTCCTCCAGGTTTTCTTCATATTCCGGCTTCCCTTCATCAGAATTCTTCTTCTTCTTCTCATATCCCTTCTTCGTCTGCTCCGTCTGTCCCTACTCTGCCTTCTTATTCTTCATCTTCTCCTGCGTTTGATCATTTGGATCCTATTGTTTCTGTCATTCTTTCTCCAGAATTAGAATTCCAGATAGTTGATTCGGGCTTAGATTTTTCCTAGATTTTTCCTTGTTTTCAGTAAGCCGCGATTCCTCTCTTCATCGATCTATTGTTTCAGCTAGATTTTCAATTCTTTCCAGATTTTCAGCTTGTGCTTTGGATTCTTACTCTTTCACTTCTAGTCAGCCTGAGGCTCATGGTGTTAGTCCTTCTTATCAGTCTTCTTTGACTTTGGACTCTCTCTCGGACGCTCCCTCTAGAGATTTATCTTCTCCTTCCTCTCTGAGGATCGTTGATTCTTCTGCTTCTCTAGACTCGGACCTCTGTCCTCCTTCTTCTCCATCTGACCTTTCTGTCAAGGCTACTCAGAGATCAGTCAGGGCCAGGGATCTGAAGAGGTTCTATCATGAGAGGGCCTCTCCGGATGACTGGTCTAAGTCTCATCAATGGATAGCTTCTTCTCTATCTCTTCCTCTTCAGGATGAATTTTCGATTGATCCTCCTTCGTTTGGTTCTGCTCTTTCATCTTCAGACTCTTCATCTAATGTTCCTTTTGTTCTTCCGGTGGATAATTTGGTCGTAGATATGTTAGATTTTTACATTAATGATGTCCAATCGAAAGATTTCTCTCTTACTCCCAAGGTAGATGCTCCGGTGCAGGTTCCGAAAGATGATTATATTAGATTGGCTTCTACTCAATCTCTTAATGGTCCGACATGGGATGTTCTTTCTTCGCATCTGAAGGAATCCTCTAAGGTAGAATCGTCTTCAGACCTTTTTAAATGGGAGTCTGTCTGTCGGGCTCAGTTAAAATCAGCTAATTTTTTGGCCCTTCTTTCTGAGGCTATTCTCAAGACTCAGGAGAAGGGTGGTCAGATTCCTCCGGAAATGTTTAGTTTTTTAGCTGATCTTTCAAGAGGTTCCTTAAATTCAGTTTGCCGTTCTTTGGGCTTCATCACCTCTAAAAGAAGGTCAAGGAAACTTGCAGAGGTGAACATTTTGGATTCCCTCAGGAGTAACCTGATTTCTGCTCCTCCTTTCGGATTAGATATCTTCGGTCAAAATTCTACCTCAATTCTTAGAGCGGAGTCTGATCGTCTTAGATCAGCTAAGGATCTGCGGGATCAGATATCTATTTTGAGGCCTTCAGCAAAAAGAGACTCTTCCTCGGTCAAGAGTCCGTCTTCCTCTCCCAGGAGGAAGAGTCTTAGGCCGGACGAGTATGGGGCTTATCCGTCAAGGGTTTTCACGAACTCTAATCGGTCCTCTCCTTCCCAATCCAGATCCGCGGAGGAGGATCGTTTCAAATCCATTTCCTCACATAGACCTAGAGCCCGGGTTCGTCAAGCCCCTCCTCAGGCGAGAAGGGGTCAGTTTTTCTCTCGAGGTTCTAGATCTAGTTCTAGAGGCCGCTCCTCTAGAGGTTTTCAACCTAGACAGGTTTGAAGGGGTGGCCTCAGCCCGGGCAGGCCTTTCTCCTTTCCCAGTCCTTCCTCCTCTTCTACCACCTTTGGATCTATCGGTGCAGTCCCAGCATGCCAGTAGGAGGGCGCTTGTCTCTATTTTGGGAGACTTGGCAAGCCCTCGTTCAGGACTCCTGACTTTTAGATCAAATCCGCTGGGGTTATGCACCGTCTTGGATAGATCTGCCTCCTCTGTCTTGCCAGCCCAAATGGACTCCAGTTGCATCCAATCTGGAGAAGTTGGGAGCCCTGGAAGAGGAATTGGAGTCAATGCGTTTAAAGAAGGCTATAGAAGAGGTTCCTTGTTGGAGAGTAGACCCGGGCTTCTACTCAACTCTCTTTCTAGTCCCCAAGAAAACAGGTGGATGGCGTCCAATCATCAATCTAAAGAGATTAAATCTTCTAATATCCACCCCAAAATTCAAGATGGAGACTGTATCTCAGATTATCGCCAGTCTGAGTCCAGGCATGTGGACGTCGTCCATAGATCTCAAGGATGCCTATTTTCATATTCTCATCCACCCTTCTTTCAGAAAGTTCATGAGATTCGCTTTCAAGGGCCGGGTATGGCAATTCAGAGTCATGCCTTTCGGCCTGACCACGGCTCCTTTCTTCTTCACCCGCCTAGTGTCAGCAGTTGCAGGTATTCTGCACCGTCGTTCTATTCCCCTTCACGTTTATATAGACGATTGGTTACTAAAAGCAGAATCTTCCTCAATTCTGTCAAGCATCGTTCCAGAGGCCTGCAGTCTGACTTCCAGTCTAGGATGGGTAATAAATCTAGAAAAATCATCTTTGGCTCCGTCTCAGGTTTTCACCCACCTAGGTGTTTCTTTCGACCTAGGTCGAGGCTTAGTCTTCCCTTCAGATATAAGAGTATTGCCATCCTAGTAGCCATGGAAATTCTGGCATCCTCTGCCGTGGGCAGAGCAATCTTCTTTCTCCGGGTGATAGGCTTGATGGTCAGCGTCGAGAACATCATTCCGTGAGCGGCGCTGATGAGACCTTTCCAAATGTATCTAATGTCCCTGTGGAAACAGTCGATCCATTCAGTTTACCATCAGATCCCTGTCAGAGAGAATTTAAGTCCCCACCTAGATTTCTGGAAGGATCGCTCTCTGCTTCTGATGGGTGTTCCTCTGGTCAAGTCTTCTCCTCAAGCGATCATCTTTACAGAGGCTTCCCAGGAGGGATGGGGAGCGGTCTGGGGTTCCCTTTCGGTCTCAGGCCTGTGGTCGCTGGAGGAGTCGTCAGCCCACATCAACATTCTGGAGTTGTGGGCTGTCAAGAAGGCTCTCCTTGCTTGGTCGGATCGGGTGCAGGGCCTCAAGATCTCGATTCGATCAGACAATTCAACAGTAGTCTCTTATATCAACAAGCAGGGAGGCACAAAGTCGTCTCTCCTTTGTTTGGAGGTGTGGAATCTTCTCATGTGGTGTCGCATGAACCAGATTTTCCTGGTGTCCTCCCATGTCCCAGGATGTCTGAATTTTCTGGCGGATCAATTGTCTCGCCCTTCCAAATTCGGCCACACAGAGTGGCAGTTAAAGAGGTCGGTTGTCAAAGCGATCTTCAGCCTCCTGGATCGTCCCCATGTAGACCTATTCGCGACCTCTGAATGCCCAGATCTCCTCTTTCATGTCTCCTTTTCCGGATAATCAGGCGTTGGCTGTGGACGCCCTGTCTCAGTCCTGGACAGGAATCTTCGCATATGCGTTCCCTCCAACTATCCTGGTTCTCTTGGTTCTGAAGAAAGTCAGGGACCAGTTCTGCGAGATTTTGTTGATAGCTCCCTTTTGGCCAAAAAGGATCTGGTTTGCGATCTTCTAGTAGACTTCCCTCGTCTGCTTCCAGTGTCCCCAGATCTGTTATCCCAAGTAAGGGGAACTTTCCTTCATCCAAACCCAGGAATCGTCAGTCTGTGTTTTTGGAGAATATCGAGTGTTTGGTCCCTGAGAATAAATTTTCTGCAAGATCTCAGGAAATCATTAATTCGGCCAGGAGGGAGTCGACCCGAAGAGTTTACAAGGGTCGACTTAAGATTTTTGGGGAATGGTGTTCAAATCATGATCTCGTGCCCGATTCTGTTTCTATTTCCCAAGTGTTAGATTTTTTATCCTATCTGTTCGATTCTCTTCATCTGACTGCTAACACTGTTAGAGGATATAGATTATCTTTAGCATCTTCTCTTCCTTGTTTGTTAAATGCTGATGTTAAACATACTAAGGTTCTTAATGGTTTCATCAGAGGTTTAGGTAATATTCGTCCTCCTATTGCTAAACCTTTGCCTTCTTTGAACTTGGCTTTGGTTCTTCAGGTTTTGGCAGGTCATCATTTTGAACCCATCTCTTCGATTAGCTTAAAGCTTTTAACGTTTAAGACTGTTGTTCTAGTGGCTTCTGCTTCTGCTAGAAGACGATCTGAGATCCAGGCTTTTTCCGCTGAAAAGGATCGATTTATTGAAGCTGGGGACGGTTTGGTATTATATCCTAGAAGGGATTTTTTAAATCAAAAACGCAATCAAACCGTTATCCACCTAAGCCGATTATTTTAAAATCTTTATCTTCTTTTTCTCCGTCTGACAGATTTTGGTGTCCAGTCAGAGCTCTTAAAGCTTATAAGCGTCGTACTGATTTTAAAAGATCCGATCCGTCTCACATGGGTGTCCGTATGCAGAAGGGGTAGCCAGACCTGTCTAAAGCATCTATTGCTAGATGGATTTGTGACACCATTCAACTCTGCTACGAGATTGCTTCTCCTGAGCAAATCAATCTCTCTCACATTAAGGCTCATGATTTTAGAGGGATGGCTACCTCTTTCGCTCTTTTCGCTGGCTCTTCTGTAGACGAAGTTATGCAAGTTGCAGGATGGAAATCCGAGTCTACTTTTACCTCTTTTTATTTGAAAGACCAGAGCGCAGCGGCTTCTTTCTTTAGGAACATTACTATTTTAACCAAAAAGGCTGAAGACCATTTACCAAGCACATCCCACCATTTTCGTTAGGACTGTGCGTCTGCGTGTAATGGTGAGAGTTGTTCTTTGGTTTTTATTTATTTCTTTATGTTTAAAGTTTTATTTAGTTGTTAATCACTGTGTGATTGATTAGGATGCACCATTTTGTTATGTTATTAACATTTGGTTATGTTTGTTTGATTTTTATCCTTGCTTATGGATTCTCAAATCACCTCCCACCAAAGTTTCGTAGTGGGACACTAACAAAATATACGGGTTTAGCAAGTAGTGATTGAACGGTAATGGATGTTTTAGTGGTGTAATAACAACCCCCAACAGACCCCCCCTTTAGTGGGTTGGTCTGTAGTTTTATTAACCACTTTAAAAACATACTTACCGTTCAATCACTACGACCCGGCCTCAGCCACCCCGCTGGGTATTGATTTGAGAATCTAGGCTGGATATATGGCAATTAAATTTAGAAAAGTGAATCAGTTTTCACATTTGGGACCTGCTGCGCATGCGCGAGCGTGCTTAGTGACAAGCGTCACCAAGGAGTGAGTACAGACTGGTGCCAGTCTATTGTAAGGCTAATGCAGGGGGTCCCTCTACCAGAAGCCTGGTTGAGGGTCTACATGGTGATGGTATAGGCATTAGCGAGTATGGAAGCGAGCATAAAAATCTTATTCTGATAGCTAAATGCAGATATTTGATTTAGCAAGTAGTGATTGAACGGTAAGTATGTTTTTATAGTGGTTAATAAAACTACAGACCAACCCACTAAAGGCGGGTCTGTTGGTTTTTTTTCACTACACTGACATCAAAATGCCTAAAATAAACACTTGTTCTACGCACATCTTTTTAAAATTTACACTTGTGGTGTAAAAATCATGTATCTATTTAAAGATACATGATTTGTTGACATCGCCTAAGCGACGCGCACATGAGGTCATCAAAAGTACTAACCTCGAAAATACATGACCCTTGAAAACACCTTACTGAAGGATAGTGTGTTGTGTTGTAAGGTTCTTGTTTGTAATATGTACGTAGCAGTAATTTAATGTTGAAATGTTTCTTTGTCTAATATATGTTAGGGGTCCATCACCACATAGGCTTTGCCTTTGATGGACTACCTGTCCTTTGTAATATAAATGTGAAATGCTACTATAAAATAAAAAATATTTGAATTGAATTGAATAGATAGCTTCTTCACTTCTTCATGTCATTATTTTACTGTGGAGATGAGCTGGTTATTTCTGAGGTGTACTGTATAATCAAAGTCAACCAAAAATATATATGTTTGTGTTGTATTGTAACATCACCACTACAACTACTACTACTTAGACATGTATCAATTTTTTATTCAGCTTGTCTACACCCTGTGTTTGCATGTACTTAGGTGTCCTGTTCATTTATAGTTAGTATATAACATACATAAAATGAATGAATTAAAATAATAAAACATGTCATTGACTTAGAACGTGTAAATGTAATGACTGAACTGTAGTTTGTTATGTAACTGTCCTGTCTAATTTATGTATGTATAGATGTTTGTATATATGTGTAAGGTGTCTACCAATACAATAGGCATTGTCCTCGGCGGACAACCTAGTGGAATCTATGACTTATAAATATTTTGCTGCTGAATCAGGGTTCGTACAAACTTGAAAAGCCTTGAATTTGAAATTCGCCTTGAAAAGTACTGGAATTTCACCCATCCGCCTTGAAAAGCCCTTGAAAATCAACATTTCCTCCTATGTCAGGCCTGGAAATAACTTTTTCAACAGTGTCCAACCCTTTATCAGACACCAGCTACTTAGTACCGGATACGCAGCATTTGCTGCCTGTCAACACTATTCTACTTTACAGTGTTACAAGGGCTTTAGATTACCCCTTAGCTATGACTTTATAAGTCACGCCCAAATGAAATCCGGCCATATTAGTGAGCCCAAATTAAAATCCTACTGTCTGCTATGAACACTAATTAACTGATGTACAGTCAATTAAATACTCACAGATGGATGCTGTGGCATTTTATGACCATTCCGAGGTCTTATTATGCTATTAAAACTAAAATGGCTGAAAATCAATCTCTCAGATTAAAAAATTCTCTAGTTTCTAGGAGCATTGATGGATCCCGGATCAGATAGGTGGTGTGCCCAAATGAGGTAAATCTAAAACCCTGAGTGTTATTTACTTGAACGTATTAGAAACATGTCAAAAAGCTACTAAACATATGGCATAATGCTCGTGATACACCTTAGATAGATGAATATTTTATGGCTTTGTCAACACTTGTATGCAGACATTTGTTGCACACTGCAACTACTGGGACTGTTTAAATCTGTACCTGACAAAATGTCAGGAACCAGCAAGACTGTGCCTGACATTTGATAGTTTGGTGGCTGACAATGTCCTTGACAGGCACCTTATTTCCAGGCTTGCTTTTGATTTTTAGTGTTTGCAAAACGTTCACGTACTGATGTAAATAAAGATTTACAGGGTTCGTACGCACGTATGGAAGTCTGGAAAAAGTATGGAAATTTAGGAAAGCCTTTTCCAGGGCTGGAAAAAGTATGGAAATTCCAATTTTGGGCCAACTGGTATGCAAAATGTATGGAAAATTAAAATATCGGCAATCCTAAGTTTTCGGACTGCCATTTTTTTTGTTTACGAACATAATCTCGCGTTTCCGCCAGTCTCGCGAGAATCTAATTCGATTGGGTCCCAGTCGTGTCTTACAATAGAAAACCGCCTATTACCGGGAACATCTCGTGGTTGTTGAGCAATACGTGTCTGAACATGTTCAATTCCAACGCAATAAAAATGAGCGAATCGGCAGTCGTCTGTCAAATAGTATGGAGTGTGAGAAGTTAAAACAATGGAATAATTTGCGAGGTTGCCATTTTTTGTGATACAGTAAACATGGGAACGTGCAAGTATTCTAGTGTTTGGGAAACTAACGATAAATATAATGATTGGATTTTACCGGACAACACATCAAACTCGCATGCCAAATTAGTGTTTGCAATAAGTCTTTTGACATCGGGAATATGGGTGAAGTGGCTCTTGTTAATCACATGTCAGGAAAAAACCATGAGACACTGCCAGAAGTTCATCTAAAGCCAGTGCCGAAAGTTACAGATTTCTTTGGTTCACGGTAAGAATATTTTACATTTTCACATTGATAGTACCAAAATCATTTAGAAGCGTAGCAAGTTTATATCACCCAAACTTAGATGATCCCAACTTTGCTCGGAGTCGCGGTAAAATATTACTGCCCGACAGCTCTCTCGTATTGCCAGGTCTCTTATGTTGGCGCGTTATCGAGTGAAAATAATGAGAATTCCTCCTGTTGCTATGGCGATCATTTAGAAGCGTAGCAGTTTTATATCGCCCAGTGTTAGATGATCCCAACTGTGCGCTGAGTCATGGTAATATTAGATTAAGATAACTCCTATGATGTTTTAATAGTGTGTTTTGATAGTATAGCTGTTAAATATTTTGAAAATAATTTGACTGGGAACTATTGCTGCTTAAAGCAGCAACAGTTTCCAGTCAAATTATTTTCAAAATATTCAACAAAAAATTTGCTGCTATAAGGAAATTCATATCTGTGTGTGCGCGCGCTGTGCTTTGATATTCTTGTGACAATTATTTATATATGCAGTTTGTTATTGGCCTCGGGTCTTCCACTACTGCGGTTGCTTCAGTTCCATAGGCAAAAGTGCGCACGCTGTGTTTTAATATTCTTGTTTTATAAAGTTTAATAAAGTTTATATATGATAATATGATGAACTTAATAACTGTGTTTGTTTTTTGTCTGATTGAAAGTCCCAAAATGAGGTCTGGAAAATTTGAAATTGAGTCTGGAAAAAGTTTGGAAAATGTATGGAATTTAATTCTGCTGAAGGTGTATGAACCATGGATTTAAGAAAATTTGACTGGCAAAACCCATCTGGAACAGAGTAAGTTCCAAAATTCAAAATAATTTGAAAGATTCTAAAGGTAAGCTGTATGAAATTTTGCGTCAGTGTCATATCCTCACTTCGTCCGGGATCCTGGTTCTGAGCCCTTGAGAAATCAACTTTTTTAGTCTTGAAAGTCCTTGAATAAGAAAACACGCCAGGTGTATGAACCCTATGAATAAATAATATTGAATCTTAAAATAATATTGAATCTTTAGTATTCACCTCAGAACCTGAAGGAGACATTGACCCAGTGACATCGCCATGTCTAATATGGTTTGTACTGGTCATGGATATCCTGGAAAGTCATGGAATTTGAAAATTTCAATTCCAGGCCTGGAAAGTCATGGAAAATCAGTGTTTTTGTCATAGGTCATGGAAAAGTCATGGAAAATGGTAATCATGTAAATAAAAAGAAATCTGTTGGCATAAATGACCTAAATTATATAAATTATAACCAGATAAGAGGTCGAGAATCAACTGAACAAGCTTGACGTATCAAAGTCACCTGGCCCCAACCAACTACATCTGTGTATCCTCAAAGAGCTCAATCATACACTAAGTCTCCCACTACAGCATATATTCCAGGCTTCAATCACTTCCCAGAAACTCGCATCAGAATGGAAAACAGCCAATGTCACAGCCATCTTGAAGTTCAATATTATTTATTTCACAATTTATGTGCATGTAAACCTATACTACAGGCAGTCCATCCAAGGCAATGCCTATAAAGTGATGGACCCTTACAAATATACATCACAGTACACTACAAACAAGAAACACACAAAGAGGACAACAATAAAAAAAACATTCACATAGCTTACAATACACAAAAATACATATGAAGCAATTAACATGTACTGTTTGCGATAAAACATGTTTGGGTGGGGGTGGTGGGGATTGGATGTGCGAACCATGGTTCATCGTCATACATATCATACCATATTTATGAATCATCATTAATGTTGAGGCCAGACCAATTTTATGTTTCGCCCTACGAATATTCCCAGCCCAATGACAAGATCGGAGAAAATAATGCACAATTTCAGGCTCCGATGTTTTAAAGATAAAGAAAATTAAGCCCAGTTTTCTCAGTGAGAGTCCATTTGCAGGGATTCCAGTGGTAAATCTTCGAAAACAGTCTTCTGTTGTCGTGCAAATGTACTTATCTCATGACCGTTGCGGACATTTTGACCGGCTTGATCATTAAGCGGTTAATGCAGCTAGAGAGAACAAGGAGTCTCGATCTGGAAAAATTCAATTAGGAGGGGTTTTTGTACAGCAAGAAAACTAATGGTATGACCTTATGCTATAAGCAGGGTTCGAAATTAGTGCTCGTCCGTTCGTCCTTTACTACCAAATATACCAACGGACGACCACGTATAGCTATATCAATAGTCCGACGTACTACCGGAAATAATTGACCCAAGTAGAATAATTCAGCTAACAACCCATGCAATGTGTGTATTGAATGTTTTAGTTTATGTATTCTCCTTCGAGCAATACTTACCATTATATTACTCTTTAATAATATGGCTAGCTGGCTTAAGGAATCTAGATTTAGAAAGCTTTACCGGCTCCTGGAACCAGGTACCCGGCTCCCAACAACCGGGTACCCGTCTGCCAGTGAGACTCATTCTTGTTTGCATAGCAACAAGAGCAATACATGCTTTTTGCATATAGAAAGATCTTGGAGTTTTCTCAAAGTTTTCTTTGTGCCTAATTAAGCTAGTTTCGCGCCTGGAATTATTGGATTACCATGGAAGGAGCTACTGAAACTCAGGTCATATTCTTTCATGTTATTCTAATTTTGTATGTGTTGCATGTCCCATTTTCTGACCCCGAATCTGGGACGTGTGGATACAACGAAATATGCCAGATAAGATCGCGTCCTTTAATCCCAACGGCAATCGGGCAGTAATATGAAATCGGATGTTGGCTATAAAGTCTTTTACACTAAAATCGGCTGACATCGTTCTCCGTATTATCCGAGCGGGTGATGTCACACCCGAGTGATTTGGATTTTTTATGGTGAAGGAAATGTTTCATTAATTCACGCATCTTATGCTTGGTGCTGCGTGCTTTTTTGTCCATGAGACTTTAGAATTATGTCAAGTTTTGTGTGGTAATCACGATCTGGTTGCATTGATCGATGATTTAAAAATTCTTGATTAAAGATGTGTGTGTTCCGCGGTTTTACCGTGTTCTGCAGCAGTTTGTTTATGCATTTTGTTGTTTCCTTCACGTATCGGTTTGGCCTTCGTTTGAGTAGTATAATTTTGAAATTAATTCTTAAATATACCGTGAATGCAAATCGATATGGTTCCTGGTTCCGTGTGATACATCCTTCCGGATCAATTTATGGGTGTATTAGTGGGCCGCTATCGTTCCAGTCGCCAGCTTACGTGATCTTGGTTGTGACATTGCGGGTGTGGGGTGCTGGTTAACATTTAATTTATGGTCAATATATTTGAAAATTATTTGTCTGCCTTCCATTCCTGTTTCGTTGTGCTTGCTTATTTTAGGTTTTCTGGGATTTTCCATCACAAAATCTGTCTTTGGCACCTGTCTGGACTCCCATACCAAGGGAGCCAGACAAGTTAGAAGCCATTCAAAACGAAGTGTCATGTTTGCTTCTGAAGGGAGCAATAAAACCAGCAAACCAGAGCACTCCAGGCTTCTATTCAAACATATTCCTTGTCCCCAAGAGCACAGGGTGGGGGTGGAGACCCGTACTCAATCTCAGGCCATTGAATTGGTTTATCCATATGCCTCGGTTTCAGATGGAAACTGAGATCGGTAATGGCAGGATTGAGGAAGGGAATGTGGTTTGTGTCAATCGATTTGAAAGATGCATATTTCCACATTTCAATGAACAGAGATTCACGTTTCAGAATCAGGTATGGGCTCTTGTAGTCCTCCCATTCGGCCTGTCGACAGCCCCAAGGGTTTTAAACCAGAGTGGTCCTAGCGGTGACAGCGTTTCTCAGAAAAGAGAACGTGGCACTTCACACCTACATAGACGATCGGCTTATCAAGGCGGACGCCAGCCAGGTTAGGAGTGGATACTGCTCTGACTCTGAAATTGCTTTCCGATCTAGGCTGGATAGTCAACAGGGAGAAATCCGAGTTGACACCCACTCAACACTTTGTTTATTTGGGGATGCAATTCGATCTCGAGGAAGCCAGGGTGGTGTCTGTTAGCCATCCTCGAGAGTTTTCGATTGGGAAACCACATTCAGGCAAGGAGGTTTCTTCGGATGCTGGGCATGATGGTCTCCATGGAGCAGGTAATCCTGTACGCTGCTCTGATGCAAAGACCTATCCAGTTGTGTCTGATGTCTCTGTGGAAACAGAAAACAGAACCCCTGTCAAAGCTGGTACCAGTTTTGTAGCCAATGATGTCGCATCTTGTATGGTGGAAGAAGCATCAGAATATCCTAGGAGTTTCGCTTCACCTACCCCACCCCCAGCTGTCTGTGTACACGGATGCATCGCTGGAGGGGTGGGGGGGGCCCTGCCGGGGAGAACACCAGGTTCCGGCCACATGGACTCTTCACGAGAGTCAGCTGCATATCAATCTGTTGGAAATGATGGCAATGGAACTGGCATTGGAAAGGTTTCTTCCAAAATTCAGGGGCAAGGTGATATTGATACAGTCGGACAATTCGACAGTAGTATCATACATAAATCGGCAAGGCGGGACCAAGTCAGCCACACTGTGTATGAAGGTGTGGCACTTGGTTCAATGGTGCAGGAATTACTCAGTTGTTTTGAAAGCAGCTCACATTCCTGGGTGATTGAACATTCTGGTGGATGCTTCGTCTCGCAGACAGGATTCTGCCGACAGAATGGTCTCTCAACCCTCCAGTTCCTCAAAGGATCTTCGAGCATTGGGGCAAACCAAATATGGACTTGTTCGCCACAAAGGAAAATGCTCAAATCATGACTTATGTTCGCCGATTCCAGATCCAAATGCCGTTGATACAGACACTGGCTATAAGCTGGAGAGGGATGCACGCTTACGCCCATTCACCCACTATTCTTCTGCCCGAAGGTTTTGGTGAAGGTCAGGGAGGAGCCGTGCCTGGTCCTGCTAACAGCGCCATTTTGGCCCAGTAGGGTGTGGTTCATGGATCTTCTGGATCTGCTGGTGGATGATCCAGTGCAGCTGCCCGCGATTCTGAGCATAATCTACCAGGCCAAGGGACGCTTCCTACACGAGCAGCCCGAGATGTTCAAATTGACTGCGTGGATGTTATCAAACAACCTTCCACATCGGAAGGCTTTTCTCAACAAGCTGCGAGAAGGAGGTCAACCTTCAAGTCATATAACCACAAGGTTAACAAATTTTCAGAGTGTTGTGAAAGGAAAAGGAACGATACCGTTCAATCCGCTATTCAGCAAATAGCAGACTTTCTCTGTGAGGTGTTCTTTACAGGACTGGCTCCTGTCACAATTGCTGGATACAAGTCGGCTTTGGCATCAGTTATTCCATGTCTAGCCAACAGGGATAGTCCAGAGTTGGCCCAGTTGAATGTGATGGTGAAGGGAATGAGCAATCTCCGACCGAGACAACCGGTAGTCATTCCAGCCTGGAGTCTATTTTTGGTGCTTAATGTTCTGGCCAAGCACCCTTTCGAACCTTTGGGTTCGGCTAATCTAAAGCATCTGATTCTACAGGCGGTTTTTCTATTGGCAGCTTCCTCAGCAAGAAGGCGCAGTGAGATCCATGCACTTTCTGCAGAGAGGGACCGATCTATTGTCTCCGGAGAGGGTCTGCGATTGCTGCCAAGAGCAGAGTTTATGTCAAAGAATCAATCTTTGAAATATCCCGGCAAACCGATCATTATACCAAAACTAACAAGGTTTGATCGTGATGCCAGTGCCTGGTGTCCAGTCCGTGCTTTGATTAAGTACAAGAAACGGACAGACTCTCTACAGTCAAATGATAGACATCTGTGGATTTGCCATAAGAAGCCATATGGTGCCGCATCCATGGATTCTATCTCTCGTTGGGTAGTCAAATGCATTCAGACTACCCACGAGATTGTGACTGGTCACCAGGTGCAATGTGCTAGGGCTCACGATGTTAGAGGAGTAGCCGCCTCAACCGCCCTATTCAATGGTGTCCTGTTAGAGGACATAATGGCCATTGCACAATGGCACTGTGAGTCCTCTTTCATCGATTAATATATGAGACACATGTCAGACGCAGCCAATCCACTCGGTTTAGCTGTTTTGAGACGATAGTTTATGGCCACACTGCTCTCCTCCTTTTGGTAGTTTGAAAAGGAAAAGTAGTAAGAACAGACATGGTCAGGCGAGAGGAATACAACTGTATTGGACATGTCTGGTCGAAAGTGTGTTGGTTGGTAGCTCCACGTCTGCAATCCAAAATTTATGAGGTAATTCAAGTTTGGCAGTTTTTTGTATTATGTTTATGTATCATGATCATTCCCAGGCTTATATGTGCAAAGAGCAGTTAATCCGCTTCGCATATTTGTGTTTTCAGGCGAGATTCATTTTCGTGAGTTCTCTCCCTTTTTTAGGAGAAAAGAGGGGAGGGGGAGCAGTGATGCGAATGTGATTTGGTCCCTAAACTTGTCATTCCTTTTAGGTCTCCGTATGTCAAGTTTAACTTTAAGTTCTTTCTCTAGGGGCAAAAGAGGCTTTGTATGGCTTGCCCCTTTCCACCAGGTTACAGACTAAATCTGGTGTTATCAAAGAGTAATATAATGCTAAGTATTTATCGAAAGAGAATGAAGGAAATTTCAATTTCCCTTTCTCCGAGATCTAACAATACTTACCATTATATTACGGACCCTGCCTCCCAGCCCCATGGAGGCAAGCCATTGGTATTCTCTTGTTTGGTAGCTATGCAAACAATATGAGTCTCGCTGGCAGACGGGTACCCGGTTGTTGGGAGCCGGGTACCCGGTTCCAGGAGCCGGTAAAGCTTTCTAAATCTAGATTCCTAGAGTAATATAATGGTAAGTATTGTTAGATCTCGGATAAAGGGAAATTGAAATATCCTTCATTTTATCGTGAAAATGTCATGTGTGCATGTGTTAGCAGCTTCCTTCTTCTGGTATAATAATAAACTGTTACACAGACTTCAGTTTTGAGTTTGGACACCAGTCGGAAACTCGCAATATGTATCACAGGGTATTCACGGTCGTCGACATATTGCTCGTAACAGCCTTGTAAATCAAAATTCTCCTTTAGGGGGGTATGGCTGTTGATCATTGCCTCGTCATTAGTTAGCGTTATGATAAACTTTAAAAATACAAGTTTATCTAGGCTGATTCTGGTCGATTTAGACAATGTTTGTCTCGGAAACTGAGTTATATCATCGCGAATGCTAAACCCCTGTTAGCGCATCCCCAAATCAAAGCTGACAGAGTATAGTTAGCCATGCTATGGCGGTGTATCACACTTGATTCGCGCAAGCAAGAGATTTAGAATGGCATGTCGCCAAGATCGACGCATGCACGAGAGTGTTCTCGAGTACTCTTCTCCAAAGTCGGGAACATACTTTCTTGCAAGATTATTGGCTAATAAATATAACTATATAGAGAGCAACCAATGAAACTATCGAAAGTAAAGAAAATAAACAATGTTTTACGCAGTAATTTTATGAATGTAGTAGTAGTAGTAGTAGTAGTGTCTATATATAGCATTCGTAGTTTTCGTAGTAAAACTAGTAACATGTGGACCGATTGATACACGCTGAAGATCACAGTAAAACTTTTTATCATTCACTATTTAAGCCAGAGAAAACCACCATTAGTAATTTTTAAATAAAAATTGTTAACTCTCAACAGAAGACAATACTGGGTACTGTAGACCTGAAGACTGCTACACTATTCTCAATAACATTCTCAGAATTTCAATATTAATTATTCAACCATCTGTTCATGTCACATTTGTGCAATTTGTGTAAACTACGTGTCGCATATTACACGCCTTGCGAACTACTAATTTTTTAGGCGGACTAATGATTTGCCAAGTCTGGTAGTCCTTCAGACTACCATCAACTTTTCGCTAATTTCGAACCCTGGCTATAAGTAACGTTAGTATTATTGTGATCATCAGCATATAATCATTAACATAATTAATTAATAACACTGTTGTTGTTGTCGTCATCGTCGTTATTATTATCTTCAAGAAAGGAGACCGTAAGAATCCAAATAAGTCTAACATGCAAGCGACTTGAAACCCTGGTTAGAAAAAGGATCATGCAGCACATGAAAGACTACAAGCTTTTCAGCAGTCAGCAGTATGGCTTCATAAATGGCCGATCCACAGTGTTGCAGCTACTCCACGTACTAGAGAAATGGACAGAGATTCTAGACAATGGTGGATGTATTGATATTATCTTTTGTGACTTCATGAAAGCGTTTGACAAAGTGTCACACCGTAGTCCATAAACTCAAAGCAAACAACATAGGCCCCTTGTACTATAATTGGATCCAGGAGTTCATTAGCAACAGAAAACAATGAGTATTAATTAATGGGAAAAAAGTCCCACTGGAGAGATGTCACAAGAGGAATACCCCAAGGATCAGTTCTAGGACCACTGTTATTTGCACGCTCTACTTAAATGACCTTCCGGGAGTAACTAGCTCCAATACATCTACATACCTATTCGTCGATAACACCAAAGCCTTAGATCAATCAGCACCGAAGATTACTGCATGCAATTCCAACAAGATATATACAGCATTCAAGAATGCCAAATTAGACAACCAGAAATACACACTCTGTGAAAACAGCCAGGCTATGGAAAGCACCACAAAGGAAAAGGACATCGTAGTCACCATTGATGACAAATTAACCTTTGATTTGCATATCAATGAGAAAATTAACAACGCCAACTCCATGATGGGACTCATGAGAAGAACAATGGAATTTCTCGACATAGCCAGCTTTAGAATTGTACAGCACTTGTGCGTCCCCACCTCGAATATGCCACCCGACTATGGAGCCCATACCTCAGAAGAAAAATTATAGCTCTGGAAAATGTCCAGCGTGGGGAGACAAGACTTTTACCTGGTCTACATGAACATACATATAAAGAAAGACTTAAACTGATAAACCTGGTGGTGACATGATCGAACGCCACAATATACTAACCAACAAATATGACCCAGAGGCAGTCACCTAAACATCCCATTAGTCGCCAACAGTACAACCAGAGGCCATTCCATGAAAATCCTCAAAAGGCATTCAAGACTGAACATCGGCAAGAACTTCTTCACTAACAGAGTTGTAGACATTTGGAATGATTTACCAGAAGCACTTATCAGTGCCAGTACCACCCTAGCATTTGAACGTAGACTGGACAAATACTGGAAGGACCAACCAATCAGATTTAATATAGAGAAGACATTCACAACTCAAAGCGCATGCGACATAGCAAATATAGTAGAAGACCCGGAGCTGACGGAAGATGGTATATAACCCTATAGTCAGAAGAGGACCTGTATGTAAACCTGTAAGTAAATTGAGTAATTGGGTAGCTAAAAAAATAATTGGTTGACTTGGGGAAGTGCTGTGGAGCAGATGGGTGTTCCCTGCGTCAGCTGTGGTGTGCCGCCTATGTTCATGCTTACACCCTGCTGCACCTAGCATTTGGATATACTCCCAAATTTCTCTAATATATCTATTAGTTAATTATGTCATGATCGTATATTATGTCATTTAGGTGCATATCTTGTTTTGATTTAAACGCATCAAACGTGGGTGCTTCAATCACAACAAAAGGGAATTAATTCCATGTGTTAATAATTCAGTTTTGGAAAAATGCTTACGAATGCTTACGGTTTTATACACTGGTCATGTATTTCTATCCGTAGTAATACTAGGCAAAATCCTAAAGGCCTCAAAAGGGTCAAGAATAATTGTGTTGTGTAGTGGCCGAGCGCAATATACTACCTAGCAGGGCTGCTGTCAAATACTTTCAAATGTATTTTAAATACAAATACAAATACTTAGGGTAAGCATTTGAAATACTTCTCAAATACTTCTTACATGTCAAAGACCAAGGTATGGTACAGATATAACTCTAGTGATAGACAGCCAGACCCTCAAATTTACATGAGCGCAGACAATCATAGATACCAAACTAAGGGTGCAAAATGAAACAAGTATCATTTTAAGAATGGAAATATTATGTGAGGAAAATACGATATCAGTATCTTTCTTTTGACATATTTGTGAATGAAATTAATTTGTATACCATATCTAGGGTCAAGTTTGACGGGTTAAGCATGGTTAAATATAGTTGACTAGATCCCAGCCAAAGTTGAAATAGTAAACTAGCTAGTAAAGTTAGTCAACCAGCATCCTGAATGGTTAATGCAAAATTATATCGAGTTCAAAAGGGCAGATAACCTCCGCTTTCCACGTTTAAATGCACATAAGCATGTCAATATTTCATTATCTAATTTAAGTTTGATGAAATTATACTTCCCTGCTGTATTGCAGTTCTCAAGGCCTATTCCCTTCCCACTGTATCTCAAATGGACACCGTTAGACGTTTTAGCATGCTACGTGTAATATACTCATTGTCATAGCATCATAGCCCACAAAATAAGACGTAATTCTTGCTTTGCTGGTGAGGCTTTCATGATTGTGGGTTTTTGTCTAACTGAAAATTGTAGTTGCAAAATTGCAATTTCTAGGGGGTAGAATACATATTGATCATTTTGAAAACAATTTGACTGAGCATTGTTGCTGTCTATGATAATAACATGCCCAGTCAAATTATTTTTTAAATACTTATTAATTTCATATATATACTACCTTTGAAACCCGGTTTATTAACCCTTTCACTGACAAATACCCGAAAAAGTAAATTCTTTGCGATATAAAACTTATTCTGTTGAATATCTTAAAATTCATTTGATTGGAAGAATTAATTTCAAAATATTCAACAGTTTTTCTATATGGTTGCCTTCAAAATGAGAAATGGGGAATTCATCGGTGAAAGGGTTAAAGTTCAGACAGAAATGGAATAACATTAAACAAATAGTAAGGAAAGATTAGTAACTCCGGGATGTAGAAATTGTTTGAGTGTAGCTTTAGTGATCATCTCGGTCACTTCTTCAGCACTAACTGACGGTCGCTGGCAACAACCAGTCCATGCTGTCACGTGCTAATTATTCTAAGACTATCTCATTTAAAACCATGCATTAAAATTGTTGCCAAAGATATTCCGATCTTTATTTAATTTCAAAACCAATGTTGCTGTGTCCTGCTGCTGTCTAAGAAAAACAATAATATGTCCGCAATGTACACCAGTATATCTTCTACAAATAATCTTCTAACATCATTATGAAAAGTGATACTTAACCACCATCTGAATGAATGGATATAAAATTCATGATGAAAATGATTAACACTTAGGTATAGAGTCATGCAAGCTAGTACAATGGAGGTGTTGTTAATATCTGACCAGCTCTACCTAGGTTGCTTTGAAACGAAATAATTGCCCAATCCATTACTGAAAAGACATGTGAGATTTTGACAAGCTACTGGTAACCAAGTTTCTTACTCAGACTCAATTATCTATCACAGTTTTATGCTGTTAACCCTTTGATGACCAAGCTAGCCCAAACTGGTATCTGCATTGGTCTTACATATTGCTCATTTACAAGCCAAAAGAAGACTATTTTTGAAAATTTACCACTGGAATGACTGGCTCTATAAGCAAGCTAGTCATCCCAGTGGACTGGGAATATATTTATTACATTTGAAACAAGGTTTTTAAAATTTCAGGGTGATTGGGATAGCAGGATTTATTTATTTTATTTATTTATTTATTTAGATGTGCTAAAACTCTGACTCAAAGTTGTTTTTGGAAACACTTGTCTTCAAATTATACTCAAAATATTCAGAAGTTTTATTTTGTTTGTAAGTTTCTGAAATTTCAGATTCTTAAGTTGCATTCCTTTTCACATGCCAGCTGGTCTGCTGAAAAGCAATGCATGTAGGCTGCTGCTGTCTAAGAAAACAACACTATTTCCAACATCTACGTGATCCTTTCGTCTAGAAATCTTAATCATTTGACATAAGTGCGCAAGAAAGGATAATCCACCCACCCAATCTAAACGAATGATTTGAATATAGAGTTCATGGTGAAAAGGGTTAAGACTGGTATGAGTCCTGCAAGCTAGTAAAATATAGGGCTGTAACGATTCACCGATATATCGGTGAATCGTGATACATAACGCGATACAGGAAAATATGCTTATGGCATCCTTCATCCGTTAACCTTGTTAGGTAAGCTATAGTTAAAGCTATGCACAAGTGCACCATTTTCACTAAATTTCGTCTGAATATATTACTTATTTGTTTATCGGCACTGAGACGGAGAGTGGCATAAAATGGGCAGATTCAGATGAAACTTAGTGAAAAAATAATGTATCATATCATGTATCGTATCGTGGCCAGTGTATCGTGATAGATATCATATCGTGGGAAAACGTATCGTTACATCCCTAGTATAGTAGAGGTGGTGTTGTAACTTGATCAGCTCTACCTAGCTTGCTTTGAAAGGAGATAACTGCCCATTCTACTACAGATAAGAATTTGAGAATTAAACCAGCTATACAAGACTGTGATGGTAGGATTCAGTTAGAGAGCAGTACAGTACTATACATTGGTAATGAATTGGGATGTAACAGCAAGGAAAGGCCAGACTGGAAGCACAGCTCATTTCATTCTATATTTGCATTGATAATGTGTGCTACATAAAACAGAGAAAATCATGTGAATATTTTGAAAACCATGTGACTTAAAGTTGTTGCTGTGATAAGGCCACATCACATTCAGCTAAATTATTTTCAAAATGTTCTAAAGATTTAATTTCCATCTTCTTTAAAACCAGGCTGATTAAAACTGAGAATAACATGTGTGAAGTGTATGAAAAAGAATTTTTTAAAATAACTTCACGTCAATTTGCAAAGTTCTATTTATGAAAGGATTAGCTCTCTTACTAATGGGTCATATTTTTAACACTGAACCACCTAGCAACTATATTTCAAGACAACCATACTGTTGATTATTTTGACAAAGATTTCACTGGAGGTTGTTGCTTCTTAAGGCAACAACTGTAACAGTAAAATTAATTAAAAAATATTCAATAGCGTGTGACATGGAAAGAGTTACACAAGATATGGGAAATATGTATTAAATTTTTATTTGCATTGTGTATGTACAATTGAATGTAAGAATTTATCAGAAATAGACATCGAAGTGTTTTGAAACCCATTTGAAAAAACTCAAATACATTGACAATGTATTTAAATATTTATACAAATACTTTTGCCTTAAATACCTTTCAAATACAAATACCAAAAGAATGTATTTAAATTGCTTCAAATACAAATACTTTTGTATTTGACCCAGCCCTGCTACATAGTCATTTCAAAATGATGGTCAGATGTCACATGTGTAACAATCGTGCTCCCATGTCCAAATGGATGGGATGACGTCGCAGGATTCTTGACATATCACATTTCAGGTCTACCACACAGTTCACACCGCTCTACTACTTTTAGATCTACAATGACGCTCCCCATTGGGCAGTTCGTCTGGAGGATCTACATGATCCGAGGGATGGGAATTACATAGCAAAAGAACAGAAGTGGGCATATGGAACATAGATTTATCTATACCTTGATCTTGATTAATTGTGGTGACCCTTCTAAAGGACATTATTTTCGTCACACATTCATCAAATAGATGTGTTAGATATGTTTCTTCTCTCTGATTAATTCAGTAAATTTATTTGTAGGATTTGCAGAGTTTTCTGAACTGCTTAGAAGATCCTGTGATAGTTTATTCCAATCCCTTATTGTACTGGGAATACAGCTGAATTTAATTATTTAACGACCGGATCTCACATAAACTTGGTTGAAGTGGCTGTTGTGTATGTTTTTGGTTTTCCAAATTGGTTAGATCTGCAGACTGTTTAATGGTGTCTTTGCTTGTTGCTGTAGACCTTTGTAGAATGGAATAAGGCGGCGGTTTTATTTTCTTTTGTCTAACAATGGTGGGAGTTTTAGGGTAAACTTCCATTATATTTGTCATACTGCCTGGTTCGTAGCAATAGTTTGAGGTGATAAATCTAACTGCAGATTTTTGCACATTTTTTAGTTTGTCCTGAAGAATTCTTTGATGAGGGTCCAAGACCACTTGCATATTCCAAAACTGATCTAATCAGACCCATGTATGCTTGAAGTCTCATTTCTTGGGAGCAGAATGATAAATTTCTCCGCAGTAGTGCTAAGGTTCTGTACAATTTGCTGCAAATCCCAATGATGTATTTGTTCTAGCTTAGTTCATTTGTGATGTTTATGCCCGAAAAACCCAATGCGTAAGCATCATACTAACAGTAGGAGTAATAGAGGCTGATAATTTCTCCTTCGATCAGTACTTACCATTACATTGCTCATTGATAATACAGCTAGCCTGCTAGCTGGCTCTAGAAATCTAGATTTAGAAAGCTTTATCGGTTACCCATCTGCCAGAGACACTCATTCTTGTTTGCATAGCAACAAGAGAAATACATGCTTTTTGCATATAGAGAAATCTTAGTTTTCTTGGTGTCTAATTAAGCTGTCTCACTTCTGGAATTATTGGATTTACCATGGAAGGAGCTACTGAAACTCAGGTCGTATTCTTTCATGTTATTCTCTAGCTATATGGAGACTTAAGTCTCTGAAATTTTGTCTATGTTGCATGTCCCAATTTTTTACCCTGAATCTGGGACGTGTGGTTACAACGAAATATCCTCCTCTAATCCCAAAAGCAATCGGGCAGTAATGTGAAACTGGATGTTGGCTATACGGTTTTAACACTAAAATCAGCTTTCGTCGTTCTCCGTATTATCCGAGCAGGTGACGTCACACCCGTTTGATTTCTCGGATTTTTGTGGTCAAGAAAATGTTTCATTAATTCGCGCATCTTATTCTTGGTACTGCGTGCGTTTTTGTACCAGAAACATTAGAAGTATGTCAAGTTTTGCGTGCAAATCACGATCTGTTTGCATTGATCGATGATTTCAAAATTCTTAATTAAGATGTGTGTTCTGGGGTTTTACCGTGTTCTACAGCAGTTTGTTTATTCATTTTGTTGTTTCCTTCACGTATCGTTTGTGCCTTCGTTTGAGAAGTATAATTTTGAAATTAATTCTTAAATATACCGCAAATGCAATCGATATGGTTCCTGGTTCCGTGTTGATACATCCTTCAAGATCAATTTATGGGTGTATTATTGGTCCGCTGTTGTTCTTATCGCCAACTTACGCGATCTTGATTTGTAACGTTGCGAGTGTGGGGTACAGGAGGATTAACTTTTAATTTATTGTCAAAATATTTGAAAATTATTTGTCTCCCTTCCATTCCTGTTACGTACCGCTTGCTTATTTTAGGGTTTGTGCTTGTTTTCAGGCCAAGCCTACCCCGCCATCTTGCTCAGAGTGTCACAAATTCGTTACAGTCACTTATAAAATGTCTGTTTTCGATGTTCGTCATGTAATGTTGATAATAGGTGTAATGTCTGTTCAGTGTGGCCGGTCAAGTTTTTAGTTGAGTTCCTTGCCCCGAAGAACTTGGCTGGGTCTGATGCGAGGTCAGGTGGTGCGAAAAGAAATCGGGGAGTGTCCGTTTCGTCCCCTGGGGGCGCTCCTCATCTGCAATTGGAGGGTTCGGAGATGGCACCTCCAGTGTGGTTTGGGCCCGCTATGCAAGGCTTCTTGCATAGCATCCTGCCCATGCTGGGGTCGTCTCTGATACCGAAGACTGTAGGGCAATCGCTCTCCGTGTCCGGTACGGACCCTGTCCTTGGACAGGGTTCTGGACTGGTTACTGAGGGGGCCATCTCGTATGACTCCCAGGCGGTCGTGTCAGGCTCCGGTCTGGCGGGTACTGCTTCTCTGTGGCCACCTCCGGGTGGTCCAGTAGCAGTAGCCGGTCCGTCGGGCATGGAAGCCATTCGCCAGGATGGCTCCAGTGCTTCCTCATCCGGTGATGACTCTTCGGTGTCAGGATGAGGAGGCCGAAGAGGAGAGGTTGTTGCGGCCTGAGATACCATGGGTGGAGTGCATGGGGGTCGATTCTGTCCTGGATGGAACCGCCCTCCATCTGTCTGGCTTGGCACAAGCCAGGGCAGCCGTTCCGCCCGTGGTTGAGGCCACACCGGTACCAGGCACCCATCCTGTGCTGGTTGGTTTGGCTGGTTGGTTTGGTGATGGGTGTTGCTGGCCAGGCTACACGCCTATCTCGCCTGGTCCAGCGGCCACACGTGGGGTGGCATTGGTGCCCGTGTATGACCACGGTTACGTAACCGCTATGGGTCTGCACGGTTTCCGTGTGGGCCTACTCCATGGAACAGTATGTCTCATGGGGTGGTGGTGGAACCATACGGTACCGGTGTTGCTGGCTTTCCAGCAGTGGCTTCTAGCCGGGAGGCTGCTGCTGGTAGACCCATGAATACATCAATGGGTGATGTGTTCACGGGGGTGTCTTCTTCGGAGGATGACCATTGGGTTCTTGGGGTCCAGAGTGCTGGAGCAGGATGTCCCACTCAGGAACTTGTGGACAAGTCCCAAGCACACAATGAGGAAGTCTTGTCCGTTTGCGATGAGGGAGTGAGGTCAGCAATGAATGCTGATGTCGATGGACGCTTTGGGCAGGGTGCAAGCGCGTGTTGCACAGTCCAGGAGGCAGATGGTCCAGGACCATATGCGTCTGGCTATGGCTGTCAGGGAGCATTTGCTTGGTACACTCCTGAACGGCCCTAGCATCTTTGGTGGCCAAACACGGGCCATCCCCTACTAACATAGCGCAGTCGGTTAGTGGTTAACCTTCAGCTGGACCTAGGGGCGGTTGCTAAACTGTTAGCTGTTCAACCTTCCTCCAAGAAACAGAAGAAGCCTATAGTGGGTGGAAGGGTCATGCGTTTCGTCGAGGCTTGGCGAGGTGTGACGTCAGACAGTCTGGTCCTGGGATGGATATCCCAGGGATACATGCCAGATTGGTGGGATTTCCCACTACAAAATCTGTCTGGCACCTGTCTGGACTCCCATAGCAAGGGAGCCAGACAAGGTAGAAGCCATTCAAAATGAAGTGTCAGGTTTGCTTATGAAGGGAGCAATAAAACCAGCAAACCAGAGCACTCCTGGCTTCTATTCAAACATATTCCTTGTCCCCAAGAGCACAGGGGGGGTGGAGACCCGTACTCAATCTCAGGCCAATGAATTGGTTTATCCATATGCCTCGGTTTCAGATGGAAACTCCGAGGTCGGTAATGGCAGGGATTGAGGAAAGGAATGTGGTGTGTGTCGATCGATCTGAAAGATGCATATTTGCACATTCCAATGAACAGGGTTTGTCACAGATTTCTGAGATTCACATTTCCGAGTCAGCTATGGGAGTTTGTAGTACTCCCATTCGGCCTGTCGCAGCTCCAAGGGTTTTCACCAGAGTGGTGCTAGCGGTGACAGCGTTTCTCAGAAAAGAGAACATGGCGCTTCACACCTACATAGACAATCGGCTTATCAAGGCGGACACGCCAGCCAGGTTAGGAGTGGATACTGCTCTGACTCTGAAGTTACTTTCAGATCTAGGTTGGATAGTCAACAGGGAGAAATCCGAGTTGACGCCCACTCAACACTTCGTTTATTTGGGGATGCGATTCGATCTCGAGGAAGGCAGGGTTTACCCATCAGAGCCCAGAGTGGTGTCTCTGTTAACCATCCTCAAGAGTTTTCGATTGGGAAATCACATTCAGGTGAGGAGGTTTCTTCAGATGATGGTCTCCATGGAGCAGGTAATTCCGTACGCTGCTCTGATGCGAAGCCCTATCCAGTTGTATCTGATGTCTCTGTGGAAACAGAGAACAGAACCCCTGTCAAAGCTGGTACCAGTTTTGGAGCCAATAATGTCGCATCTTGTATGGTGGAAGGAGTGTCAGAATCTCCTAGTAGGAGTTTTGCTTCACCTACCCCACCCCCAGCTGTCCGTGTACACAGATGTATCGTTGGAGGGGTGGGTGTGTGTGTGTGTGTGTGCCTGCCTGGGAGAACACCAGGTTTCGGGCACATGGACTCTCCAAGAGAGTTAGCTGCATATCAAGCTGTTGAAAATTATGGCAGTGGAACTGGCATTGGAAAAGTTTCTTCCAAAAGTCACGGGCAAGGTGATATTGATATGGTCAGACAATTCGACAGTAGTATCATACATAAATCGCCAAGGCGGGACCAGGTCACCCACACTGTATGAATGTGTGGCACTTGATTCAATGGTGCAGGAATTGCTCAGTTGTTTTGAAAGCAGCTCACATTCCTGGGCGATTGAACATTCTGGCGGATGCTTTGTCTTGCAGACAGAGGATTCTGCCGACAGAATGGTCTCTCAACCCTCCAGTTCTTCAAAGGATCTTTGAGCATTGGGGCATACCAAACGTGGACTTGTTCGTCACAAAGGAAAATGCTCAAATCATGACTTATGTTTCGCCGATTTCAGATCCAAATGCCGTTGATACAGACGGTCTGGCGATAAGCTGGAGAGGGATGATGGCCCACCATTCTTCTACCGAAGGTTTTGGTGACGATCAGGGAGGAGCGGTGCCGGGTCATGCTAATAGCGCCGGTTTGGCCCAGCATGGCGTGGTTCACGGATCTCCTGGATCTGCTGGTGGACAATCCAGTGCAGCTGCCCGAGATTCCAAACATAATCTCCCAGGCCAAGGGCCGCTTCCTACACGAGCGGCCCAAAATGTTCAAATTGACTGCATGGATGTTATCAAACAATGTTCCACGTCGGAAGGCTTTTCTCAACAGGCTGCGAGTTTCATAGCAGCCGCGAGAAGGAGGTCAACGTTCAAGTCATATAACCACAAGGTTAACAAATTTGCAGAGTGGTGTGAAGGAAAGGGTATTGATCTCTTTCAATCCACTATTCAGCAAATAGCAGACTTTCTCTGTGAGCTGCTCTTTACAGGACTGGCTCCTGGCACAGTTGCTGGATACAAGTCAGCTTTGGCATCAGTTATCCCTTGTTTAACCAACAGGGATAGTCCAGAGGTGGCTCAGTTGAATGTGTTGGTGAAGGGAATGAGCAATCACTGACCGAGACAACCGGGAGTCATTCCAGCCTGGAGTCTATCTTTGGTGCTTAATGTACTGGCCAAGCACCCTTTCGAACCTTTGGGTTCGGCTAGTCTAAAGCATCTGACTCTAAAGGCGGTTTTTCTATTGACAGCTTCCTCAGCAAGAAGGCGCAGTGAGACCCATGCACTTTCAGCGGAGAGGGACTGATTTATTGTCTCCGGAGAGGGTCCGTGATTGCAGCCAAGAGCAGAGTTTATGTCAAAGAATCAATCTGAAATATCCCGGCAAACCGATCATTATACCAAAGCTAACAAGGTTTGATCGTGATGCCAGTGCCTGGTGTCCAGTCCATGCTTTGACCAAGTACAAAAAACGGACAGACTCTACGGTCAAATGATAGACATCTGTGGATCTGCCATAAGAAGCCATATGGTGCTGCATCCATGGATACTATCTGTCGTTGGGTGGTCGAATGCATTCGGACTACCCACGAGATTGTGACTGGGCACCAGGTGCAATGCGCAAGGGAACATGATATCAGAGGAATGGTGTTCCATTAGAGGATATCATGGCCATTGCACAATGTCACTGTGAGTCCTCATTCACGGATTACTATATGAGGGACATGTCAGACTCCGCTAATCCACTTGCTTTAGCTGTTTTGAAACGATAGTCTAATGGCCACACTTTTCATCTTCCTTTTGATAACTTTGAAAAGCAAAAGTAGTAAGAACAGACATGGACAAGCCAGAGGATTACAACCAATATTGTCACGGATGGTCGAAAAAGTGCTTGGTTGATGGCTGCACGTCTGAAATCAAATATAAGGTAATTCAAGTTTGACATGCTCATTCCCAGGCTAATATGTGCAAAGAGCAGTTAACCCTCTTCACATATTTGTGTTTTCAGGCGAGATGCATGTTCGTGAGTTCTTTCCATTTTCTTAGGAGAAAACTGGTGTTATCAATGAGTAATGTAATGGTAAGTATTGATCGATGGAGAATGAAGGAAATTTCAATTTCCCTTTCTCCGAGATCTAACAATACTTACCATTACATTACGGACCCTGCCTCCCAGCCCCATGGAGGCAAGAAATAGGTATTCTCTTGTTTGGTAGCTATGCAAACAATATGAGTGTCTCTGACGGTTGTTGGGAACCGGGTACCCGGTCCCAGGAGCCGGTAAAGCTTTCTAAATCTAGATTCCTAGAGCCAGCTAGCAAGCTAGCTATATTATCAATGAGTAATGTAATGGTAAGTATTGTTAGATCTCAGAGAAAGGGAAATTGAAATTTCCTTCAGTCTTTGATAGACTAGCGAGTAGCCTCGCCAACTGCTACGTCATAACACATTATTACATCACACATGATGCATTACTCTATGACGTCAATGATCAAACTTCCACATCATAGTGTTCTGCCACTGTTATGATTCTCACATCATGTATTATATATTTATTATTAAAGCCTAAAAGAATTATATGTATGTTTCCTATTCCCTACCTACCTGCAAAAATAGCTGCGACCTACCTGCCATTCCCTACCTACCTGCAAAAATAGCTGCGACCTACCTGCCATTCCCTACCTACCTGCAAAAATAGCTGCGACCTACCTGCCATTCCCTACCTACCTGCAAAATTAGCTGCGACCTACCTGCCCCAAAAAAGTTGCTACCTCAATATTTTCAACCAGAAAATTTGGACTGCTGGATTTATTGAATTTTCAGTATTTTTATCATATTTTCTACCTTAATTTGATACATATTTGGCAAAAACATGGTAAAAGAAACCCCAAGCAAAAATAAATTTCCTACCTACCTACCTGAATTTTTGGGGCATTTAATCGGAAGCATATATATATTATTTTGGTTGGCCTAATGACCATATTGCCCAAACACATAACTTCGGTCGGTATAAACTTATTAACGATTGCAGTCAATCTAATACCCAAGATTTTTAAGGATTTTTATACAGCAATTGCAATTCCTGAATTAGTATATTTTTAAAGGATTACAATAATTTTCATAAACCTATTATCTAATTTAATTCAGGTCAAATTCATAAACGAATGCTAATTTCTTTTGTCATGGTGCTCCACGGAGAAAGATCAGTAGAGGAAGAAATATTATGTGGCGAGCTTTAACTTGCATTAAAAAGCCATTTCCCTCACACTGAATCTGGTTCATTTCAGTATCGGTATGTAGGTTAATCCGTACCATAACCATTCTGTACCAGTAAATCTGTATCATATTTTATGGTTATTCTGTACCACAGAATTGGTTATTCCGTACCTAGTAGTACCGTACGTAGTTATTCTGTGCCACGGGTACTGCCAGGATTTGTACTGGTCATGGAAATCCTGGAAAGTCATGGAATTTGAAAATGTAAATTCCAGGTCTGGAAAGTCATGGAAAATCAGCATTTTTTTTATCATAGGTCATGGAAAAGTCATGGTAAATGGTAATCATACAAAGTAAAGGAAATCTGAGGCATAAATTTCCACCCTCACCTCTATGCAGCAGCAATGGAAATAAAATTATAGCAACAGCTTATCACAACAAGCCTTTGGCCTGGTTTTTGCAAGACAATATTTAGGTGTATTGCAGAATATCTCAGATCGTAACTTATGTAGCTATGTCATAAACATAAATCTGCTAGATATTAATTAAAAGTCATGGAATTTTAATCCCAGAAAGGTGTACAAACCCTGTACTGCTCATTCTATACTTTTATAGTGTTATTGACTATGTACAGCACTGTGATACTGAGTAACCAATCCTGTGGTACGTAATAACCAATTGATCATGTGTCAATGAGTATCCACCCATACATGCCATAGTGTCTAAAAATCTATGATATTTACGTAATGCCACGAAAATTGATAGGTTCCTCCGACCTGCCAATCTCTACAGATTATCCATAATTTGTACGGAAATAACATCCAAATTACGCATGTAATGTATGCGAGTGAAAATATGGAAATAAGAAAGTCGGGCAATTGCGGTAATATGGACAGGGTGTTAAAATTATGAATTTCCATTTGTGGGTCCATAAAACTGACAACGGATTGTCAAAACACACGTTGGCTTCCATTGTGTCAAGATGTGATAATTGCTCAATCTAGTCGACATTTGAAAACTACTCATAGAGTTAGAAAAGCAGTAGAGTGCTTATGCCTTCACGTCAGCATATATATATATAGAGAGAGAATCTGAACGTGCAAGCAAATTTATATGTTTATCAGAGATGAGATTTTGACTAAAGGTTGTTGCTGTTTGATGTAACAATAACATTCAGTCACGTTATCATTGCTAACAAGCATATTTAAAAAATAATAGCATGTAGTAAATATCACATACAGACATAGAATGGGTTAACCTTTTAATGGTCTAGGAAATCAAACATTTGGCCCAGCGATTGTCTATTTTGCCGGCTACAAGGTTAATACATTTGTATTTTATGATTAACCACTGGAATGACTGCACCAATGACCAAGCCAGTCATTCCAGTGTTGAATTTCGAAAATAAATATCACCGATGCGTGAGAATGAGGGTTGCTACCAGTGGTGTCTTGAGAAATGTTCATTTGCTGACCAAGAGAATACTATTTTTGAAAGCTTACCACTGAAATGACTGGCTCGATATCTGAGCTAGTCATTCCAGTGATACATTTTCAAAAATAGTATTCTTTTGATCTGCAAATGGACATTTTCTATGAGAAAGGGGAGATTTTCTTGAACAAATTTGGAGGTTAACTGTTTAAACTATTCTGATCAGGCTCTAGTGTTATAGCTCATCGTATTGTTTTCTGTCTATTACAGATCTCTGTTCATAATGGCGGAGCGACCTGAGGATTTGAATTTACCTAATGCAGTTATAACTAGAATCATCAAAGATGCAGTGAGTGCATATAAAACACGGAAACATGTCATGCACGCATGCATGCACGCACGCACGCATGCATGAACACATTAATGCTCAAATTTGTTCAACAAAATTTCAAATTTTCTCATAAGAGCATTTTGCCCAGTTGCAGAGCAAGAGATGATTATTTTTGTGAAAATTTACCACAGTCATTCCCGGTGTAAACCTTCAGAGGTAGTCGTCTCTTGTTCTGTGAAATAACGTTTCTTAAGGCAGTCAAATTAGTTTCAAAATAATTGATAAAATGTTTATTAAATAGTAAAGACATACAGTTCATACGTGTCAGACTATTAAGCGTTTAAGATGGACTAATTCGACTCATTCATGCTCTAATTTATTATTACGTCACCCAACAGTGCACGTCACGTAGTTGATTATGATGTCATATGATGGATGGATAAACTGGAAAGGTCCATTAGGGTTGTTTGTTGCATAATTTGTATCATCATTTGAAGCATCCTTACTCAATCTTCTGTAAGTTGTATATCAGCTACTTGTGTGTTTCTGTCACCTCTAGCAGTGTAAGTATTGTATATCAGCTATTTGTGTGTTTCTGTCACCTCTAGCAGTGTTTATAAGTATGAGTAGAAACTCTCAAAGGAATTAACCCTTTCACCGAGAAATCCTTGAAAAAGTGAATTATTTACGCTATAAATCTTATTTTGTTGAATATTTTGAAATTAATTTTACTGGAAGCCTTAGGCAGCAACGGCTTGCAGTCAAATTAATTTCAAAATATTGAGCAGTTTTTCATGTATGTTTGCCTTGAAAATGAAATATTGGGAATTGATCAGTGATATGGTTAATCATGAAGAAGCATATATATGACCGTGTTCATTCCAGAAAAGAAACTCAACATGGATCAAAATTAGCTTTTGTTTCCACATGTATGTAATGCACAGTTTGCATCTAACATTGTAGCTTCATCTGCACCTCAAGATATCTACACCTCAAGATATCTGCATGCAATTATGGTAGCCCTTTCAACCATGAGTCATTTCAGAGCAACTATACATGTAGACCATAACCATTACATAGACTGTTGACTTTTAAATTTAATTTGGCAGACATGACTGAAAGCTGCTGCTGCCTTAGGCAAAACAGTTTCCAGTCAAATCAATTTCAGATTATTCTACATATTTCTTAGGTCACTAAGTTGTTGCTGACTATAGCCAATTTATCTTACATGGTGTTGCTCCAAAGGTTTCGTGGTATTACTGCAGAGCTGGCAGAGATATGCACGTACACCAGGGAAAATCACACATTTACCTGTATTGTGCAGGTCAAAAGTCATTATTTTCACCCTGATTCAGCGACAGTGGACAAGTTTGTCTGGCTAACCGTAATCAGTTTGCTGGTTTTACTGAACATGCGCATCTACTATGCCCAGTTGGATACTGGATAGTTAACGATAGTTTGTTGGTACCCAATTCCCAATTGAATAACTATTGCAAAAAAATGGTGGCGTACGAAAATGGCTAATTTTTGTCCACTAACACGTCAAAGTTGTCCATATGAGATAAAGTGGGAAGGAAATGGGCTTTGGGAACATTAACATACAATAGGAAAGTATAATTTCATCAAACATACAATGTAAGTTATTTAGTGAAATATTGACACTTTTATATGCATTTATTCGTGGCGATGGGTGTCTGTCATTTTTAAATTTATGTAAATTTTGTACTAACCATTTGCAACTGAGCTCGAGTGCTCGGTAGCTAGCTAGTCTAACTTGACCAGCATTACATGTATGATAGCATAAACTAGATTAACCCTTTAATGGCAAGATCTCTCAAGAAAATTGAAATATTTGCCTAGTGAAGGTCTATTTACAGACCAAGTGAACACTATTTCTTTTAATTTTACAACTGGAATAATTGGTTCATAGAGCAATATTTTGACCCAAATCTCATTTCTCCTTCAGACTGCAATGTTCACATTCCATTGAGATGTCAATGAAGGGATCAGATCTGTCACTCAGTATCTGATGTCATAATCAATATACAACATACATCAGCTGATGTCACAATCAAATGATGTGATCCAAATAAAAAAAGGGATCCGGATTGGACAAAATTCTGGATATATCGATATTTGGGAAACAGAAACTACTGGACGGATATGACTCAAAATTTAGCACAAGAAAGGACATGACCGTACACTAGGATTTTGCAACTTTGGTTACAATCGGAAAAATTTTGGAAACCCTTCAAAATCATTTAAATATGAGAAAAATGGGATAGCAAGGTTTCACAATCTCTGATTGTTCATGTTATATATATCCGAGCCATTTGTTGTATCTGGTTGGTAGTGTCTCATGGCAGATATAGCTTATCTCTGTATTAGTTGTATCTGGTTGGTAGTGTCTCATGGCAGATATAGCTTATCTCTGTATTAGTTGTATCTGGTTGGTAGTGTCTCATGGCAGATATAGCTTATCTCTGTATTTGTTGTATCTGGTTGGTAGTGTCTCATGGCAGATATAGCTTATCTCTGTATTAGTTGTATCTGGTTGGTAGTGTCTCATGGCAGATATAGCTTATCTCTGTATTAGTTGTATCTGGTTGGTAGTGTCTCATGGCAGATATAGCTTATCTCTGTATTTGTTGTATCTGGTTGGTAGTGTCTCATGGCAGATATAGCTTATCTCTGTATTAGTTGTATCTGGTTGGTAGTGTCTCATGGCAGATATAGCTTATCTCTGTATTAGTTGTATCTGGTTGGTAGTGTCTCATGGCAGATATAGCTTATCTCTGTATTTGTTGTATCCGGTTGGTAGTGTCTCATGGCAGATATAGCTTATCTCTGTATTAGTTGTATCTGGTTGGTAGTGTCTCATGGCAGATTATCTCTGTATTGGTTGTATCTGGTTGGTAGTGTCTTATGGCAGATATATCTTATCTCTGTATTAGTTGTATCTGGTTGGTAGTGTCTCATGGCAGATATAGCTTATCTCTGTATTAGTTGTATCTGGTTGGTAGTGTCTCATGGCAGATATAGCTTATCTCTGTATTTGTTGTATCTGGTTGGTAGCGTCTCATGGCAGATATAGCTTATCTCTGTATTAGTTGTATCTGGTTGGTAGTGTCTCATGGCAGATATAGCTTATCTCTGTATTAGTTGTATCTGGTTGGTAGCGTCTCATGGCAGATATAGCTTATCTCTGTATTAGTTGTATCTGGTTGGTAGTGTCTCATGGCAGATATAACTTATCTCTGTATTAGTTGTATCTGGTTGGTAGTGTCTCATGGCAGATATAGCTTATCTCTGTATTTGTTGTATCTGGTTGGTAGTGTCTCATGGCAGATATAGCTTATCTCTGTATTAGTTGTATCTGGTTGGTAGTGTCTCATGGCAGATATAGCTTATCTCTGTATTAGTTGTATCTGGTTGGTAGTGTCTCATGGCAGATATAGCTTATCTCTGTATTTGTTGTATCTGGTTGGTAGTGTCTCATGGCAGATATAGCTTATCTCTGTATTTGTTGTATCTGGTTGGTAGTGTCTCATGGCAGATATAGCTTATCTCTGTATTAGTTGTATCTGGTTGGTAGTGTCTCATGGCAGATATAGCTTATCTCTGTATTAGTTGTATCTGGTTGGTAGTGTCTCATGGCAGATATAGCTTATCTCTGTATTAGTTGTATCTGGTTGGTAGTGTCTCATGGCAGATATAGCTTATCTCTGTATTAGTTGTATCTGGTTGGTAGTGTCTCATGGCAGATATAGCTTATCTCTGTATTTGTTGTATCTGGTTGGTAGTGTCTCATGGCAGATATAGCTTATCTCTGTATTAGTTGTATCTGGTTGGTAGTGTCTCATGGCAGATATAGCTTATCTCTGTATTAGTTGTATCTGGTTGGTAGTGTCTCATGGCAGATATAACTTATCTCTGTATTAGTTGTATCTGGTTGGTAGTGTCTCATGGCAGATATAGCTTATCTCTGTATTTGTTGTATCTGGTTGGTAGTGTCTCATGGCAGATATAGCTTATCTCTGTATTAGTTGTATCTGGTTGGTAGTGTCTCATGGCAGATATAGCTTATCTCTGTATTAGTTGTATCTGGTTGGTAGTGTCTCATGGCAGATATAGCTTATCTCTGTATTTGTTGTATCTGGTTGGTAGTGTCTCATGGCAGATATAGCTTATCTCTGTATTAGTTGTATCTGGTTGGTAGTGTCTCATGGCAGATATAGCTTATCTCTGTATTAGTTGTATCTGGTTGGTAGCGTCTCATGGCAGATATAGCTTATCTCTGTATTTGTTGTATCTGGTTGGTAGTGTCTCATGGCAGATATAGCTTATCTCTGTATTTGTTGTATCTGGTTGGTAGTGTCTCATGGCAGATATAGCTTATCTCTGTATTTGTTGTATCTGGTTGGTAGTGTCTCATGGCAGATATAGCTTATCTCTGTATTAGTTGTATCTGGTTGGTAGTGTCTCATGGCAGATATAGCTTATCTCTGTATTTGTTGTATCTGGTTGGTAGTGTCTCATGGCAGATATAGCTTATCTCTGTATTAGTTGTATCTGGTTGGTAGTGTCTCATGGCAGATATAGCTTATCTCTGTATTAGTTGTATCTGGTTGGTAGTGTCTCATGGCAGATATAACTTATCTCTGTATTTGTTGTATCTGGTTGGTAGTGTCTCATGGCAGATATAGCTTATCTCTGTATTAGTTGTATCTGGTTGGTAGTGTCTCATGGCAGATATAGCTTATCTCTGTATTAGTTGTATCTGGTTGGTAGCGTCTCATGGCAGATATAGCTTATCTCTGTATTTGTTGTATCTGGTTGGTAGTGTCTCATGGCAGATATAGCTTATCTCTGTATTTGTTGTATCTGGTTGGTAGTGTCTCATGGCAGATATAGCTTATCTCTGTATTTGTTGTATCTGGTTGGTAGTGTCTCATGGCAGATATAGCTTATCTCTGTATTAGTCTTCTAGAGCAAACATATATAATACATACATGTAGGTAAATGTACCTTAAATATAGATAGTTTTTACTTTAACCCCTATGCAGGTCCATTTGCAGGTCAAGATAAGACAATTTTTGATAATTTGCCACTGGAATGACTGGCACGATAATCAAGCCATTCATTACAATGGTAAATTTTCAAAAATTATCTTATCTTAGCCTGCAAATGGACATTCAAACCGGAAATTTGTAAATTTTCTTGAAGGATCTTGACCATTAAAGTGTTAATGAACACTTATACCGCTTTCATTCATAAAGTCACAGACCCTTAATTTCCCGACATCCATATATGGGAGCTCGGATGAATATAAATATAGGAATTTAAAAACTATTCAAAATCATTACTGCAGTTAAACAACATTTTCATCCAGTTAAATAACTTAATCCATCCGTTACTCATCAAGCCAGCCAAAATCAAACCAGCCAAAATCTTCCTCTTCCGTGGTCTCGATGAATGTCCATTTGCCGGTTAAGAGATGACTATGTTTGAAATTTTACCACTTGCAGGGTTCGCAGCCACTCTGGAAATCAGGGAAAACCTTGAAAATGAGTTTCCATTTTTCCAGTCAGGGAAAACTCAGGGAATTTGACATTGACCCAGAAGGGACGGTTTCGTATTTTGGCAGTTTGTCATTCATGTGTTTTGTGTAATGTGTCCAAGTTGTGACCATCATTGACTGAAAATGGATATAAATTATTGTATGCACAGGCTACAGCATTTGTTGTATATATTATCAGCATCTTAGTTACTTTGCTGCAACACACCGCTTGACTTCCCAGCAACCTCGTTAAAGTGAAAATATTTCTCATGGAACTTTGGAAATTTCTAAGGGACATATCAGGGGAAACTCAGGGAATTTTGTTTTGGTAAAGTGCTGGGAACCCTGACTTGTATGACTGGCTGTCTATGACAGAGCCAGTCATTCCGGTGGTAAATTTTCAGAATTAGTATTCTCTTGGCCTGCAAATGGGCACTCAATGATCAAATATTTTGATGGTTTTTTTTAATGAAATGTTACTATTAAATGTTTTAATGATGACATTTTGTTTCTTTCTGATCAGTATTATAATTAACCCTTTAAAGGTCACACCAAAATGCATGAAAATAAAATAGTTGAAATTATATACTTTTAGAGGATTAAATTGTGTACCTCAATGTCATGAAACGAAATCAATCTTAACACATGATGATTTCATTCCATATAAATAAATTTCGTAGGTTTAGTTGTGAATTTGAATTAGGGACTCGTGCCTCTAATTCAATTTGACAACTTAAAAAATTATATTAATTTATGCGTAATGAAATCATCATATGCTAAGATTTATTTCGTTTCATTACATCTAGGCACACAATTTAAGCTTCTAAAAGTATATAATTTTAACAATTTTATTTTCATGCATTCTGCTGTGAATATGCACTTTTAATGGTCAAATGTCGTTGAAAAAATCTAAATATATTCCCTTTTAAATGTCCATTTACTGGGCAAGAGAAGACTGGTTTTTTTTAAATTTACCATTGGAATGACTGGCTCGGTAACCTGTGGTCAATTCTCAAAAATGGTCTTCTATTACCTTGCAAATATCCATTCCGCAAGACCACCTCAGCGGCCAGTTTTGGCCGGCGTGACCAGTAAAGGATTATGGAAACTTTGTTGCTGGCAATTTACATTCAGGTAATATGTAGGGGTATGATCAATTCAGTTACTTGAAACTCGGTCGCATAGTGGTTGCTCAAACACATACATGCTACCAGATTAATTACGAAATGTGTTAATATGAGTTAAAATATTTCTGTAAATCTCCATATTTTCAGTTACCAGACAATGTGAATGTTTCCAAGGAGGCACGCCTCGCTATTTCTAAAGCTGCCAGCGTCTTTGTTCTCTATGCCACATCCTGGTGAGTGTCTTGTATCGTTACCTGGCAGTCAGATTTTAACGCTTTAAAACTCAAGCCTGCCCAGAACGGCTTCGGCAGTGGTCTTGAGAAATATCCGTTTGTAGAACAAGAGAAGACTTTTTTTTAAACTTATCACTGGAATGTCTGGCTTGAGCCTGTCATTCTAGTCATAAAATTACAAAGATATACATACGTCTTTTAGGCTGAAAATTGACATGTTCATCTCGAGCATGTTGGTTGACATGAAGGTGTCAGGCCTGGTCAAGTCTTAGAGGCATGAGCAAGGATTCTCATAAGGGTCCTTTTGAGGGTATATACCCCCAAAATGCAGCTTTGGACCCCCAAGAATAGTGGCAGTGGGTCATCTAGGACCCCTGAAAATCTTGTATGCTTGTTAAATACTAACTAGTTGTATTGCCTTTTGCACACAAATGCCTACAAAACCCAGCATGGGACCACCATAAGTCAGAGTTGTGAGACCATGCATGGGACCCTTTAATTTTAGTATGGATGAGAAACACTGCTTGTGAACACCATATTTCAGGTTTTAGGACCCCCAGATTTCAGCTGACGACCCCCAGATTTGAGGATGTGGGGTCCCTGGGACCTCCAAAGGTTAGATACCATGAGAAACACTTTGCTTGAGGAATTATTGTTGTCACAGAGATTGCTAAGTAAGCATAGAATAACACTTTAACCTTCAAATTTGTTCAAGAAAATTTCAATTGTTTCATAGAAAATGTAAATTTAGAGACCAAGAGTAGATTGTTTTTGAAAATTTATCACTGGAATGACTTGCTCAGTTATCGAGCCAGTTATTTCAATGGTAAATTTTCCAAAAATAGTCCTCTTGGCCTGCAAGTGCTCATTTAATCAGCAAATATTTAGATTTTCTTGACCAAATTTCACCAGTAAAGGGTTAAAGGATTAAACTTATTTAATTAATAGCATTCTTTTAACCACCCATGCCATCACCGGACAACATGAACCAGACACATTGCTGATTGTAAAGCCCCAAAAGGTTCTAAGGCTACAACAGCAGTCTTCAATCAGATAGACTTCATACTATGCAAGACAGAAACAAAACACCTACTTCGGAATGCTCGTTCATATGGAGGCACAAACCTCAATTCTGACCATAAGCCAGTCATTATACACCTTCAGATGAACGATCTCTACCTGTTGTATAAACGCCATACCAGGCAAGATGTTAGAGTCACCAACAACCTACCCAAGCTCATCAGCGACACTGACACTCAAATGTCATACAAAAAGGCCCTCTGGGAGCAGATAGCTAACATCGCCGTCAGCTTTGATCCGAACGAAGCCCTAGCCAAAATACTGAAATCTATGGAATCATCCGCTACCAGCACCATAGGTGTTCTTAAAACAACAACTAGGTATACTGACGACCCTCTAGTAGTAAAACTGTCAGCAGAGCAGAAAGCATTACAGCTGCGCATCTATCAAAGTGGCCAAAGTGAAGACCGCACCAAACTACGCCGGGAGCGCAATGACATTCTGTGCCACATTATTGGATCTTAAAAGATCTTACTATTCAACAAGCAAACTCCCTAGCAGATGAAATCACTGCCATGGATGACTGTCACAAAATGTTTCGGGCAGCTCAGACGCTGAGAGTTACTGACTACACACCACCACTCACTGTACACAACTCTGTAGGACACTTTATCGGGACTGACCAGGGCAAAGCTGAGGCGATTCAAGAATGGTTCAAGGAACAGTTCACTGACCATGATGATGAGCCCTTGCACCCGTCCTCAGGTGACCCCAGGCTATTATTAACACAGCAGAACTTGAGAAGGCACTGGCATGAGCAATGAACTATTCAAATATGCAAGTGACATTATCTCTAAACCGATCACGAGCCTAATTAATTCAGCTTTTATGCACCACCTTCCCATCGACACTGTAGGCCAAGGTACCCTTATTACACTACCCAAGCCCAAGAAGCCACCTGGCCCTCCAGCCAATCTGCGGCCCATTGTGCTCCTCAACAGGATATGGAAAATCCTATCCAATGTTACTCTGTGCCGCATCCGAGACAAAATCGATGACTTCACTGCATCATGTCAAAGTGGCTTCAAACGTTCATGCAGCTGCGCAGACAATGTATGGGCTCAACGCATGCTTGTGTCGGTAGTCATGTCTAAACACTGGGATTTCCACAAAATGGGCATTGACATGTCACGAGCCTTCGACACAATTAAAGGCTCAAAGATCCTAGACAAATACGCTAGGCCAGTTGCAATGAAGATGAGCTACGACTAGTGAGACTACTGCTTGCAGACACCAAGCTGAGAGTATGAGTCAAGGCAGTGAAGTCTGTAGAGTTTGAGACATCAATCGGCTCCCCACAGGGAGATGGTCTATCTCCGGTGATTTTCACCTGTTACCTTGCTGCTGCATCGAAATTTGTGCAGGAAAGTTCCACATGACCAAACCCCCCAGTGTCAATACTGGGTATGCCGCTAGAGATGGAATATGCCGATGATGTGGACTTCATAGATAAGGAAAAGAACTTCTCCCAATAGCTGCAAGCAAACTAAAAATTGAGAATCTCTATGAATGAATCCAAAACAGAGTTCACCCACATAAACCTATCTACAAAGCATGAAACTAAAGAAAATGACGATCCGCTTCGTGGCGGCGAACCATGGACGAAAAGTAGAATCCTGGGCTCACTGCTGTGCACTACTGCTGACATTGCTGCATGCTGTGTCATGAGGAACATAGCTTTCCAGTACTTTTGGAAGCTATGGATTCGTAGATCAAAGACGCCCTTGATTAAAAGGCTACGTTTATACAATGCAACCTGCGTATCCTTGATGATGTATAACTAACAGGTGGGAAGCTCCAACGGAAGCTCTAGACAATCTCGATGCTGGCCACCGCAAACACCTACACACCATCACTGGATACTGATGGCCAGACAGAATAATTTCCAACGATGCACTATACAAGCTGTGTAATACGTCGTCGCTGTCTGTAAAAGTCGGCCAGCAAAGATGGTCCATGTTTGGCCATGTGCTAAGGATGCCAGAAGAGACACCAGCAAAGAGAGCCTTGGAATTCACTCTACTCGGAGCTAGCAAATACAAAGCCAGTAGAAGACATCATTGCATATATTTGCTAAGCATTCTACGAGGTGACCTCAAGAAAGCAGGACTCGGTACCAGAGTTGCCCTTATGCGTCCTTTTGCGCGTATATATGCATAAAAATGGCAGAGGGACGCATACAAATTAACCCTCTGCGTCCCCGAGGACGCACGAGGGACACAGTGAAAAAGTGTAACGGAAACTGGTAACTTTGGTGTGTGCTTAATTATCGATTATATTATCGTGTGTGTATATTTATTTGTGCATGTTTTTACTTTAAAAAATATACTTAATGTATTGTGTGTTCAATAAAAACGAACTTACTGCATTGTTTAAGACTATGATTTGTTGTATGTTTTCTTGCACAACTCAAAGTTGTTAATGCCCATAAATCAGATTCAACCACCGCATTTAATTGTAAACACAATCCCCAAATCATCCTTAGTATTCCATTTGATCTAATTTTTTTTATAAGTAATGAGTTTACAAGCCCAATGTTAGTCGCCTTGTTTGGCCTACAAATTGCAAAAATACCCGCCATGTTTCTGTCTGTTGTGCTAATCGTCAGTATGCCGTGTCAGTATTTGATTGGATAACAGCGGAATCGCCCTCTAGAGGAACTCACGCTTGAGAAATCCAATACAACTGATCAAGCGTATACAAACGTGTCTGGGCGTCTTAACCCTTTCACAGATCAGAACATTGGACAGATCACAAAGTTGTTATCACTAATCTGCTGAATATTTTGAAATTAATTTGCGCATGCCTACTTGCCTAAAGCAGCAACGACTTACAGGCAAAATCTTTTTTTCTATTTACTTATCAAAATATCTAAATGGATGAAGGAATATATGGAAGATATTGTGATATCTTTTACATTTGAATGGTCATTTGACGGATTAGCGGCGATGTCTTTGTATTGCTGTTTGAATAACGGTATCAATACACGCTATAAGCCATCTTTTATTTAGCAATAGTGGCTGATTGATTGACTGATGGATTAGTGTTTTATAATGTTTAATCAACAATCGCGTTACATAGTTACTCCCTATGAATTAGACATATCCGGTTATTAGCTGATATATTTTCACTAATTACACAGTTTAATCTGATTTATACAGATTATGTTTGATAAATTATTGTTTTGTCTGCTCTTAACCTATGTATTCCACTATATTTGGTCATTCCAGTTAAATTATAAAAAATACGCGCTCATTATATCGAAGTCGGTCAAGTAGTCCTTGAGCAAACTCGCCCCAGATACTCGTAATTTTTCAATTCGTCCAAGGCCAAGTTAGGTTTTAATAGAAAAATTAATGCAGTGGACTTTGCTAATTACTAATGTCGTGGTCTTTGGAAATGTTAATCATACAAGGTTGTCAATGTAGGTTGGTTGGTTTATCAAGGACAGTGCTTTAAGTTATTGTGTATTGACATGCAGTTCAAATGTTATTAGTTAAATATACAAGGGCCACTTCAATAGATCAATTTTAGCCACCATTGTAGATCACAGAATACATATTTTTGAAAATTTACCACTGGAATGACTGGCACTGTTTTCAACATGTTTAATAAAGTGCTTTATAATTAGATCAATGTGTTGTGTTTATTTTAAGAAAAAAACATGGGACCCCCATATTTCAGATGAGGACCCCATGGGACCCCCATATTTTACAGTGGGACCCTCAAATCTGAGGGTGTGGGGTCCTTGGGACCCCCAAAAATCAGATGTTGTGGGCAACACTGCTCGGTACGCTCAAGTCAAGAATGGACCTGAGAAAGCTAAGAATTATGGATGAGGACAAGACACAGTGTGCAAAAATGAAGAAGGACTGATTGGAGCTGTAGGATGTTTCTACTACTACAGCCGCAGAATACAGTAATCAAACATTCTTCAGGTTGTGTATGAGGTATGATTGCAACATTAATGTTGTGCGTAGTGCAGGTCATACTTGTTGCTGGCTATAGTGAGGTATCAGTCAGTATAACACTTTAATGACTAAATTTGGTCAAGAAAATCTAAATTGTTGCTCATTAAATGTCCATTTGCAGGTCAAGAGAAGACTATTTTTAGAAATTCATCACTGGAGTGACGTTCGGTTATCAAGCCAGTCATTCCAATGATAAAAATCTTTAAAAAAACTCACTGCAGACGGCGGTTTTGGATGCCTTCGCCATGAAAGGGTTAATGATATTTTAGAACCACAATAGAGGGACTCATTTCTAGCTATGCTACGTCCACTTCTAGCGTAGCTCCATCCATTTTCTACACACGTTTAAATCAATTTTAACACTAAAACCTGAATTCCCAAAATCTTAATTTCCTGTTAAGCTGTTGAATATTTTGAAACTGATTTGACTGGGAGGTGTTGCTGCCAATAGCAGTAATAAATCTCAGTCAAATTAGTTTCAAATTATTCAACAGAATTTTTATTAAATTATAAATTCACCAAGCGCATAGAATTCAGACGGTTACTTATTGACAGACATGTTCCTCTCTCAAGCTGGAACTACGGTGATTTCTCGACTAAAGGCCTCCCTCGAATATAGGACGCTGTCCCAAATTTGACCAAAATCTGCCCAAAAAACTCTTGTATTCAAGTATAAGACGCTGTTAAATTTAGAAAAAACGTACCTTTAAAAAAATCGAAAATTGGTTTAAAAAATAACCATCACTCAGCGCTGTTTAATGCATGACTAAAAGTTATCATGGTGGAAGAGAAATTATTAAATAGGACTGCCTAAATATTGTGTATCTTCGATAAAGATCGTTTATTACATCAAAATCAATCTAATTTTGGCCTAAAATGTCTCCTTGAAAACATACAAATCGTGTGATAGAAACAGATTGTAATGGCTCTTGCGTTTGGAGGCGCTGTGTGATCTTATGCGCTAACAGGAGTTGGTTATCTGGCTCTTTTGTGATTGGAGGCGCTGTGTAATCTTATGCGTTAACGGGAGTTGGTTATAAAACGTGTATGGGAATATTCAGATGGTCACCAGTTGTAATGACTCTTTTGCGTTTGGAGGCGCTGTGTGATGTTATGCGCTAACGGGAGTTGGTTATCTGGCTCTTTTGTGATTGGAGGCGCTGTGTAATCTTATGCGCTAATGGGAGTTGGTTATCAAACGGGTACGGGAACATTCAGTTCCTATTGCGCAATGATGATATATAGCAATTTCCGAGTCCAGAATATTTAGATCTGAGTACTCGCTCTAATTAGCATAAAGATCTTTTGCGATTGGAGGCGAATCACGTGATTTATACACGTATCTTTTCTCGACGCCATTTTATGTCAAATTCTGGATTAATTTTGGTGTAATAAGTGATATGTGTTAAAGAATAAGCAATATTTAGGTGCCCCAATTTAATAATTTCACTTCCGCTTGGTGTTTTTGGAGTATGCATTAAACATAGTCGTCAGGCGGCGCGAATTGTCTAGGGTAACATTTAGTTCAATTTCCGTGTTATAATCTGTGACTTTTTAAGAAAAATTTCGACCCAAAAATGTGCGGAAGGAATGTTCTCAATTATAGGACGCACCCCCCCCCCCTTTCTAGTACATGTATTTTGACACAAAAAACTGCGTCCTTTACTCAAATTTTAACGGTACGTTATTTAATGGTGACATCTTTGATTTTCCTTGCAGTGCAAATAATTTTGCCTTGAAGGGCCGTCGAAAAACAATAAATGCAAATGATGTGATGGAAGCGATGGGTGACATGGAGTTTGAATCTTTCGTAGAACCACTACAGAAGTGTTTGGAAAGTAAGTGTTCATCTCATTGTGTTATATCTCCAGACTCCGTATTGGCACTATGTGTGGTCACATGTCGAGAGAATGCAGCATCATTGTGACTTTGCCCAGGTTCTAGTTTAGTCGTACATATTGGCAGATATCTCGGGACTTTTTAACCCAATGTGACTATACTTGGACACATGCTTACCATTGGGTGTAACAATAACATTGAGGTCACTAGGTCAAAGGTCAAAGAATAAAGTACCTTGTGCCAAGATGCTCAGAAATTTAGTGGTAATATTTTCAACAATATATATTATTTTAAACTACAGGACTTATCATTGCTGAGCGTGATCCAGAGAAAATCTGAGAAAATATATTAAAGGCTGTCTGAATGGATTGTTATGCAGATTCTAATGAATGCCATCGATTATATATTTAGTAATTAACCATTTAATGGTCAAATTTGGTCTGAAAAATCTAAATATCTGCCTATTGAATGTCCATTTACAGGCCAAGAGAATATAATTTTCAAAAATTTATCTCTGGAATGACTGGCTTGGTTATCGAGCCAGTCATTCCAGTGATAAATTTTCAAAAATTGTATTCTCTTGGCCTGTAAATGGGCATTTTACGAGATCAGAACAGAGGACGGTTTTGGCCGGCATGACCATTAAAGGGTTAAACATTTGTGCCAATCTTAATCATGGATAATGAATGTATGTAAGAGAAATAGAAATTTCATAAGAGGCTTGGTACATCACGAAGGGAATCAGCTAGCAGCAACTTTGTGTTGCCAATGCAATTGTCAAGACTGTCATTCAGCATTAAAATTGCCACACCAATATAATATCTGGTTATCCCCACGTTTTAACAAAATGTCAGGGTTATTAAAACTGGCTCCATCTCTCAGGCACAATATCTCCTCCCAAACAATTGGGTGGAATTCAACCAAATTTGCTATGGGGGTTATCCATATAATTGCAGATTATGTGACAAGATTTACATTTGGCTCCACCCCTAGGGGTTTTTGTGTGGGAAGGGGTCAAAAGGTAAAGAAATTGATTGTAATGCAACTCCTCCGAAACCGGTGGACAGAATGTAACCAAATTTGGTGAGTTACTCATATGATTGTGATGTAATTGGACATTTGCACTTGGCTTTGCCCGTAGGGGTGGGGTGGGGGTGGGTTGTTAATACGTCAAAGCAGTGAATGTGAGAAGTTGCTATGACAAGTCATCGACCAACCAATCTAGTGTTTATTTGAAAATGGCTGTGCTGTAAGCTGTTAAGTGTCTTATGACAACAAAGGTTTTCAGTACCGCCATTCTGTTGCTTTTGTGTCGTGTACATATGGTATCACTTCCAGCAGCAGCAGTATCAATGTTGTTTTTGTTTTTAGAAAATGTTATCAGGTTATATTTCAGGATTGGTTAGTACAGGTCAGCCAGAGCCAGATTAATACAAGGGCTGATGCAGCTACAGCCCTGGGGCCCCGAAAAATAATTGGTCATGAAATGCATAAAAACCTAAGTACAATTCAAAGATTGCCGATACAAATGTCTTTTTGAGGGGCAGTGTTTCAAATTTTTTCCGAGGGTATTTTTCTTAATTAGTAGGGCTGGGTCAAGGTCAACAGCGGTTTCAAGACTTTGTCCGTGATCCGGATAAAAAATCCTGATTGTATCAAATTCTGTATCTATGTATATATCAGAAATTGCTTGTCTGATTTGGCTTAACAAAAGAAATGGTGTGACCGTACGCTCGATTCCACAATGGGTCATGATCTGGATAATCTGAAAAAATTTACAATGACAAACGGTCGGACAAGTATTTGCAATCTCTGACATGTCTGATTGTGAGTGTTTGTGTTGAGAGTTGACTTGTTGACCTGTTTGTCAGTTGATTGTTGCCTGGGAGTCCACAGAGGGAGCCATTTTTCACTGCCCCACCTAGCTATAGCTAAGCTCCGTCCATGCTTTGTACATGTTGGGATCGATTTATATACTTTGAACCCGACTTCCCAGAATCCCATTTTCAATGTAGCTATGCAGATATTTAAGCTGTTGAATATTTTGAAACTAATTTGGCTGATGTCTGTTACCTATGACAGGAACCAGTCATTTTCTTTCAAAATATTCAAGAGAATATTTATTAAATAGTAGAGATATACAATTCATACACATGGCAAACTATTCAATGTTCATGGTGGACCTAGATTATGGATACCTCAGTCATTACGCGTTTTGATTGTGACGTAATTGATTAAGACATCATATACTTGAGCGACAGATCGGATCCATTCATAGAGTCAATGGACCTTTCCAATTTATCCATCCATCATATGACATCATAAGCAACTACGTGACGTGTAGGATGACATCATAATCAATTACAGCATGAACGCCTCGATTTAGTCCGTCTTAAACGCTCAATAGTATGAATTGTATGTCTACTATTTAATAAACATTCTGTCGAATATTTTGAAACTAATTTGACAGGGCGCCGTTGCAACAGCACCAAGTCAAATTAGTTTTAAAATATTCAACAGATTACCTGCAGTGTATAGTATTCTGAAAAATGATAATCAGGGAGTTCAGCGATCGATCGATCCAAACACGAGCATGGTGTGGTTGGAGCTTAGATAGAGATGGATGGGGCATAGAAAAACTGGAATGTTCCATTGAATAACCATTATATATACTGGTATCCTCAGATATTTGTTTAATTTAACATTTTCTCTCATTTCCTGCAGATTACAGAAAAAGTCTCCAAGAAAAGAAAGTGAAGAAAGCTACCTCTAAAGAGGATCAAACTACATCAGCATCTCAGTCCGGAGACAATAAAAATGATGAGAAAACTGATGATGTCATCGAAATTGATGACAGTGGTGAGAGTGATGATGTGCGATCGAATAATGAAAATGGTGATATTGAGGATGATGAGGAGGAGGAAGAAGATGTTGCTGATGAGGATGATGATAATTATGATGGTGATGGTGTCGATGAAGAGGAAGATCAAACGTAATGAAACGGAATACTTTGAATTTATCATGTATATAAACATTGCTAATTCTATTCACCGTTTTAGTCATGCAAGCTGAGATTCTGTAGTTCAAGGTAACAAACCATGTACAGGAGCAGGGTTTCTCATAAGAGTATTTAGACCCCCAAAATGTAACTTGGGACCCTCAAAAGTTGTGGCAGTGGGACCCCTGAAAATCTTGTATGATGGTTGTTGCACAAACATACCCACAAAAAATCTAGAATTCAGCCCGCAAAAGTCATAGCTGTGCACCCATGGTACTCTCTAATTTTAGCATGGATGAGAAAAACTGCATGAGTATCTCAAATTTCAGTTTGGGACCCCCAGATTTCGGGTTGGGACCCCTAGATTTCAGGTTGGGACCCCTAGAATTCTAGGTGTGAGGTCCCTGGGACCTCCAACATTTAGATGCCATGAGAAACACTGTACAGGAGAGCTGTTGAATCATTGAGCTAAATATAGAGCTAGATTTACCACTGCACGTTAAGGAGATTGAATAAAATGTGGTGAGATTATGTGATCATATTTGATATACTGTACAGTAACATAGTCTGACATAGCAATTCTTGTTGTTTTGCCTGCGAAGCAGAAAGTGAGACATGTATTACTTTTCCGATGAAGACAGTGACGACGGCGTCAATGTTAAGTTTTTGTGTTTGGCAAATCGTCTTTCTCTGTAGTTTAGGAATGCTTAATCTTAGTGGAACCAAACTTGGACATATGTCTGCCTATACAAAAAGGCACCTAGTAGAAGCCGGTCTCTAAGTCAGCTTAATTTTGATTCAAAAACCATTAAAGGGCGCTGACCCATGTTAATTTAAATTGTCATGGTTATCAATTTGATGTGGTTAATTTTAATGCATACATTCTTCAAATGTAGCGAGAACTTAATTTTTTTACCTAAACATTATGGCTCTTTAAGACGTGTGGCCGAATGACCTACAGGTGGTTGAAGTCATAACCCTTTAAGTCGAGCCAGCTAAAACCTGCCTCAGTCTACAGTAATCTTGAGGAATGTCTATTTCTAGGTTAACTGAAGACCACCTTTTTAAAATTCACCATTGGAACGAGTGACTCAATAACGAAGCCAGCCATTTCAGTGAGAAGTTGTCAAAAATCATCTGTTGGCCTACAAATGAACATTTAATAAGCAGATATACTGCTTCCTGCTTACTGAATGCCCATTGTGCTTCTAAGAGAAGACTATTTTTGAAAATTTACCCCTAGTTATTGAGTTATTGATATTACAGGGGTAAATTTTCAAATATAGTCTTCTCTTAGCCTGCAAATAGACATTTCTCAAGTGCTTTGCAGAAGCCATTTTTGGTCGGCTTGATCATCAGTAGTAATGGTTTAATAGATACCCAATTAACTGTCTGACTGCTGCAAGCCGCCGGACAATAATTTCGAGGGTCAATAACTCTGAATGTTTTGAAAACAATTTGACTGAAAGCTGTTGGTGGATAATCCACCAACAACTTTCAGTCAAATTCTTTTCAAAATATTCAGCATATCCAGAGTTAAATCCCCAAGGAAAATTTCTCATGTCTGTAGAGATTCAGTGGGCAGGCAGTTAAAGTACATTTCTTGTGGCTAGCAAAAGAATAACTGTCTTCATTCCAGAAGCATAAATTTGTCATTTCAGTGTATGTAGACATTGAATTAAATTGTAAATATATAATATTGTGTATATATGTTTGTGTTATTTGTCCTGCGTTATATGGGGAGAATGTAACGTGTAGAAGTCTATGTTTACTTAAAGGAAAGGATATGGGAACTAACGTAAGCTCTTGAATGATAGCTTTATATAATAATCAACCTATAACTACCAGTAAAAAATTGAAATAAATCAGAATAATTAGAAAAAAGCAGCCAAATCCCATTTATGTCATTCTGGCGGGAACCAATTAGTGACGCAGCTGAACCTATGCGCTTTGGTGTATGCAGAGCGAATAAATATTACCCACTACAGCCAGTCATATAAACTCGGTTATATTCCCATTAAGCTTATTAGCCACTACTTCATGCAGGTAAAATACTGTCTAGTTTTAAAACAATTTGAGTGAAAGCTGTTGTTTCCAGAGACAGGGTCTACATTCAGTCACACGAATTTGAAAATATTCAGTAGGCATAATGCGACCTTGGAAACCAGCAGTGTATTTTGAAATCATTTTGACCGAAACTTGCTTCCACCATAAGTGATTTTCAAATATAACGTTTTCAAAAGGATCAATAGCGAATTATCAGTAGTGAGTTAATCGCTCTACATCAGCGCCTATAGAGAATACTATTCATATAGTTTACAAACTATTCAGGTGTGCTTTAGTTATATTCACGTAGGCCTATGCGGTATACCTGCACACACAGTTGACACACGGCGGAGTGCGAAGCACCAGCATGGTCACTAATTGCCTCAAAGTTAAGCGCTCCTAGGTTTAGTAAATGCTTTTTCTCAAATAATCCGGATTCATTTCCATTTTTACCGTTTATTCTAACATTGTATGAAATTACCAATAAACATCATTTGTTATTTCCCTTCCTTTAAAGGCAGTAATTTAATCAACATGACTTTTACCCTCATCAGCAATGTCTAACGTCATGATTCCCCACACTACCACAGTAGCACTGCTGTAAACATAAGCAGATTATCAGAAAAGCTACAAAAGGCAATGTGGGATTCCAGTTTCTCAGTCAATCATATGATGTCATAATTAACTACATAACGTGTAGGATGGCGTCATAATCAATTACGTCATAAATTCGTTATGAACACTTAATTGATGATGGACTAAGTGTTGTACGAATTGTATGTCTACTATTTAATAAACATGCTGTTGAATATTTTGAAACTAATTTGACTAGGCTATGGCAGCAACAGCACCCAGTCAAATTAGTTTCAAAATATTCAACAGTTTACCTGTATAGTTTTCTAGCTAAACTAGATTGACCCAAGCACGGGGAAAAGGTGTGGGAGGAGCTTAGCTAGAGATGGGCGGGGCATAGCTAAAACTAGATTCGTCCATTGTGCATGGAATAAAGCTGACTGTTCAAGCATCTACTGTTGTGAGATATGCTAGAAACTTTAACCTATGGGCAGACAAAGCGTTCTCATAGTTCTAAATCTTTACCATATCACACAACAGTAGATGCCTGAAAATTCAGTCAGTATTTGTCTATATTCTGTCATTGTCACTAAGCAACGTAGCCAAGCAATGAGATACTAGCTAGCTAGCTAATCAACCAAATGCAAACTAAAATTAACATTAGTGGAGAATGAGGCGACGGCGAGCCATCACCCACTGCTTTTGGAGAAGCCTACTTAAAAGACACGCTATGGCCAGATAAAAATACAGCAGATTGCTAATGGAAGTTTTTTATTTATGTAATATACAGAGTATGTGTAACAGTGTACAATATAGCTGCAGCTTTTAGTAAAAGATATAATTTATGAGTCGCTATTTCCATATAAATGAAAAGTATTCAGAGTTGCTTGCCCACCCTTTTCATTGACCTTTCGATCACAAAATCAAGCTTGTTCTTCGGGATCCCAAGAGCAATGTCTCGCCCAATAGAAGGATTAATTTGTAGCTATGCCACACCCATCTCTAGCTATGCCATGCCCATTTATAGCTATGACACATCCATTTATAGCCATGACACGCCCATTTATAGCTATGACACATCCATCTCTAGCTATGACACATCCATCTCTAGATATGACACACCCATTTCTAGCTATGACACATCCATCTCTAGCTATGCCATGGCCATTTATAGCTATGACACATCCATTTCTAGCTATGACACATCCATTTCTAGCTATGACACATCCATCTCTAGCTATGACACATCCATTTCTAGCTATGACACATCCATTTCTAGCTATGACACATCCATTTCTAGCTATGACACATCCATTTCTAGCTATGACACATCCATCTCTAGCTATGACACATCCATCTCTAGATATGACACACCCATTTCTAGCTATGACACATCCATCTCTAGCTATGCCATGGCCATTTATAGCTATGACACATCCATTTCTAGCTATGACACATCCATTTCTAGCTATGACACATCCATTTCTAGCTATGACACATCCATTTCTAGCTATGACACATCCATTTCTAGCTATGACACATCCATTTCTAGCTATGACACATCCATCTCTAGCTATGACACATCCATTTCTAGCTATGACACACCCATTTCTAGCTAGGACACACCCATGTCTAGCTAGGACACACCCATTTCTAAACAAGGTCACTGTAAAGGTAGGCTTTTGAGAATATTTATTAACCATCTGACCGCTGCAAGCCACCAGACAATACTTTCAAGGCCAATACCTCTGAACCGGCAGAATATTTTGAAAACAAATTCGTTCAAAGTTGTTGGTGGCTTAGCCACCGACAATTTTCAGACAAATTGTTTTCAAAATATTCAGCATATCCAGAATTTAAACCCCATGGAAAATGTAGTCTTCAGAAATTCAGCAGCCAGACATTTAAATTGTAAATTCATCTAAAACTGACAATTCGTACAATTTTGTGGCAGACGTTTCGACTTTCATGACAGAGTTGCGTCATTATGATTGTGACATCAGCTAACATGTGATGTATTTGATTATAACGTCAGATACTTAAGTGACAGATCAGATCCGTCTATTTTTCCAGGAGGACTTGAAGTATCACGACAGACACAGGCGGTGATTAGAGGTTGTGCTGAACATAATGATGTCAATAATACTGCTTTATAAGATTGTATCTCTGAAGTGTATTCATCTGGTCATTAATGCTTCAAGGATCAGGCTGACCAAAATCTGACCTCTGTATTTATCTTGAGACTATAGGCTTCTTAACCCTCTAACACCCATATCAGCCAAAAACGGCTTCAGCAGTGGTCTTGAGAAATGTCCATTTGCAGACCAAGACTATTTTTGAAAATTTACCACTTGAATGAATGGCTCGATAACAGAGCCAGTCATTCCATTGGTAAATTTAAAAAAATAGTCTTCTCTTGGTCTACAAAAGGACATTTTCTATGAGAAAATTGAAATTTTCTTGAATACGTTTGAGGCTTCGAAGGTTAAGCGATGACGTATTTCCGGGTTCAGCTCGATTGATAAATACACAAAACAATATTTTTGTTTAACAACAAATGATGATGTCATAAAGATGCACTTAAGATGTAATAAAGCAAAATACACACTTCTGTGTTGCGAATCTCATGCAGTGATGTCATACTTAACAAGCCATTACTACTGAAATGAATGACTGGCTCGATAACCGAGCCAGTAATTCCGGTGGTAAATTTTCAAAGAAAGAATTCTCTTGACGTGCAAATGAACGTTAAATAATTGACCAGTTTTGATTAGTAACAGGTTAACTTTTTCCACTGGAGTATCAGAATCTCTAGCTTGAAGGCAACCATACTGGAAAGGTGTAGAATAATTCTCAAAACTAACTTGACTAACATCACATCTAATTACATTCAGAAGCTACACACAGTCAAATAATATCAAATTAACAGTGGTGGGCAGGTCAGCTCCATTTTGCACTTCACTTGTGCATTAGTTTGTACAGTTTGAAAACAGTGTTATCATAAGGAAGTTAGACACCAGCTTCATCTTCCCACAGGACCACATTCTCCACAGGCTTTAGCTCTGGATAAATACATTTTCTGATCATACGCAATATCTTTCTGTTGAAGCAATGGCTTTCAGTCAAATTATTTTCAAAATATCTACACTTTTTTGTATGATTGCTCTGATATTGCAGGTAAAGAGATTACATCACCAAACGGATAACCTCAATAATAGGCTTTTGGGAGTAATTGTTTTTAGGCGGCAAGTACCAAAATTGTATCATTTGCTAATTAAACTAATGAAATGCGCTGTGGATAAGGCGTAAATGAATAGTATTTGCTGCCATTGATTGAAACTATAAGGGTGGGGTGGGGTTCAAAGATTTCAAGTGATACATAATTTTTTTAATTTCCCCTAAAGATAAATATATTAAGCAATTACACATGAAGAAATAAATTAAATGTCTTGTATGTGAAAGTTTATTGTCATTTGATTTGGCAACTGTGTGATTTCCTAGGAGAGTATTGTACTTACAGCTATAACTAGCACTATGGTGCTAATACTGTATTGCGCGCAGGTCATGCGAGGTAAACGTTCAATATTTAACACTAACGCTCAAATTTGTTCAAAAGGTTTTCAATTTTCTCATAGAAAATGTTGATTTGCAGACCAAGAGAAGACTTTTTTGAAAATTTACAACTGGAAGACTAGTTCGATAACTGAGCCAGTCATTCCAGTGATAACCTTTCAAAAATAGTCTTCTCTTGGTCTACAAATGAACATTTTCCATGAGAAAATTGAAATTTTCTTACACAAATTCAAGTGTCAAAAGGTTAATAACTAACAGGATTTATGCGTCTAACATACACTAAATAACTATTAATAAGCCGCAAAATCAGCATATAACCTGATACACGAAATTATGTGATGACTTACCTCCCTTGATTCTTCGCTCTTCAATGTCAAGAGTGACGTCATAGTGCAACAAGCTATATATACTGTAACGTTGAATGCATGTATTTACATTCAAATCCAGCAGGAAATAATTGCAATTTGGTTGCAATTCCCACTCAGGGGATAGATATAAATATCTCTTTCAGGTCTTAAGCTGCATTTCCACGATTCAATTGATTGTACAATTTGTTGTACGACCCGTTGGGTTCAGTACACGTCGTACGACAGGTACAATCTATCTGATCGTGGAAACTCGCATTTGGGCCAATAAAAAATAATGGAAACGTCTAAATTGATCGATGAAACCATGAATAAACGTCTAATGCTAGAGACTAGTGAGAGCTACGTCAGTCAATTATGTCACTTGAAGGCTGGCATCAAAATCATAATGGACAGCGAATACTCAGCTGTGGAACTGGATAAGGTCGTCAGTTGTACGAACTGTATATCTTTTGTATTCAATAAACTTTCTGTTGAAGATTTTGAAACTAATTTAACTGGTCGCTGTTGCTGTATAGTTACCTTCATATTAGAATGGGAGCTGCACAGCTAGAAATGTTTCAAGACAACTATACAGGACAATTGTTAAATATTTTGAAACTAATTTGACTGGAATCTGTTTTTCTCATAGGCAGCATCAAAAAAGCATCCGCTTTTGTTTCTACGAGAATTCGTAATACTTACCAGATGTACTATTATGATAATGTCTATTATCCAGTCTAGCTCAAAATAAACAACTAAAAACTCCGCACTCTCCTGGTCCTGCCCATACTGTGTCCGGGAATTACCATAGCCGCAGGTACCGAGTCAATTCCCAATCACAGTCAGATTCGTCTTATATTTGCCTTGGCAAACAGCGAAAACAGCTCAGCCTCACCTCAGCGGGGCGGCTGAGGCTGGGCCATAGTACATCTGGTAAGTATTAAGAATTCTCGTAGAAACAAAAGCGGATGCTTTTTTGATTCTACTTCGAATAATACTTACCAGATGTACTATTATGATAAACTCCGGATTTCGACAGCCAGGAAATGCCGGTGGGAGGAGGTGAGGCTCGAACCAGCACTCATCTACCATCCAACAGAGAAGGTTGTGAAGAGACTAGAACCCTGGCATACGCTTGGGTTCTGCCATCTGACTCATAGAGTGCTAAACTTCCATGGTCTAGACCGCGCTCCCCCCTCTTTTGTCCGCACAAAATTCAGAGGGCTGTCAATGGGGATGCAACACCCACCAGACCCATGTCAGCCCCAAGGCTCAGCTAGGGCAGTCCAGTAGAGTGCAAAGAAGCTACTACAATTTCTAATTTTGAAAAAACATCAGTATATCGATTAGATTTTCAAATTGGAATGAGTCTAATGTCTGTTTGAGAGGATAAGAATACTCTTGTACCAGACTATTTACCTAAGCAGTCTGGTGTTTCGACTGTAAGTAAACATATTTATAGTCACTTAATTAATGTAAACACTCACCATTTTGAGTGCTTGATCTTTTCTTGATCATCACAGGAGCTCGGGCCAATCCACGGTCGTACTCAGTCATGTGCATAGCGATTGTTCAGTGTAGGTGGAAGACTTTGTGATGTGTTCGAAGTAGTGGTCGGAAGTGGCTTAGGTTGGATTCGACAAATTGGCGACGGCTACCGGATTAAGTGCGCTGGAGATGTCGCGAAGGTAGAAATCAGTGAATGACGACTCTGCATGCCATTGTGCTACAGACATCACCTCCTCTAATGAGACACCCTTATAAAGGGCCGATGCTGCTGCTAGTGCTCGGACCTGATGGGCATTCGCACGATCAATCTGCTTTCCTGTAGCGATTTTGTGCGACATCTGAATAGCGTCAACTATCCAACGAGAAATAGTATCTTTCGAGGCTCGTAAATGAGGAGCTTTGAGACATAACCACAGAGATTTCGGGTCATCTCTCCACTCATCAGTACGTTTCTTATACATTTTCAGACATCTGACAGGACACCAAGCAGAAGAGTTTGGGTCATGTCTAGTTAAACTTGGCAAATTGATCGGCTGTCTTGGATATTTAAGTGACTGATTCTTTGCCAGGAAACAAAGACGTGGAAGTAGTCTTAAACCTTCACCCGTGACGACAAAACGGTCTTGTTCGGCAGAAAGCGCATGTATTTCATTTCTCCTTCTAGCCGACGCTGCTGCAACTAAGAAAACTGATTTAATAGTTAACAGTTTAATGTCTATAGATCTAATTGGTTCAAAGGGAGCATGCCCTAAAACCTGTAGAACAAGAGATAGATTCCATGCTGGGATAGGAATTGGCTGTCTAGGTCGCAGATTGCTCATTCCTTTAATAACTTCATGCAAGGTGTCATTCTCCACTCCTTCAATGGCCAGATTGGGAATGACTGAAGCTAATGCAGACTTATATGCTGCTAGGGTAGAAGGTACAAGTTTGTCAACTTCGTATAAATGACAGATAAAATCTACGTGTTGAACAGATGCAGAAAAGGGATTAATATCTCTTCCCTCACACCACTGTGCAAATTTGTTGATTCTATAATTATATGTCTTTGTGGTTGAAACTCTTCTGGCCGAAGCAACAAACTTCACTGCTTGCTCAGAAAAGCCACCCTCAATTGCACGCTGCTTGATAACATCCATGCAGTCAATTTGAACATTTCCGGTCTGTCGTGAAGGTACAGACCCCTGTTCTGAGAGATTAGATCTCTTCTGTCTGGAAGAGGGATTGGATTGCAGACCAGAAGGTCCAGCAGATCCGTAAACCATGATCGGCCTGGCCAATAAGGGGCGATCAGCAGTACTTGGCACATCCCCTCTCTTATCTTTGCCAGAAATTTCGGGATGAGAATTGTTGGAGGATACGCATACGCGTACATTCCTTCCCAACTTATCGCCAGTGCGTCTACAGCGCTAGCGGGTCCGGGATCGGTGACACGTAAGTGACCATCTTTGCGTTCTGATTCATCGCAAACAGGTCGACATTTGGCTTGCCCCATTGTTTGAATAGAACCTCCGCTACTGATTGGTTGAGCTGCCATTCCGTCGGACGACAAATCGTCCTTCGACTGAGAGCATCCGCTAGGATGTTCAATCTTCCTGGAATGACCGCGGACTGCAATGAATCGAACATTGCCTTGAACTGGGCCGCGCATACGCCCAGAGCTGAATCCATGCGGTCATTCAGACGACCTTCCAGTCCCTTCAGAGATGCCTGGTCCAGCTTCGCCGCCTTGTCCCTCGCGATCCTCTCCAGACGCGCATGTCGATCCTATCAAACTCTGCCACCATTGCCGATGACCACTTGGCGCACACATCACACGGGCTTCCAACCGTACACTTTGCGCACGCTACACAGTGATGTCCTGAGTACTTGCGCTTCATGAACCTGTTGCATTTCTGGCAGAGAGTATCCAGGTTCTTTGGTTTCTGCGAACACAGAGAAGAATTAAAACGCTGCACATGACAAATGATGACGAGCAATACGCACAATCAACTTGATCGTTAAAAGATTTTCTTAGAACACATTAACTTTCTCTTAAATTAATGATAATCAAGCCTTTAGGCAGGAAATACTTGAAACTTTTTTGAGTGAAAATTAAAAAACACAACTTAGCAGTTAACTAACGTTAAACAAACAAGAATACAACGCCGATCGCTACAAACACCCTCGACAATGAAGCGAGAGCTAAAAATCGGCGAAAACAGAGTGCCTAGACACGCCAAGCCAAGCAAGACATAATTCATGGGCGCCGCCATCTTGGCTAAGGACGCATCCATCTTTAGAGGAACCGAGTCGCAAGAGAAATTAACCGAGTACCCGAATTAAAACTAAAAGTTAACGGGTACAGAAGCGACTCCAACAATGGCTATCATTTTAAAACAATGTGCCAATTTAAGGAAATTTCAATCAGTCATTATGGCACGAATGTATAAATTCTAGATTGATACAACCTGCCCCTGTGATGATTTTCCCAGTTCCTCCATGAACCCACCGATATAAATCCTTTTCACAACCGATAACCTCTTCAATTTAACAAATTTGAGCACACTACAAATTGCGACTTGACAAAAGCGCAAAATAGACGAATCTGACTGTGATAGGGAATTGACTCGGTACCTGCGGCTATGGTAATTCCCGGACACAGTATGGGCAGGACCAGGAGAGTACGGAGTTTTTAGTTGTTTATTTTGAGCTAGACTGGATAATAGACATTATCATAATAGTACATCTGGTAAGTATTATTCGAAGTAGAAACAGCATACAGTCAAAGTAGTTTCAAAATATTCAGCAAAATCTTTACATCATAAATATTTTGTCAATATATGGTTGTGAGGGTTAAAGGGTTAACCCATTGAAGCCCAGTATCACAATCTCAAGGAAACCTTACAGACAAGACACTCAGCTTCTATTATTAAATAGTAACAATATACAATTTTGACAACTTGATAGACTATTAACTGTCTGCCTGCTGAATTTCTATAGACTACATTTTCCATGAGGTTTAACTCTGGAGGTGCTGGATATTTTGAAAACAATTTGACTGCAAGTTGTTTGTGGCTAAGCCACCAACAACTTTCAGTGAAATTGTTTTCAATATATTCAGCACATCCAGAGTTATTGCCCATTGAAAGTATTGGCTGGTGGCTTGCAGCAGTCAGACAGTTAAGAATTGATGACTGACTAAATTGTGTCATTCATCATGTAATTGATTATGACGCCAGCCTACATGTGACATAGTTGATTATGACATCATTGATTGACTGAGAGACTGGATTCCTTTATTTCAAGGCAAACTTACAGACAAGCTGCCGTCAGCTAGTCAAATGAGTTTTAAAATATTCATCATAATATGTCTTACATTCTAAACAATTTATCATATTTGTTGTTTGGGTTTCAACGGGTTTAACAAACGTCCCATGGCTAGCTAATCAACAAGATGCCAACTGCCATTATAAGACATTTCATGCACTGATCTTTCCAACAATACTGTTACAATAGTGACAATGTATGAGCACATTCGGTTGGGCTACGGTTGTCAATCCTAGTGTCGTGTTAAATTCGTTTGTGCAAGTTTAGTAACAAACGTGATGCAGGTTGCTGGGCCTCCTGGTATTAGTGCAGTACTGGCCCTATAACCTGCATTATGAGGTCAAATGAATAAATTATGATGTCACAATCTGTAAAGAAACGAGTGTTGCAGAACTGGACTACATGAATTTCCTCAAAAACGTCCTAATCATACCATGAAAACAGCATGACACTAGTGTTGCAACACTAGGACGCGGCGACATTTGTAACCAAAGCCGTCTAACCTTTATGAGTAACTGAAGTTATTTGTTTGGCCTGCTATATATGAATTTTCAGTGATCCACTAAGCGGTAATGGAGTTATCGTGGGGAAACCAATATTCAAGATGGCCACCATTGGCAGGCGGATATCTTGAATTTTATATTCTCATCAATTTCGATAAATTGGTTCTCCAGACTTAGTCCAAGAAGCCTATGAAGTTTCAAAGCGATCCGATAAACAGAGCTCTCATATGGAAACCAATTTTCAACATGGCCACCAGGGGCTGGCAGCCATCTTAGATTTCAGACCATCGACGATTTCGATATGTTTCTTCCTCAGACCCAGTCCAGTCATCCTATAAAGTTGCAAAGCTAGGCGATTTATCGTCTGGGAAACCAATTTTCAAGAAGGCCACCTTTGACTGGTGGCTATCTTGGATTTTGGATCATCGTCAATTTCAATCGGTTTCTTCCCCAGCCCTCGTCCAACCACCCTATGAAGTTTCACAGCGATCCAATAAACGGTAACCGAGTTATCATCCAGAAACCACTCTGCCGCCTGGCCTGGATGGCACCATCACATAATACCCCGCAACCTTTTTGGCGGTGTATAAAAACAGCTCAAAATGTAAAACAATTAACCCTTGAATTAACCCAGATCAGAAACAACAAATACTTTCTGTTGTAAGGAATATTTAGTTGGCTATTTTGAAACTAATTTGACTGAAAACTGATGCTGCCTGGTTCCAGTCAAATCACTTGAAATTTTTTTTACAGCCATCCTTCATAGCTCTCTTGAAATTCAGACACAAATTTCACAAGGGTCTAAGCGTTAAACTTACAAATAACAAATACCTTACACTACACAACCAATTTTCACATTCTAAATAAAAATAAAATAAATTTAACACAACGGTAGTAAAAATAAATATTTATATAATAAACTGGAAGGAACATATATGTGAGTTCACTTTATGATTGGTCTGTGCAGTAATAAACATATCATGTAACAACATTCTTAACTCCTAGTATGTCAACAGCGCCTCAAAGCCCTCATTATACCACTTACATAGGCCTATTAATTAACCATTTAATCGTCAAAATTTGTAAAAAAAGAAGAGTGTTGCTCATTGAATGCAATCCATTTGCAGGCAAAGAGAAGACAATTTTTAAAGTTTTTCCAATTAAATTTACAAAAATGTCTCAGTTGTCCTGTATATGAAGGGCTGTTTGAACATTATATGGTCAAAAAAATTAAAATTTGTGATATAATCAGTATCCATTTGCAGGTCAAGAGGAGACTATTTTTGAAAATTTATCACTGGAATGACTGGCTCGGTAACCGAGCCAGTCATTCCAGTGGTAAATTTTCAAAAAATAGTTTTCTCTTGGCTTGCAAATGGACGTTCCTCAACAACACTGAAGAGACTGCTTTGGCCAGTTTTACCATTAAATGGTTAAGTTGACACAAATGGAGTTAAAGAGATACATACATATATATATATATATAACATTAATAACATAGGTTAGTTGAAGAAATTGGACTTCTGGTTTCGTACAACTTACTGAGTGTACAATTTGCGATCTCTTGCTTCTATGCAAGTAAAAGAAACATATAATTTTTTCAAGTGTACAGTCGAGCTCAGATATCATAATATATAAAATGATATAACTTTCATCTCTTCGCCCTCATCAAGGTCTCTGTAAATGTGACAATGAGAATTCATTGAGCAAGGATTACAGGAATGCTAAAAAATAACTTAGGATGTTTCCTAAACAAAATAAAATGTTCTGTTGAATATTTTTGACTTAATTTGATTGAAAGGCATTGCTGGATAAGGCACCCAATGGCTTCCAATCAAATTAAGTCAGAAATATTCAACAGAACATTTCTTACATCGTGTTCAAAGTTGTACTAACTAAAATGTTTCTGCTTTTGTTTTGGAAACATTTAAACTTATTTCTAAGCTGCACTGTATGTATTTGTATATTTCTACGCGGTATAGCATCAGTGGAAAATATTGGAATTAAACAATGAATTTTGTCTGCACCCTAGGCTTGCGTGATTGCAGGATTAAATCAAAAATTGCGATTATTTTTTAAATCATGAATCTATATGATTAAAAATTAAATAATCGAATAATCGTAAATAATTCTGCTGCATAAAATATTTCAAATTCTACCTTTTAATGCGATCGGTCAGGAAATTTAGATTTTGCTCAGCGAATGCATGTCCATTTGCAGGCCATGAGAAGAGTATTATTGAATATGTATTGGAATATTAGAATTCCTGGCTCGATGTTCGAGCCAGGCAATCCAGTGATACCGTTTCAAAAAGTCTTCTCTTGGCCTGCAAATGGACATTTGTAAACACCATTGAGGCTTTTGTCATTGATATACCTTTGCGTTGTTTGTTGTCTGGGTAATTTGTACCCAGGCTGATTAATCAATTAATCACGATTATTCTTAAGTAATTGATCATGAACACTAAAAGCAATAATCGTACAAGCCTACTTACTGCACACGTCATCTAAGATTCATATAAACCTCTCTAAAGACATTCATTATAGCTGAGAAGACATTCATTTGAGCATGTTTCTAAGGCAACCTTGCAGTCTTAGGCAATCAGGTTTCAGTTGCCATGGAAATTTGCTATTCTAAGAAATGTTTTTGAGCGAAATATGCTAAATATTTTGAAAACAGATTGGCTGAGTGGTTTTTTCAAACTAATCAGCAGAACGAGTGATTGCATATGTCGTATATTGTCCACAACATGGAGATTACACTGACATAAAGCAGTACATATACTATTATATTATATGTAACGAAGAAAATTATATTTAACAATTAAAAAAATCTGAGCAGTTTATGAAAAATCTACTGTCTAATCATATAGTTGATGTTATATATTCCGAGTATAAAATTTAAATATTAATTAATGTAATAATCGTAATTTGATAACACACAAGTGTAAAGGTTCTAATTATACTTCTGCTTTGCTATTAATTATGTGGTACTGTAAAAATAAGAAGACAATCAGAGATGATAATTCTCAGCAATGCAAATTTAATATAATTCTATCACGTTTGACCCCACTATTAAGTTCTTTATAATTCTGTCACGTTTGACCCCACTATTAAGTTCTTTATAATTCTGTCACATTTGACCTCAATATTAGGTTCTTTATAATTCTGTCACGTTTGACCCCAATATTAAGTTCTTGATAATTCTGTCACGTTTGACCCCAATATTAAGTTCTTTATAATTCTGTCCCATTTGACCTCAATATTAGGTTCTTTATAATTCTGTCACGTTTAACCCCAATATTAAGTTCTTGATAATTCTGTCACATTTGACCCCAATATTAAGTTCTTTATAATTTTGTCACCTTTGACCCCACTATTAAGTTCCTTATAACAATGGTAATGTCTCACCTAAGTTTTACGCCAAGCTAAGGTCCTCCCAGACTATCAATTTCCAGAAAACTATACAGGTAAACTGTTGAATATTTTGAAAGTAATTTGACTGGGTGCTGTTGCTGCCTCTGTTTATTAAATAGTACATCCATCAAAAATATACAATTCATACACTTGACAGACATAAATGTTCATGGCAGAACTAGATACTTTATTCATTCCGTATTTTGTTTGTGATGTCAGCCTGCAAATGACGTATTGAGTATGATGTCTTATACTTGAGTGACAGGTCAGATCTTTTCATTGGGTCACCATGATAGTGACCTTTTGATCTAAAAATAAAGACTTCTATACCGCTAGGCAACATCTCGCCAACATTTGATAAAGAACTGGACATCAGAATTGGAGATGGCAGCCCAGACACACACACGCACACACAAACGGCAAAATCAAATACTATTTAAATTTAATTATGCCTCATATTTAGACAAGGCCCATAATAACTATTAAATATAGTAATGATAATGTATGCATTCTTTAACCATTTAACCCTGATCACTCACATGTGTTCACTCTTCAATAAATTAGTTGAACATGTTGCTGTCACACTAACCACTTGGGTGAGCGGGCCGGTCCACTCTCACTCTGGCACCAACCAGGTGGGTGAACATGCCGCACCACCCTCACTCTGGAACTAATCATGTCAGTGAGCACACCACTCCACCCTTACACCGCCATGTTTTATGTTTCAATGAAAAACTTAAAAAATCATCTGTTCCTTCAATAGCTATCTCTTTATAAATCAACGGCTGTCTGTCTTGGTGTGTGTGTGTGTGTGTGTGTGTGTGTGTGTGTGTGTGTGTGTGAAATGCTGCTAATAAAATAACATGCATATTAAATATACACTGATAAAAAATGTATTCAGATTTATACAAATATACAGTTCATTATACAGTCAAATCTGCTCAAGCGGCTGCAGAGGGACCAAAAGATAGTGTCTTGTATTAAGATGACACTGGCTGCTTTAACCCTTCAATGGTCAAATTTGGTCAAGAAATTTTAAATATCTGCCTATTGAACGTCTATTTATAAGCCAAGAGAACACAATTATTGAAAATTTATCACTGGAATGACTGGCTCGGTAATCGAGCCAGTCATTCCAGTGGTAAATTTTCAAGAATTGTATTCTTTTGGCATGTAAATCGATATTCCACAAGACCATAACAGAGGCCGGTTTTGGCTGGCACGACCATTAAATGGTTTAGGAACCATTATATTGTTAGGGAGTATGACCACAGAACACCTGTCATGTAATGCCTCTTTAATACATGTTTAAAAATATGCCAACAAAAACAATCATATTAAATAAAGAGCAATCTCAGATTGCAGACCCTCGCCATCACGTTTTTGTCACATCGTAAAGTTTTTGGATTTTCCCCGATTTTACACATTTGTTCAGATCAAGTCGAATGTTGTGTAATCCTAGTGCGTGGTCACACCCTTTCCTGTATTAAAATTTAAGCCAAACACGGACAGCCAGGCACACAGACAGACAGGCAGGCAGGCAGACAGGCAGGCAGGCAGACAGACAGACAGACAGACAGACAGACAGACAGACAGACAGATCCTGATCGCACAGACTCACTACCAGGGTAAGACTGACTTATAGTAGTTGTAAGTTGCATCTAATCATTGTACCCGAGTATGCAAAGTTCTACTCTTTTTTAACTCTTAGCACTCTGATGCCAAAATATTTAATTTTCAAATTAAATTAAAAGATGAACTGGTGTCCATTTTTAAACAAATTTGGTGTCAGATGGTGCTGTCGTAGACAGCAACATCGTCCACCAAAATTGTTTAAAAATGTACACCAGTTTCTTCGCTACTGGGACCGCAAAAGACAGAATGTTGACACCAGAGTGGTAAGGGTTAACTGTCTGACTACGCCAAGCCACCAGCCAATAATTGCAAAGGGCACAAACTCTGAACCGGCTGAGTATTTTGAAAAGAATTAGCCACCAACAACTTTCAGTCAAATTGTGTTCAAAATATTCCGCATATCCAAACTCCATGGAAAATGTATGGTTTACAACCAACAGGGTTTTGGTAGTTACCTGTCCGCATGATTCATTACCACTGGATCCACATTTGTTGGTGGATCCAAGAAGATTCACGCTCCTTGCATGAAGTTGTAGTTTGAAAAATGTCAGGATTGTGGCGAAGGATTTTGGCATCCAGACTCGTCTCAACCAGCAGAAAGTGTCAGGCAAATATAATAGCTAAGCACCGAGTTGTGGAAGATTCCATGGAAAGTGTAGTCCGCAGAAATTCAGCAGCCAGACAGTTAATACATGGTTATATGCTGAGGGACAATATGCATTCTGAACAAGAGGATTCATGATCACACTACAGAGCTAATCTGAAGGCAGTACGATTTAACGCAAATATTCGTTTACTTGTCATAACTTGTTTAACGGTCAAATTTGGTCCAAAGAATTTTTTTTTATCCGCCTATTGAATATCCATTTACAGGCCAAGATAATACAATTTTCGATCACTGGAATGAATGGCTCAGTTATAGAGCCAGGCATTTCAGTGGTAAAGTTTCAAAAATTGTATTCTTTTGGCCTGTAAATGGGCATTCCACATGAACATAAGAGAAGTCGGTTTTGGCCGGCTTGACCATTAAAGGGTTAAGCGTGAATGCTTACACGAGTAAAACAAAAATTTGTGATCGATTGGACTTCCTTCGGATTAGCTAATCTACTGCGAACACAGCTTTAGTCTGTTGTTCCTCTACCTTTATTAAAATCTTTTCAACATTGTGAACACCTGTGATTCATTGCAACTGTAAATGTTCTAGTAGCCATAGAGATCCTAATTATTGCTACACCTGGATACAGAACTTCAATACATATTCAATCATCCTCTGTCGAGCTCACTCAGACCAGTACACCTCTTGGGAGTGCTGTCACCATTGATCTGGCCTCTCAGATGTTGGTGTGCATAGCGGAATAGAGACGATGACGGATATTTTAGTGATTATGAGAAAATATGTCCACAGCTTATATGTTTGAATAGAAAATGTCTGTACTGTACACTGCATAGGTAGAAAAATGTCATAGGCGTATTTATTTATATTATAATTAATTTTAAAACTGTTACGGTAAAGCTAAAAAATAACGTAACATGTTTTTCGAAATAAAATAAAAGGTACTGTCGAATATTTTGAACATAATTGGATTGGATGACATTGCTGTCTTCCAATCCAATTATGTTCAAAATATTGGTTTGGAAACTTGTTAACTTATTTCTGAGCTCTACTGTATGTTGAACATGATACCGTCAGATGTATTTTAGCTCAGATGCAATTTAGGATAATATACATAGGACATATGTTTAACAATTTCCATGATAATGGCTGCTTAGTATATAAAAGTACATGTATGGTAAAGAGATTTTAAGGGTTTCTGTAACAACAGGTACTAAGATAGTGAAAGACAAGTTAGGATTATAACAATTCTGTCAAGTTACCATGGCAACTGCCTGTATTTGATCAGCTGCTTTATAATGATCATTCAATATATATATATATATATATATATATATATATATATATATATATATATATATACACAAACACGTGGCGACTGTTGTTAAGTGACAGCCAGCTTGATAATTTGCTCTATAGGAGCTCTGCAGAGTGGGCACTGGTCCACCTTACTACAGCAGCCCTCGCAGCAACACACATGACCACACATCAGGAAGATGACATTCGACTGTAGAAAGGAAGCATATTTGAAAGATATTGAGGGGGTCTAAAAGCACGATTCAAAACTGATACATTTTAAACATTGAAATTCTAGTCTCTCAACTTCAGGACAAGTTATACAAAGCGGGATCGCATTTCTGTGAGAAACAGGCATTTGTATCCACGTCGCTAGACACAAGGGTTAATGCGAGCATTGAGTGCTGCTTCTTGTTGTTGTTGTTCTTAAGACATTTTAAAATAACTCTGCTTCTACTTAAGGGATCTTCTCCAAACGTTGGTGGATGCTTGCCCATGGGGTCCCCAAGATGTACATGTGTCAGGTTTGGAGTCAAAAACTTAAAGGCAACAGAATCAGTCTACAACAACAGTTTTCAAAATGGACATATGTTTAATAACTCAGATTATACTTGTGGGATCTATTTCAAAACTGGAGGGAAAGGTTGCTGATTAGGTCCTGAAGACCTGTGTAAATTTTGGTGTCAAAATCTAAAAAAAAACCAGCAACAACTTTCAGCAACATTGATTCCCAAATATACACTTGTGACCCTATGGCAGACCGATTGAAAAATATATCAATGACGCAGCTATTGGAGAAATTTGTCCTTGTTGTAAGTGTGTGTTATTCTAGCAATGGCAATTTGAAACACCAGTGTTTAGTTAACCCATTCACCGACAAATCACGGAAAAAGTATATTTTTTACGATAAACTTATTCTGTTGAATATCCGTAAATAACTTGACTCGAAGCCATTGCTGCCTAAAGACTTGTTTCCACCAAGATTTTGCGTCGGCGTTAGCATAAGCGTTTGAAGCCGCGTTCAACTGTTTTCATCTAGCTACTGATTAGTGTTTTTGCAGGAGAGTTTTCAGTATTTCACGGCATTGGTCAGTTTTACACATTCTCAGCTGTACCATGTATTTGAATGTTTCATGGATGAATGTGGAGGAAAACATGGTAAAATCACCTGGATGAAAATGAAATACATAGCTTGGCTTATGGATACAACCTTTATTTAGCCTTTGTCAATATTTTCTATGTATATCTAAATGCACAGTATTTAACTCTGAGTTTGAAGTCTTTGGAGTTGTCTGATTTACTATTGCCAACTTTTGTAATTAATGACAAGTTGACCGAAATGATGCCAAGTTCTAAAATATAGCCATGAAAAGCGCTCGTGCCATGCATCAAATTCTCTGCGGGAGTGGTCGCAGTGTCCGACGTCGCATTGACGCTGATGCTTAAGCGCTATGGAAACAGACACATTGCTAAAGCAAGAAAAGATTAATATGCCGACGCTAACGCTGACACAAAATCTCAGTGGAAACGAGCCTTAGGGCAGCAATGGCTTCCATTATTTTAAAATATTCAACAGCTTTCCCGTATAGTTGACTTGAAATAAACGAAATCAAGGATTTCTTTTTTCACGAGAGAGTTGATACTTACCTCCCTAATACTTTTGATATTGCTAAATATCGGCTTTCACTCAATAAACACTCAGATTAAAACAGTTAGGTGCCCCTACTGGGCAGGGAGTCAGAGCGTAGTCTGGCGGATGCCAGCCCCACCACCGCGCATGCGCAGACTAGCACTTCCTCTGACTAATTTATTGGCTGATACACATGCAACTATTAAGAGCCTGAAGACCGAGCCTCTGTGGGGTGGAGAGGCCGGGTCCGTATCTAGGGAGGTAAGTATCAACTCTCTCGTGAAAAAAGAAATCCTTGATTTCGTTTATTTCACATCAAGAGTATACTTACCTCCCTAATACTTTTGATATTGCCAGAATTCGACAGTGAATTCGGCGGGAGGGAGGCGAGGTCAAAAGACCAGCTCATCCCTATACGCTTTTCTGCGTTTAAGGCACTTAAACCTCTGAAACTGTATGTAAAAACCAGTCAGGATTTGACTAACCATCGGATAACACCACCGATGTATGAGAGATGACCGAATGTCATATGCGCTCCCCCCCCCCCTCCTTCCTGGGAGGAAGAGTCGAATGACCTCAATGTCCTATACGCTCTCTATGTACAAGTGCCATGTACTACAGGACAGAGACGAAAAAGCTCCATTTTCGTATATTCTCAACAATGAACCACATAAATACACAAAACCATCATCATATTAATAACGGGTAACGTGACAAGACAATCAACAATGGACAACTCATGCACAAGACTGACCTTGTTGAAATGGCTGCTGACATCCTTCCCATTGGTGAAGAATGATGCAGTCCCAAAAAAGTGGTTGTTTCCATAAATTAATTGTGAAATATATAAGCAATGAGGAAACCTCATCAAAAATATAAGCCTAGTTATTTTTTCAAAATCGACAAGGCGAGAGGATTAGAGGTGTCACGGAGATAATGGTCTGTAAAACTTGACTCACAGTGCCACTGAGCCACCGACATAATATCATCCACAGGGACCCCATTAAATAGGGCGGTGGATGTCACTACGCCGCGGACACTGTGAGCCTTGGCCACGTCAACCTGCTTCCCGGTGGCGGATTTATGACAAAACTGAATGCATTCTACAATCCACCTGGAAATGGTGTCCTTAGAAGCCCTGCCATGGGGTTCAATATATGACAACCATAACGCCGACTGGTCGGTGCGCCACTCCGATGTACGTTGTTTGTACCGGAGAAGCGCCCGGACGGGACACCATGCTTTAGAATTAGGATCATATCTAGTTAAAGCAGGCAAAACAATAGGTTGACCTGGATATTTCAACGACTGATTCTTAGCCAAGAAATTAATCCTAGGTAGCAGCTTAAGGCCTTCCCCTGAAACCACAAAACGGTCATCCTCGGCTGATAAGGCATGAATTTCACTTCTACGCCTAGCCGAGGCCGCAGCAATTAAAAACACAGTCTTCAGTGTTAATAGTTTCATAGAAATGGAACTAAGTGGTTCAAAAGGCTTATCACCTAGTACTTGAAGCACTAGTGATAAACTCCAAGACGGAATCACAGGGGGATTCCTTGGTCTTAGATTGCCCATGCCTTTAATTAATACATTTAATGTATTTACTTCATCACTTCCCCTCTTAGCCAAGCAAGGAATAACAGACATTAAAGCTGACTTATAACCAGCAATAGAGTTAGGCTTGAGGCTATAGGCATCATACAGGTGACAGAGGAAATCAGCTACTACCTGAATAGATGAATCCATTGGATCAATACATCTTTTTGAGCACCATTCTGCAAATCTGTTGATTTTATAATTATATGCTCTGGAGGTTGACCCCCTCCTGGCTTTGGCCATAAACATGGCTGCTTGCTCAGAAAAGCCCTCCTTAATTCTAGATTCCTTGACAACATCCACGCAGTCAATCTGAACATTGACGGATTGTTGTGAAGGGCCTTGCCATGGAAGATAATGTCGTCCATCAGAGGCAGAGGAACCGGATTGCAGACCAGAAGGTCCAGCAGATCCGTATACCATGATCGGCTTGGCCAATCCGGGGCGATCAGAAGCACTTGGCATTCCTCCTGTCTGATTTTCTGAAGAATTTTTGGAATCAGGATTGCTGGAGGGAATGCGTATGCATACATTCTCCCCCAGCTGATAGCTAACGCATCTGTTGCGAAAGCGCTTGGATCCGGAATCGGAGAGACGTACGTCGTCATCTTCGCATTCTTCTTCGTTGCGAACAAATCGATGTTGGGTTTCCCCCAATGGTCGAACAGACGATCCGCTACACATTGATTTAGTTGCCATTCCGTGGGTAAAACACTCATCCTTCGGCTCAATGAGTCTGCTAGCAGATTTAACCTTCCCGGAATATGAACTGCTTTCAAGGTAATCTGGTGATCCAGGCACCAACAAAGCAGTCTCCATGTCATCATACAGAGACTGGGCGACTTCGTTCCGCCCTGGCGGTTTATGTAAGTCACAACTGTTGAGTTGTCTGAACGAATAAGAACAATCTTGCCCTGAACTTTCTGTAAGAAATGTTCCAGGCCCAGAACTACTGCTCTTAGCTCCAGTAGATTTATATGTTCCTTTGACTGTTCCAGATTCCAAAGCCCTGATATCGTGGATTCTTCCAGGCAAGCTCCCCAGCCCTCCATCGATGCATCTGTATACACAGTCACCTGAGGGTGGGGAGGGGTTAGCATAACCCCCACCAAGAGATTCTCTGTGTCCAACCACCATTGCAGGTGATGAATCAGAGGCGCCAACACTGACACGTTCGAGTCCAGCGAACCTGTACTCTGGGTCCATTGTGTCATGAGAAATAACTGGATCGGCCGCCTGCGTAAGGCGGCCTGAGGAATGACTGGTTCCAATGAAACCATCAACCCCAGCATTCTCAAGTAAACCCGTGCCAGGACATGACGACTGTCGCACACTGACTGAATCAATGAGATGAGTTTCTGAACTCTCTCCTGAGTAGGAAAAACATATCCTGTCTCTAGATCGAAGAACATCCCCAGGTAAACAAACTTCTGGGATGGAGTCAGCTCTGACTTTGGGAAATTGATCATCCAGCCCAAGTCTGTGAGAGTCTTCAAAACAATCTCCAGACTGGCCGATAAACTTTCCCGGGTGTGCGCTTTCAACAGCCAGTCGTCTATGTACGTGTGGACTGCTATGCTTCTCCTGCGGAGGTATGCGGTGATCGCAAGAACCACACGGGTGAAAACCCGAGGAGCCGTGGAAATTCCGAAGGGTAACACCCTGAATTCCCACTGTCTGCCCTGGAATGCAAATCTCAGGAAGCGACGGAAACTCCTGTGTATGGGGATGTGGAAATAAGCGTCCTTCAAATCTATCGATGGTGTCCACATTCCCCTCTTTAACCCTGCCAACACCGAGCGCACAGTCTCCATCTTGAAACTGGGCGTCTCTATGAACTTGTTCAATGGCTTGAGGTTGAGAATTGGTCTCCACCCTCCGGTGTTTTTTGTTACTAAGAACAGGGTTGAATAGAAGCCCGGACACCTTTGTGCCGGCTGAATAGCTCCTTTTTGTATGAGGGAATTTATTTCCTCCTCGATACACAACCTTTGCTCTGGATCTCTCGGATTTGGAGTCCAGATCGGCACTAGAGACAGTCGCGATGGCGGGCCTGTCATCCAATCGGGATGATACCCGACTGAAAGCCATCGCAAGACTAAACGGTCCTGAGTTAACCGTTCCCACCCTTGCATGTGGTCGGCTAGCCGGCCTCCCACCGGTCCACCTAGGGATAGAGGTGGACATAAGGAGTGCAAGAGCGGCACTGTCTCCTTTGCCAGAAACACCGGAGCGGTTCTCACCGCGGTAACCGTCCCATCAGGAACGATTACCACGCCCAGATCCTCGCACGCCACGACCAGCACCGCGCGCACCTCGGTGCGCGGGCGGCTGCCTGGCTGACTGCGCCTGAGGAGCCTGCGCCCCCCTCGCTGCTGGCCGAATCGCACGTGGCCGAGGCCGACGCTGCGATGGTGGTTGGCCTCTGACCTGGCCGGCACCACCTCGAGCCTGCAGGGGACGATACGCAGGGGGTGCGGCGCGAACGTTAGCATGACGAAGCACCTCAAACTGCTCGCGCAGCGCCCTCTGGTTATTTACCAGAGTAACCGTCTCCTGGAGGTGTCGACATCCCTCACCTCCAAAGAGACCAGGACCTGTCATAGGCGTACGCAGTAGCCTATTGTACAGGTCCTGGGACGGGCACAGATTGTCCAAGGCAAATGTGCGCCTTGCCCGGACACTCCTGGTCACCGCCCGAGTCATACAGTCCAGCGCCAGGTTGATACCATCCTGGATGGCTCGCTGGACTGTGACCGGACTTGGCTGGCGCGACGCGGATGCTGTTACTACCCCTTATAACAGCTGGGAGACGTGGGACAGAGCGGCAATCGAAGCCCTCCCACTCTCCTCCGCATCACGCAACGCGGTATTTGCTGAACGCAACGCGTTCGAACACAAGACTCCCGTGTCAGAACGGGAGCCTGGCCGCGCATCCTCACCCAAAGCCGCGCGGTCATCCACGCTCGGCTTAGGTACCACACCGTACCGCTGGTAATCCAGGGGCACGATGCGGCAACGCCTGGCCAACTCGCGCGGGGCCTTCGCGAGACGTCCACTCGACTTAATGGACGTCTCCACCGCCTCGAACATGTCAACGACATGCGCTGCCAGCGGCAGAGAAGGCATAGCGTTAGCAGTAGGCTTACCAGCTAACCACGGCCTGTGGTCACGCTGGCTAGCCGACTGCTCCACGGGCAGATCTGGCCTAACACTCACCAACCACTGGCAAGCGTCAGACCAATCCTCCTCCGTGGCTAGCTGCGAGCGCTCTACAAGACGGGGGCCTTCGTCTTCCTCCTGAGCGCAAGCAACAGAGCTGGACCGCGGATACGCTGATACCCCTGGCAAGCCAGGGAGAGCATGCGGGCCTGACAACACCGGCATGCTAATCTCACTGGCTTGACCAGGAGCAGGCGCCGTGGTAGAGCGCGGGGCACATACCGCCCCACCACGGCCCCGGCCAGCACCAGCGACACTCTCGGCAAGCCGAGGTATGCGGTAACGCTGGCCCTCAGCGCCCAGGGCCACAGTCTGAACCGTGGATTCTACCCCTGCGTGAGTAGAACCGTGGAATAAGTCGCCTGTATTCCCCGCGAGGGGTGCACAGACGTCATAATCCATGGCCATGTCCTCAGACGGCGACCCCAACAGGTAATCCTCATCCTCCTGGCCAGACAGATTAGACTCCGGGTCAGCAAAGAGAGCTAACCCGGACTGGCCAGGGAAGGTGCCATAGGAGGTACTGGCACCCGCAGCGTGCGGATACCCCTGGACTGATAAGCAGCCCGCGGGTTCCAGTGACAACCGTCCACGGCCCCTCGGCGCGGCACTAAGCCTGCTGCCAGGGTCGTTGAACACCCCCTCTAATGGGGCCACCTCTGAATCTTCGAACAACGGAAGCGTACTAAGGAAAGGTGATTCAGAGGTGGGGATTACCTGCTCCGAAGCAGATGATGAGGACAGCAAAGGATTTGGTCCAGGAAGCATGCCACGAAGCAACTCTGGAACCAAATCCTTTATTGTCCTCCTCATCTCTCCCAACATCTCAGTCCGGAAGGCCTCCATGTCCAACGCGGACGAGGCCTTCCTCTTACCCTTCTTACTCACACCCTCTCTATTCTGCTTCTTCTTCTCCTCCTCCACCACCTTGTCCTTCGCCTGCAAGCACAAGAATTCGGACATTAGCTGGCCCCCCCCCCCCCCCCCCCCCAGTGCTTACATATCTCGCAATTAAGCAAGGGACCACAGGGGCTACACTGATAACAGAGATGAGGCACAAACTTGTCCTTCAAAAATCGTCCACAGGACGCACAACCAGGTCTCTGAAAAAGGGCAAAGGACGAGGAGTATGAGCAATCTAGTTAAGCTCAGAAACTCAACCAACTCAAGAGAAGGAAAATGATCATAAAGATCAATATTCATCAGAAAACCAGCTTTGGACAAACTTTAATTGTTAATAAAGAGCAAGGCTGATTATGACATCATTAATCCTATGACAGGAACAAATCTATCCCCAACAAACATCCAAGTGCAAGGACGAATTGTATCTCTAACCAGAACATGTGCAGAATGGACATTTCGACTACACAACCATCAGATATATACTGATAACAATGGCAAATAGTGTTAATTATCTCCCTTTCCTCTCTAAATAATTAACATCACCTCATATCAATAATTAGATACCTGACACTTTGTATAGACAAACCATCCAACGTGATGAACTGGAGCACTCCACCAACTGAACGCCTCTTAACTCTCTCCACCGCTAGGGGAAGGAATTGGATCAAGAGGGCAAAGTGAGAAGACCTTTATACTAGGCCTCCGACTCACTGGACAAAGAATTTTTGGTTAGATAACCTAACAGTATTAGTAGGAAATGGAACCATGGTGGAGAGAAACAAACCCTCTGCTGATGTGATGTCCATTACATATCGTCACACAGACCTGTGGACATAAACACAAAGAGAGATTAGTATTATATAGCACCTAGTTGAAATAAACCAACTAAACAAGGCGCTTATCACGGTAAACGTGAGTCCCGGAAACACATTACACCAGGTAAAAAACTCGCTAATTTTACTAGAAGTCACCTGATCTAAAGGTCCTGGGCCCTCCTGTGGCGAAGTCATCCTTTCTGCCATCTATATCAGGGATTATCACTTCCAAAATTCACACAAAAAGACTATGAATTGAGTTAGAAAAGCTCTAGCACAAAAACATGTGTAGACTCTCTGCCAATAAATTAGCAAAGAGGAAGTGCTAGTCTGCACATGCGCGGTGGTGGGGCTGGCATCCGCCAGACTACGCTCTGACTCCCTGCCCAGTAGGGGCACCTAACTGTTTTAATCTGAGTGTTTATTGAGTGAAAGCCGATATTTAGCAATATCAAAAGTATTAGGGAGGTAAGTATACTCTTGATGTGAAAATGAGATACGGGGAATTCATTGGTGAAAGGATTAATGTAAATGGGTAGGTAGGTGTTAGTGTGTTATGTATTTGCGCGAATAAATAACTCATTGGTTAATGTTGAGTTATGACATCATCGCTCTAAACAACATAATTATAATGGGTGAATATGACAACTACGGAAATACGATATAACCCTTTCAATGATGAATTCCCCATATCTCACTTTTAAGGCAGTCATACAGGAAAACTGTCGTGTATTTTGAAATTAATTTGACTTGAAGTTGTTGCTACTTTAGATATCGTAAATTTGGATTTGTCGATGAAATGGTTAATAAAAGCCAGTATATGTACCTGATTATCAAGACATATTGCACACTCAGAGTTCACTCCCCTTGCCACTAGCTGTCGTGGGGGAGTAGTAGGTGGATGTGGTGTGTCTTCGCCGGGAGGTGCACTGGGAGGTAGTGGGGCTGAAGGCTGGTCATCCATTATCTGAAAGTAGATCATTAAATTATTTTCATCTGTTAAACAAATACAAACAATCTCAAACAAGCTCTGGAAGCCATTGATTAATATGTGATTTGGAGTGAGGTAAGATAATTTTAGATTTAATTAAATCAATTAACAAATGTCGTCAAAATTCCTGTAACTTTTTAACTGTCTTGACTACTGAATTTTTGCAGACGACATATTCCAAGGGTTATATCTCTGTACTCGCTGAATATTTTGAAAACAATTTGACTGAAAGTTCAGTCAAATTGTTTTCAAAATATTCAGCAAGTTGGGAGGTTTTGATTATTGAAATTACTGCCCGGTGGCTTGTGGCAGCGAGACAGTTAACACATAAGCTTGTAAAAAATGCCTTCTGAAGTAGTTTTGAGGGATGGGAACCAAGCCGATTATACAAGTCTGGATAACATATAGTCTTCTCTCGGGCTGCAGATGTACATTTTATGAGCAAAATTTAATTAAAAATTAAAATTTTAATTAAAAATTAAAATTTTAATTAAAAATTAAAATTTCTTGAAGTTAGGTTGTCATCTGGTAATGAAACATTATACGTAGATCTTAGTTTCTGGTAATACAAAATTTTCTGGAATACTTGGATATAATGGAAGAATCTAGTCTCTTAGTCAATCATACGACGTCATAATTAACTAGGTCACATGTAGGCTGATGTCATAATGAACTAAGTCATAAATGACACGATTTAGTCTGTTACAAATGCTTAATAGTCCCTCAAGTTATATGAATTGTATGGCTTTACTATTTAATAAACATTCTGTTGAATATTTTGAAACTAATTTGACTGGGCGAATGGCAGCAACAGCACCCTCGTCAAATTAATTTCAAATATTCAATAGCTTACCTGTAGTTTTTTGGAAATTGAGATTTAGAGAGTGCAGAGATCGATTGATCCAAACATGGCCAAACTGTATCTGGAGCTTAGCTAGAGATGGGTGGGGTATACCTTAAACTGGATCCCATTAATTCCCTCATAAAACTGTCTAGAAAGCTGATTTAGATTGTAAAACCGGATCTATGATTACTTACTCTATAAACTAATATAGCATATAGCATACGCAGTCAGATACATAGGAGACATGTAAACATGGGACAGCATACCTTTACAGTGGCTGGTGCTGATGGTAACGTGGTCTCCATGTTTCGACAATGTTCAACTCTTTCTAAGATTGATCGTCTAACACCCATCTCATACACACCAAGCTGGAATCAAACCAAGATTCAAAGTTATTTATTTCATGGTAAATTTCTGATACATATATCACAAGTGGGTAGTCCATCAATGGCATAGCCTATAAGGGGAAGGCGAGAGTGTGAATTCACAGAGAGGCAGCGTAATATACATTGTTTAGAGATTGGGAATGACAGCAAAGGTCTATAATTAACTACAATGTACTCAGCTCGTCTATTATCTTATATTAGCAGGTGAGAAACTGTTTTCAAATTTCTCCTCTAACATCAATGAAAATTATTTCCAACTGAATCCAGGCAAATTATTCTTAACCCTTTAATGGTCAGATTTGGTCAAGAAAATCAAACTAATTGCTTATTGAATGTCTATTTGCAGGCCAAGAGAAAACTGTTTTTGATGGCATGACTGGCTCGGTTATCGAACCAGTCATTCCAGTGGTAAAGTTTCAAAAATTGTATTCTCTTGGCCTGTAAATGAACATTCCACAAGACCATAACAGAGGCCGGCTATGGCCGGCTTGACCAATAAAGGGCTAAAATAATCAGCAACTTACAACTGATTGACATTTTCTGCACCTCACAAATACTATATATGTTGGTCTGTCTGTATGTCCAACAAAAAAATGTAAACAAAATATATAGGTCATATGGTTATAGATGATTAATACTTGTTAAATTGTGAGACAGTTCCCTCATAGATGACAAGGTTATTCAGAGAATGTCTGGATTTGCATAAATGTTTTGAAAATGCATGTGTGTCTATGTATGTGTGGATCAGATTGCACACATGTATATTGATTTAATAATCATGATTACTAGTAACCCACAGATTTCAGATCTGCATCTGTCATATTGTTTAATATGTCCATGGTGATACGATGTCGCGCAAACAGGGAGAGATAAGCAGCAGCACCGGCCTGCTCTAGAATCTTCAGGACAAGAATCTCCAACTGGCTTTCCTGTAAGATGATGATATTACTATTTAATCATTATATTGAACAAGCAAGACATGAGCTATAGTGTATGTGTTGAGAACAGACTCAACAAGATACTGCATGCAAAGTTTGTGCAAACACATATACATATTGAGAGAGAGAGGGGGGGGGGGAGAGGGAGAGGGAGAGAGAGAGAGAGAGAGAGAGAGAGAGAGAGAGAGAGAGAGAGAGATAGAGAGAGAGAGAGGGGGGCGACGGGAGAGGGGGACGGGGAGTGTAGGCAGAGAGAAAGATAGAGAACAGGAGAGAGAGGTGGGAGGAGAAAGAGAGTGTGAGAGAGGGCTGGGGTTTGTAGGTAGAGAGAAAGATAGAGAGTAGGAGAGGGGGGGGGGAGAGGGAGGAGAGACAGAGTGAGAGTGAGAGACGGCGGAGGTTTATAGGTAGAGACAACGATAGCGAGTAAGAGAGGGGAGGGGAAAGGGAGGAGAGAGAGAGAGAGAGTGAGAATGAGTGAGAGAGGGCGGGGTTTGTAGGTAGAGAGAAAGATCGAGAGCAGGTGTGTGTGTGTGTGTGTGTGTGTGTGCGTGCATGCGTGCGTGCATGCATGCATGCGTGCGTGCGTGCGTGCGTGCGTCAGAGAGTGAATAAGAGACAGAGAGGAGGCTAAGCATACACCATTGTAGAGTTTTCTTCTTACCTGATCCACAAGAACTTCCGGCTTTCTCTCCATTAAGCGTTGATACTGTATCAGCCAGTAATCCATTTGACCCTCTAATCGATGATGCTCCATCTCCAACTAAACATACACACAACAACAGCCATCATAGAACGAGAAAATATGTGCTCGAAACATCATTTTAAACATGTCATAGTTTCTATATACGGTCAGCTGGTAGTGAGTAAGGTTGTAGCTCGTAGCGAGTAAGGTTGTAGCTTGATTGAGAGTAGGGTTGTAGCTTGATTGAGTGGATACCTTTGAGATTATGTTAGGTATAAAAGCCAGTACAGACTTAATACCTGGATAGATCAATTTCAATGCTTTGAACAATGAATTCCTCAATTCCCTCAATTTCAAGGTACATGTAACTATATAGGTAACTATGTGGAATCCTTTGAAACTAATTTGATTACCCCTTTAGTGACTAAATTTGGTCTTGAAAATTAAAATATTTGCTCATTGAATACCAATTTGCAGGCCAAGATAAGACAATTTTTGAAAATTTACCACGAATGACTGGCTTGGTCTTCGAGCCAGTCATTCCAGTGGTAAATTAAAAAAAAAAATCTTTTCTTGGTCTGTAAATGGGCATTCCTCAAGTCCACTGTTTCGTCATCAAAAGGATTAAAGCCACATTATGAAGAACATTTTGAAACTAATTTGACTGTGTCTTATTCGGTGAAGTCCTGTCTTCCCGTATATTAACCCTTAGCGCTTGTACTCTTGAAATAGCAGTCTCAATATTAAGACAATAATAGAGGAAGACTGGTGAATATTTTAAAACTAATTTGCTGCCAGAATGTTTATTAAATTGTAACTTCATCAAAGACATTCAGATGATTACTACTTCGGACCTAAACCCCTTTCTTGTCAGACCTAGATCATATGACTGAGATGTCAGCTAACATGTGACATTTTGATTATGACATCAGAGACTTGTATGACAGATGAGATCCTTCCATTTCAAAAGGTATCCACTACATATTATACTCATTTGATGCAGAAATTCATGAATTAATTTCCTCACTCAATCATATGACATCATAATTAACTATGCGACGTGTATGCTCATAAATGATTCCAAAATTTCTGGAAAGGTCAATTGGTGTATAGAGGTTATCAAATGTACTACCCTTAAAAATTATTAATTATCACCTAAGGAAACTAGTAAATATCATTTTGAATGAGCTTTGGTATATATTTCTATATTTATCAAATAAACAGAATTGTTCTACTTTCTTTAGGCCAGAATGACAATCCTGCCCTACATACAAATATGCAAGTATTACCATCACCACATGCACGCACGGACACACACACACGTTTGTCACAGTGCCATTGATCTTAACATTGAAAACAAGAGGCCCAAAGGGCCTGTGTCGCTCACCTGGAGCACTATGCATTTTTGTCAAAAAAGTTGGTGGGTGGTTTAGGAGTAGTCTTTCAAATGAGTTTGTGGACATTTTTGCAAGTCCAATATGGCCGCCAAACATGCTACATTTTGATTGGTCCACTGCGGCCATGTTTCCGACGTAGTCCTTCCCTTGAAAAAACTTTAATGCCACTCCGTGCCTAATCATATCTCCCAAATTTTGGCCCAATTCGCTCAGTGGTTCTGGGGTTGTTTTGGCAAAAAATAGGTTATCCAAGATGGTCGCCAAACCATTTGGCCAATCAGGTTCCCTTGAACAAACTTGGTGCTGCTCTTGCCCTAGATGATATTTCATGCGTTTTGAATTGATCAAGCGGTTTTGGAGAAGATTTTAAAGACATTTCTAAAAATCGACCAAAATCGAAGATGGCGCGAGATGAATACATTTTAAAGTTCCCATTGCTTTAGTATGGGAGATTTTGGCAGGTAAATGATCTAAGATGGCCGCTAAACCGTTTATCCGACAGTCTCGAAAATGGCAAATTTGAAAACACAATACGCAAAAACATATATAAAACCAATTCGGCCTCAAAATCCATCAAATAAAAACATCCAATATGGCTGCCAAACACGCTATATATTGATTGGCCCATGGCGGCCAGGTTTTTTGACAGATCAACTTCTCTTGAACAGCGTTTAATGGCCCTTAGTGTTTCATCATATATCACAAATTTGGGCCTGATCGCTTCAGCGGTTATGGGGAAGAGATCGTTTTTGCGAAAATGAGGTCATCCAAGATGGCCGTTGAACCATTTGTTCAATCAAGTTCCCTTGAACAAACTTGGGTCAGTTCTTGCCATAGATCATATTTCATGAGGTCTGAATTGATCCCTCAAACGGTTTTGGAGAAGCTTTTTAAAGACATTTCTAAAAATCAGCCGAAATCCAAGATGGCCGCCGGCCAAATTAGCCAATCGGCTTCATTTGGACAAAATGGAATCTCTATGCCCTAAAGATGCTTCCTGCCAAATATACTTATAATAGGCCCAGTAGTTCTCGAGAAGACATTTTAAATTTCCTATTGCCTTAGTATGGGAGCTTTTGGCGGCAGTGATCCAAGATTTGTAAAATTGCAAATTTGAGATCAGAATACCCAAAAACCTATATAAAACCAATTTCGATCTCAAAATCCATCAAATAAAAAAATTCAATATGGCCGCCAAACACGATATATTTTGATTGGCCCACCGGCCATTGCGGCCATGTTTTTTGACGGATCAACTTCTCTTGAACAAACTTTAATGGCCCTTAGGGCCTCATTATATATCACAAATTTCAGCCTTATCACTTCAGCGGTTCTGGGGAAGTAGTCATTTCTGGGGAAGAAGTAATATTTCACGAAAACTAGGTCATCCAAGATCGCCGTTGGACCATTTGGTCAATCAAGTTCCCTTGAACAAACTTGGTTCAGCTCTTGCCCTAGATCATATTTTGTGAGTTCTGAATCAATCCCTCAAACGGTTTCGGAGAAGAAGATTTTTAAAGACATTTCTAAAAATCAGCCAAAATCCAAGATGGTCACAGGACAAATTGGCCGATCGGCTTCGTTTGAGCAAAGTTAAATCTCTATGCCTTAAGGATGCTTCCTCCCAAATATAATTGAAATTGGCCCAGTAGTTCTCGAGAAGACATTTTAAATTTCCCATTGCTTTAGTATCAGAACTTTTGGCGGGAAAATGATCCAAGATGGCCACCAAACCGTCTATCAGACAGTTTAAGAAAATTTATCAAATTTCTTTTTAACGAGTGAGATGACATACTTACCTCCCTAACACTCTTGATATACTAGCATAGCGACTCTAGATTCAATAATATTCAGAATTATAAAAAGTTAGGTGCCCCTACTGTGCAGGTGGAATATACTCAGTCATGCACATGTCAGACCCCCACCTCTGCACATGCGCATACTGGTACTTCCGTTACTAAATATTGGCTGACATAGAAGCAACTACTCAAACAACCAAAGGACCAAGCCTCCGTGGGGTGGAGAGGCCGGGATCCTGTTAGGGAGGTAAGTATGTCATCTCACTCGTGAAAAAGAAATTTGATAATTTGATAAATTTTCTTATTTCACATCATGAGAATATACTTACCCCCCTAACACTCTTGATAAAAGCCAGAATTTGAAAGTAAATTTGGCGGGAGGGAGGCAAGGTCCTAAACCAGTTTTAAAACCCTCGAAGAGACTAGCTCTTTGAATTTTCAAGAGATTCAAAACATCTGAAATTGTGTCTGAAAACAACCAGGAATAGAATTTTGCATCGGATAGTCGACCGATAAAGAGAGATTGATCAAAAGGCAAATGTGCTCCCCCGCACCACCCCACCCCCCCTCTTTCTGAGAAAGGTTACAAAAAAACGCTGCTCTAAATGACTAACACGTTCTCTAATACTTGATGAAAAGTATCACTAGACATTGGAAAAAGAAGAATTGCTTCATTTTCAAAAAACTCTGAAAGAACCACAATTAAGAGCCATTAACCATCACCATATTAAACAAAAAACATGACACCATCACCAAGACAAAAACCAAAATGGTCAATTATACTGACCTCTGATGTCTTGGGTGCGGAAATCATCTCTCATGAAGAGAATGAAACCAGAAATAGTAGGGATCCCCCTACTAACAAATGTGATATTTGTAAATAGCAGAGGAGGAAAACTAATTACAAATAGATACCTCTACATTATTTTCTGAGGACTGAGACGGCGAGCGGGTTGGAAGTGTCACGGAGGTAATGCTCGTTAAAACTTGATTCACAGTGCCACATAATGTCTTCAATAGAAACAGCATTAAATAATGCCATGGAAGTTACCACACCATGGACACTATGAGCCTTGGCTCTATCTACTTGATTTGCAGTGGCTGTCTTATGACAGAATTGAATGCATTCTACTATCCATCTCGAAATAGTGTCTCTTGACGCCCTACCATGGGGTTCAATATATGACAACCATAGGGAGCATGGGTGTGTCCGCCAAACCCGAGTCCTTCTTTTCTACTTATTTAAGGCACGGCACCATACTTTAGCACCAGGATCATATCTGGTTAAGGCAGGTAAAATACTAGGTTGACCCGGATATTTTAAAGATTGATTCTTAGCCAAGAAATTCAATCTCGGCAGAAGCTTAAGGCCTTCACCTGTAACTATATAACAGTCAGGCTCAGCAGACAAGGCATGAATTTCACTTCTGCATCTGGCTGATGCTGCCACACACAACAAACACAGTTTTAAGTATCAAAAATTTTATAGAAATAGCAATAAGTGGTTGAAAAGGTTTATCACTCAAAACTTGAAGAACCAGAGACTCCATGACGGTGTCTGTGGAGGATTTCTCGGTCTAAGACTGCCCATAGCTTTGATAAGAGTATTTAGAACACATACTTCATCACTTCCCCTCTTTGTCAAGCAAGCGATAACAGTCATTAATGATGATTTATATCCAGCAATAGAATTAGGCTTAAGACTATAGGCATCACACAGGTGACAGAGAAAATCAGCTACTACCTGAATAGATGCATCCATTGGATTGATACATCTCTTTGAGCACCATTCTGCAAATCTGTTGACTTTATAATTATATGCTCTGGAGGTTGACCCCTTTCTGGCTCTGGCCATGAAATTGGCTGCTTGCTCAGAAAAGCCCTCCTTAATTGCAGATTTGTTGACAACATCCATGCAGTCAATTGAAACATTGATGGATTGTTGTGAAGGGTCTTGCCCTGGAAGATAATATTGTCCATCAGAGGCAGAGGAACCGGATTGCTGACCAGAAGGTCCAGCAGATCCGTAAACCATGATCAGTTTGGCCAATTCGGGGCGATCATAAGCACTTGACGTTCATGTTTGATTTTCTGAAGAATCCTTGGAATCAGGATTGTTGGAGGATATGCGTATACATTCCCTTCCAACTGATAGCTAGCGCATCTATTGCGATAGCGCATGGAGCTGGAATCGGAGAAACGTACGTTGTCATCTTCGCATTCTTCTTCATTGCGAATAAATCTACGTTGTGTTTTCCCCAATGATTGAACAGATGATCCGCCACACACTGATTTAGTTGCCATTCCGTAGGCAGAATGCGCATCCTTCGGCTCAATGAGTCTGCTAACAGATTCAGCCTTCCCAGAATATGAACTGCTTTCAAGGTGATCATATGATCCATGCACCAGCAAAGCAGTTTTCATGTCATCATACAGAGACTGGGCAACTTCGTTCCACCCTGGCAGTTTATGTAACTCACTACTGTTGAGTTGTCTGAACGTATCAACACAAACTTTCCATCCACTTCCTTTAAGAAGTGTTCCAGGCCTAGAATTACAGCTCGTAATTCTAGCATGTTGATATGCTCCCTTGACTGATCCAGATTCCAAGTAGTTGATAAATTAAGGCTGCTTAAACAGAAGACTGTCAGAACCGAGGATCGCCAATCGGCGGCTACAGGAGGGAGATGGGCTGTCAGAACAGAGGTATGATAACGTTGCAGCAGCTCGTCCGAACACCCATTAGAGACACATCTTTAGTGGTATACTGATCACCTGTGATCAACCACACATTACATATGTCCGAGCAGGTAGTCTTCGTCATCTTCCTGGTCAAGAAAATTAGACTCCGTGTTAGCTAACCCAGACTGACCAGCAGAAGGCCCGTAGGCAGATGATGAGGGTACTCCGTGAGTGATCGTGGTCAGGCCCGCTGGTCCGGTCTCGCCTGATGCTTACTTGCGCTGCTGGATCACCAGGCGATGCGAACATCAAGTCTGGGTCCAAGTCGGCCGCCCATGGATTACTGAAAGCGTTGTCCGAACTAGGAGGGCATGATCCAGGGACGGGGGCTACCTGCACTGAGGTCGATGCACAGGAAGTTGAAACACCTGTGCCCGGCAACATGCCACGAAGCATGTCAGGCATTCAAGGTCCAGCGCATCTCACTCACTAAATCTACCTTGAAGGCCTCCAGCTCACCCTTCTCGGAGGCCTTCTTCTTACCATTCTCCTCCTTCCTCACCCTCTTGCCGTCATCCACGCCTGTGAACAGAAGAATTCAGAGGTTAGATTCCACCCACCCCCTCTTTACAAATAGCACATCTGTTAGACAGTCTACAACCAATACAAGATGGGCAGAGGTGGGGGAAGAATCTACCCTTAGATGCTTCAAACAAGACGGACATGATGACTTCAGGTAGACATACGAAGAGAATGAGTATTTTAGTTTGTTAATTTTGTTAAAGAAATAAAAAACAAACTCGAGAGAGAAGACAACCACTTTTATTACTGACAACCCCAATGGGACAGATGTCTTCATAAAAAAATAAGGAATAAAAACACAGCCAGAGATAACATGAGAATGTTAGAAAAGATTAGAGAGACTGATCATGACACCCAGTTATCTCTACACATTCATAACATAAGATGGTAATGACATCAAGGGTCTTCTAAAAACAAGATTATGACATCAAGGAAAAGGGAAAAAATCTGGCTGATTATGACATCAAACCTCAATGCAAAAGCACCTTCACGGGGAGGAGATATCAGATTATGAATGCAAGAAATACCTAGGACTACATACATTCATCACTCAAGAATAATATAATACTATAATTATATATCTGAGAACCCATGCACAACCACAAAAGAGAATACAGTGCAATAAAGATGGCAGCAAAAATTGATAAAAATTTCAAATAATTAGGTGCCATAACTAATAAACTCCCTTATCCTGAACACAGGTAAACCATCCTCTTGTGCAGAAAATCACGTCCATACTATACGCCGAATCTGTAGTCTGGTGAAGGGATGGGACAAAAGGAGGGGGATATTTTTCGTTTTATATCTCCGACCCTTAGACATAATCATTTGATAAGTCAGAAAAAAGGAGACATGATCAACCTCTGAGTGAAGAACAGGAGCTCTACCATCATAAGATGAGCCTGTGGACACAAAGACACAAGGGATTAGTAGAATTTAGGCGCTGGGATAATTTAACACGGATTCCCAATGCCTAAAAACGTGCTAAAGCCAGATTGGCCAAGAACGAAAACCGGTAATGCATAAATGTTACAAGTCTTAAATAATAAATGGAACAATATCACCTTAATGGATGATGAGGCAGACTCCTCTGACGCTTTAGAATCATCCATAGTGAGAAATGGATGAATGAAATAATTGAAAATTCTAAAAAATAGAGCTTGAAATTGTTTTCAATGTTGCTTGTAAGCCAATATATTAGAAAACAGAAGTACCAGTATGCGCATGCTTGACTGTGTACATTCCACCTGCCGAGTAGGGGCACCTAACTTTTTATAATTCTGAATATTATTGAATTCAGAGCCGATATACTAGTATATCAAGAGTGTTAGGGAGGTAAGTATGTTCTCATGATGTGAAATCGAAAATTGCAAATTTGAGATCGGAATACCCAAAAAACTATATAAAAACAATTTTGTCCTCAAAACCCATCAAATAAAAAAATCCAATATGGCCGCCAAACATGCTATATTTTGATTGGTCCACGGCAGCCATGGTTTTTTTACTGATCTCTTGAACGAAGTCTAATGGCCTTAGGCCAAATTTTGGCCTGATCCTTTCAGCGGTTCTGCAAGTTATTTTTGCTAAAACTAGGTCAACCAAGATGGCCATCAAACCATTTGACCAATCAAGCTCCCTTGAACAAACTTGGTTCAGCTCTTGCCCTAGTCATATTTCATGGGGTTTGCTTCAATCCCTCAAGCGGTTTCGGAGAAGATTTTTAAAGACATTTCTATAAATCAGCCAAATTCCAAGATGGCCACCGGCCAAATTGGCCGATCGGCTTCATTTGAACAAACTTGGATCTCTATGCCCTAAGGATGGTACCTGCCAAATATAATTGAAATCAGCCCAGCGGTTCTTGAGAAGTCGTTTAAGGGAAAAGTTGAGGGACCACGGACGGACGACAGATGGTCGCCATGGCATAAGCTCACTTGGCCTTTCAGGCGAGTTGAACTAAAAACCAGTTCTGTATTAAGCTCACAGTGACCTTGACCTTTGACCTTGTGACCTCAGTATCATCATGCCAATTCCTAACAGTATCGGCAAACACATAGCTAAGTTTAGTTGCAATAGGATTAACTGATCCTGAAATATAAGCGGAGAAGTTTTGCTAAACGCAAAAACTTAACATTGTTGACCACATCACCGTCGTCGGAAGTGACACGTATGTCTCGCTTCCTGCTTCGCAGGTGAGACAAAAACGTTATTACAATTATTGTTAATCTACCGGATACGTTTAGCCATGAGTTACTGTAGCATTTCACTGTCGTCTGCATGTTCAGATTTCCAGATAGTTAAAACTGGTGTTTTTTTTAATTGCTAAGTATTCAGTAAAGTGTTGCCAGTATTCACTATGTGGATATAATTATTGGCTGAATGTATTCTTTTAATTAGAGAAACCGTTCTACTATAATGCATGCTATGAGTAATCCATTACATATTGATATGTTGATTTCGTTATTTGACAGCTCGTCACACTGAAAGATGGCATATTGTTTGCATATTAATATTCTCACGTCGTGATGAAATGTATAACACTTTGATGATTATACTGATATAAGCCTGTACATCATACAAAGCACTTGTCTCTTTGTAGACATGAATCAGCTGTTTTCACAGCCTTTGTGAGCCACACAATACATGATCCATTAATGACTTGCAATGATGTCATCGTCCGACAGTTGAGTATTATTGTCCGCCATTGACGTCATTGGCGAGCGGTTACTGATGAGTATTAATGCCTGCCGTTGACGTCATGGTTTTGCATTACAGAAATTTGAGCCCGCAGTTTCGCAATTACGTTCATTTGACGTAATACACTCGCATTAATTGCCAGACATAATCACATCACTGTGTGATAATGCCATCTATATTAATAATAATTGATTGTAATGAAGTACGGCATTATAAACAAACTAACCAATCGTTTCTTGAGTTCCTGTTGCCGTTTATCACGTTCCGTCATTAACTGGATTAGAAGTTCAGCCAACAACTTTCGTTTTTCAACCAACATCTCCTGCAAGGTGAAATCACAACTCAATAATATAAATAATGAAAAAAGCTAATCAACCAGTTCCTATTAGAGCTAAGTTATTTCTATATTTACTTGAGGTGCCAGTCATAATGCATAATATTAATTTAATTAATATTGGTAACAGAGCTATAAACACAAGTAGCTTGGTAGGCACGTATTAACCCTTTAACACTCAAGCCTGCCAAAAATGGCTCCTGCAGTGGTCTTGAGAAATGTCCATTTGCAGACTAAAAGAAGACTATTTTTGAAAATTAATCACTGGAATGACTGGATCAAAAACCGAGTTAGTCATTCCAGTAATAAATTTTCAAAAGTCTTCCTCTCTTAGTCTGTGAATTGACATTCTCTACGAGAAAATTTAAATTTTCCAGAACAAATTTGAGGGATAAGTGTTAAAACCATTAACTCTGTGAAGAACACAATGGTCCATGGAGATCAAATAAAGTTATCTGTTATAAAAACGTCTTCGTCTTATGGAATATAAAATACTTTGGTTCATTAATTTTGGACTTAACTGCCTCGCTGCAGCAAGCCACCAGACAATAATTTAAACTATGAAAAAAACCTCTGGACCAACTGAATATTTTGAAAATAATTTGACTGAATGTTGTTAGCGGCACAGCCACTAACAACTTTCAGTCAAATTGTTTCCAAAATATTTAGCCAGTCCAGAGATATAAACCCTGGAATACGTCGTCTGCAAAAACTCAGCAGTCAGACGGTTAATGAACCTGTGCTTTCTATTAACACTTGATCAAGCTGTCCAAAAACTTGCTTATTCAGTGGTATTGAGGAATGTCCATTTGCAGGCCAAGAGAAGACTATTTTTTTTTAATTTACCACTGGAATGACTGGCTTGTGTCTAAAATTTCCTTGACTAATCTTGATGAATAAATGACAGCAGATGGCATATTTCCGGGACTATATCTCTGGAGCTGTTAACTATTTTGAAAACAATTTGACTGAAAGCTGTTGGTGGCTAAGCCACCAACAACTTCCAGTCAAATTGTTTTCAAAATATTCAGCAAGTCAAGAGATTTTGCTTATTAATATTATTGTCTGGTGGCTTATAGCAGCGAGACAGTTAAAAGTTTAAAGCGAGTTTGACTGGACATCTAAAACTCATCTCCAAAATCTAAGGAAAATTTTAATGATAAGTTACCAGGTATAAATTTGGTCTAAATGCAGGAGAGAAATACCTACCTTTACAAACAGTTGTTTCTCTTGCTGTCTGTCTCTTTCTAATTGTGAGATTCCTGCTAGTTCTTCCTCGATAAGGACAATCTCACTGGTTAAACGATTATGTCGGGAATCTTTCTGTAACTGTAATGCTTCAAAAGCTTCTTTTTGTAATTGTTCCTGGAATGTAAATCATCACAGTGATAATAGAGGTATTCTAGCCATGCCCCGCCCATTTCTCGCTAAGGTCTGCCCACATATTGCATGTGTTGGGATCGATTTATAAATATACTTTGAACCATGAATTTCCAGAATCACAATTTCAAGGTAACTATACAGGTAAGCTGTTGAATATTTTGCAACCAATTTGACTTGAGGCTGTTGCTGCCTATGCAGGCGAGACAAAGATGTTTGAAAAGGTACATTTTAACCCTTTAATGGTAAAATTTGGTCATGAAAATTTAAATATTTTCTTATTGAATGTCTATTTACAGGCCAAGAGCATAACATTTTTGAAAATTTATCACTGGAATGACTATCTCGATTATCGAGCCAGTCATTCAGGTATTAAATTTTCAAAAATTGTATTCTCTTGGCCTGTAAATGGACATTCCACAAGACCATAGCAGAGGTCAGTTTTGACCGGTATGACCATTAAATGGTTAAACGATCCAAGATATACCAATATAAAGTGCAATAAGATTTGACTGCAGCGTTAATAAGTGTTAAAAAGCGTTAACAGATTGCATGTGCCTTGCATAAATGAAGAATATGTAAGATCATGTGACAGTGCCTGAAGTCTCTGTACAACTAACTGTTTGCTTGCTGAGTTTTTGCAAATTACATATTCCAGGGGCTATATCCCTGAACGCGCTAAATTTTTTGAAAACAATTTGACTGAAAGTTGTTGGTGGCTAAGCCACCAACAACTTTCAGTCAAATTGTTTTCAAACTATTCATCAGGTCCAGAGTTATTGCCCACTTATTATTGTCTGGTGGCTTGCAGGAGTGAGAGAGTTAAAACCAGCTTAATTCTTTTCACTGATAAGTTTCTACGTCAGGCTAGGGACAATTGTTTTCCGTTTTGGAATTTGCCATTTTCAGCATCACAAAAATTGCTGATTTCGTGACTAAATGATTTCAAATATATTTCTTCTCAAAATAACCAAATTGTGTTCAAAGTATTCATCAGGATGTTAGCAATAGTAAAGTAATAACTACCATCTGCGTGGAATGAAATGGGTGAAGATAGAAGTACATTACATGATAATTGGCCTGTAGTTATAGCCACAGACCTAACAAAGAGAGGAACCACTCTATGAAAACTATTTCAGCTTTTAAAACACAGATGCCTAAACAAGAGGTGTTATGCAAACATACTTGGTGAACTACAGAATTCAATCTATACTGTGCTTTATACATTTTCTCCTCAGAATAACTCTTCATACTCAATTCCTAGTCATGTTGGTTGAAATCAGATTGCTTTAGATCCCGATAAGCTTTAAATAAAGTCCACTTCATATTCATAAAATTAGTAACTGAAAGTTATTGTTGTCTAAGGCACTGACCACTTTCAGTAGGATTGTTACACAAATTATCTACTTCTTGTATTTGAAATTCAGAATGAATGGTTTTATTCTAACTCTTAAAAATAATTTGACTGAACGATATAGCTGCCTAAGGCAACAACAATTTTTATTCTAATTGTTTTATCTCTTCAATGGACAAGACATTTGCAAATTTAAAAAAAAAAGTTCTAACCTGCAAATGGACATATACTAATGACTAATTTCACATTTTCTTGTCCATGCTGTTTCTATCCCTTTAGGGAGTACAATTATAACTTCGGCGAACAACATTATTGATCTTTATAAATATTTGTATGGAATTGGAATTGGACTTGATGAACTGGAATTGGAGTTGGACTTGATGAAATGGAATTGGAGTTGGACTTGGTGAAATGGAATTGGAGTTGGACTTTGAATTGAACTTGTCTGGGTCGAATTGGAATTGGAACTGATAAGATGAATTTATGTTGAAACGGAATAGGAATTGATAAAATGAGTTGAGGTTGAATTGGAATTGATAAAATGGAATTGACCCTATCCCTGAATTCATGCTTTCATTTCAATTTATAAATGTTTGAAGAAAAATCTCATTTTCTGTTGAGTTCCGTTTGAATATCAATATTTCCGATTAAAATTACCAATTCTGCGATTCCATCGCTTTTCCGTTATTGTGGAAAACCAGTGTCACTAACAAGCATGATGCAATACCAGCCCAGTGATATTTCTCGCACATTCTGGCACGACAGGTACATATACCATGTGATCTCTCACCTGTTTAATAATTTTCGAGAGCAGAGCGTCGTGGCTTATCTGTTTTATATCCAAGGCATCTTTCATCTCTTTCCCCTCATCTAGCTCTCTGTAAATGTAACAATGAGAATTCATCAAGCAAAGAATACAGCACACCTCAGATATAACTTCAGATGTTTCCAAAACAAAAAAAGCATACTGTCGGTTATTTTGGACTTAATTCGATCGACTGTTCCAGTTTTAGCTATTCCCCACCCATCACTAGCTACGATCCACCCACACCTCGCTCGTGTTGGAATTGATCAATCTTTTAACTCCCTGACTATCATTTCCAGAAAACTATACAGGTAAGCTGTTGAATATTTTGAAACTAATTTGACGAGGTGCTTTTGTTGCCTATGGCGCCCAGTCAAATTAGTTTCAAAATATTCAACAAATGTTTATTAAATGCCAAAGACATACAATTCGTATAGCGTGTCAGACTAGTATGCGTTAAAGACAGACTAAATCGAGTCATTTATGACATAATTGATTATGACATCATCCTACACGTCACTTAGTCGATGGATGGGGACACTGGAAAGGTCTATTGGATCACATTCCCGCTTCCAATCCAATTATGTTCAAAACAGTCAGCAAAATATATCGTACATCATGTTCAAAATTATACTTACTAACATGTTCTTGGTGTTCTTTTGGCACTATTTAAAGTAATTTCTGAGCTGTACTGTACATTGATAGAGAAATGGACAATAATAGTGACATGGCAGGCAGGAACACCTCCCAATCAAATTAGTTTCAAAATATTAAACCTGAAATTTCTTACATCATTGTTAATCTGTGATTTTGAGTCTGTACGGGCTACTCAGTGACAGATTATCATTGATGTAAGAGGATATCTGTGCACAGATCAATACAAGTCTCTGCTTACCGCTGTCTAGCTTGACGCGTGCTCTTTTCCTGGTTACTCTGGTGTATCTTAAAGAGATCATCAAAATCTGCGGTATCTTTGAGCACATCTTCCATGGCGGCTGAAGAAGAGAAGTACATGTTATTGTTAATCAGAGAGAGAGGGAGGGAGGGCGGGTGGGGGGAGGGGGAAGAGATGGAGAGAGAGAGAGAGAGTGGGGAGAGAGAGAGTGGGAGGGAGAGACAGAGAATAAATATTTTCATGAAATGAGTTAAAACTCTCATCATTTGAAAAATATTGAGAGGATCGCTTTATATCTATTTCATCACATCATTATTCATGAAAACTTCTCAAGCGACAAGCTGCCTTGAAGAGCCACAGTGCTTCTATAACCATTACCACTCTGATGTCAATATTCTATCTTTTATTGTGTCAATATCAAAGAATCCGGTGTAGATTTTTCAACAATTTTGGTGGAAGATGTTGCTGTCTATGATCTCCCACCAAAATTGTTGAAAAATGAACACCACTTCATCTTTTAATTTAATTTGAAACTTTAAAGTTTTACCACCAGAGTGGTAAGTGTTAAGGCAAGTAGTCGAAGACAATATGCCTTAAAGGGCAACACAAACTCAGAAGTGTTAAAGCCCGCTAAATCATACTTTTGCATAATTTAAATAAAATAAAATATATTTTGTTTGCACACTTTCGAATTCCTTATTAGTATATTTAACATATTTTCTTCAAATCCTCATGAGATTTATGGAGTGACATGATCACGTGAATGATTGATGTGGTATGATATCATTGCATGAATGAGTGTTGTGGTATGACATCATCGTGTGAATGATTGTTGTGGTATGATGCCATCGTGTGAATGATTGTTGTGGTATGACATCATCATGTGAATGATTGTTGTGGTATGACATCATCACGTGAATGATTGTTGTGGTATGATGTCATCACGTGAATGATTGTTGTGGTATGACATCATCACGTGAATGATTGTTGTGGTATGATGTCATCATGTGAATGATTGTTGTGGTATGCTGTCATCATGTGAATGATTGTTGTGGTATGATGTCATCGTGTGAATGATTGTTATGGCATGATGTCATCGAGTGAATGATTGTTTTGGTATGATGTTATTGCGTGAATGATTGTTGTGGTATGATGTCATCATGTGAATGATTGGTGTGGTATGATGTCACCATGTGAATGTTTGTTGTGGTATGATGTCATCGTGTGAATGATTGGTGTGGTATGATGTCACCATGTGAATGTTTGTTGTGGTATGACGTCATCGTGTGAATTATTGTTGTGGTATGACATCATCACGTGAATGGTTGTTGTGGTATGATGTCATCATGTGAATGATTGTTGTGGTATGACATCATCATGTGAATGATTGTTGTGGTATGACATCATCACGTGAATGATTGTTGTGGTATGATGTCATCATGTGAATGATTGTTGTGGTATGACATCATCACGTGAATGATTGTTGTGGTATGATGTCATCATGTGAATGATTGTTGTGGTATGCTGTCATCATGTGAATGATTGTTGTGGTATGATGTCATCGTGTGAATGATTGTTATGGTATGATGTCATCGAGTGAATGATTGTTTTGGTATGATGTCATTGCGTGAATGATTGTTGTGGTATGATGTCATCATGTGAATGATTGGTGTGGTATGATGTCACCATGTGAATGTTTGTTGTGGTATGATGTCATCGTGTGAATGATTGGTGTGGTATGATGTCACCATGTGAATGTTTGTTGTGGTATGACGTCATCGTGTGAATTATTGTTGTGGTATGACATCATCACGTGAATGGTTGTTGTGGTATGATGTCATCATGTGAATGATTGGTGTGGTATGATGTCATCATGTGAATGATTGTTGTGGTATGAGGTCATCGTGTGAATGATTGTTGTTGTATGATGTCATTGTGTGACTGATTGTTGTGGTATGACGTCATCTTGTGAATGATTATTGTGGTATGACATCATCACGTGAATGATTGTTGTGGTATGACATCATCATGTGAATGATTCTTGTGGTATGATGTCATCGTGTGAATGATTGTTGTGGTATGATGTCATTGTGTGAATGATTATTGTGGTATGACATCATCGGGTGAATGATTGGTGTGGTATGATATCATTGCATGAATGAGTGTTGTGGTATGACATCATCGTGTGAATGATTGTTGTGGTATGACATCATTGTGTGAATGATTGTTGTCGCATGATGTCATCATGTGAATGATTGTTGTGGTATGATATCATCGTGTGAATGATTGTTGTGGTATGACATCATTGCATTAATGATTGTTGTGGTATGATGTCATTGTGTGAATGATTGTTGTGGTATTACGTCATCGCGTGAATGATTGTTGTGGTATGACATCATCGCATGAATGATTGTTGTGGTATGATGTCATTGTGTGAATGATTGTTGTGGTATGACATCATCGCGTGAATGATTGTTGTGATATGATGTCATTGTGTGAATGATTGCTTTGGTATGATGTCATCGCGTGAATGATTGTTGTGGTATGATGTCATCATGTGAATGATTGTTGTGGTATGATGTCATCATGTGAATGATTGTTGTGGTATGACATCATCGCATTAATGATTGTTGTGGTATGATGTCATTGTGTGAATGATTGTTGTGGTATGATGTCATCGAGTGAATGATTGTTGTGGTATGATGTCATCGTGTGAATGATTGTTATGGTATGATGTCATCGAGTGAATGATTGTTTTGGTATGATGTCATTGTGTGAATGATTGTTGTGGTATGATGTCATCATGTGAATGATTGGTGTGGTATGATGTCACCATGTGAATGTTTGTTGTGGTATGATGTCATCGTGTGAATGATTGGTGTGGTATGATGTCACCATGTGAATGTTTGTTGTGGTATGACGTCATCGTGTGAATTATTGTTGTGGTATGACATCATCACGTGAATGGTTGTTGTGGTATGATGTCATCATGTGAATGATTGGTGTGGTATGATGTCATCATGTGAATGATTGTTGTGATATGATGTCATTGTGTGAATGATTGTTTTGGTATGATGTCATTATGCGAATGATTGTTGTGGTATGATGTCATCATGTGAATGATTGTTGTGGTATGACATCATCACGTGAATGATTGTTGTGGTATGACATCATCATGTGAATGATTGTTGTGGTATGACATCATCATGTGAATGATTGTTGTGGTATGACATCATCACGTGAATGATTGTTGTGGTATGATGTCATCACGTGAATGATTGTTGTGGTATGACATCATCACGTGAATGATTGTTGTGGTATGATGTCATCATGTGAATGATTGTTGTGGTATGATGTCATCATGTGAATGATTGGTGTGGTATGATGTCATCATGTGAATGATTGGTGTGGTATGACATCATCATGTGAATGTGTGGTGTGGTATGATGTCATCATGTGAATGATTGGTGTGGTATGACATCATCACGTGAATGGTTGTTGTGGTATGATGTCATCATGTGAATGATTGGTGTGGTATGATGTCATCATGTGAATGATTGTTGTGGTATGAGGTCATCGTGTGAATGATTGGTTGTATGATGTCATTGTGTGACTGATTGTTGTGGTATGACGTCATCTTGTGAATGATTATTGTGGTATGACATCATCACGTGAATGATTGTTGTGGTATGACATCATCATGTGAATGATTCTTGTGGTATGATGTCATCGTGTGAATGATTGTTGTGGTATGATGTCATTGTGTGAATGATTATTGTGGTATGACATCATCGGGTGAATGATTGGTGTGGTATGATATCATTGCATGAATGAGTGTTGTGGTATGACATCATCGTGTGAATGATTGTTGTGGTATGACATCATTGTGTGAATGATTGTTGTCGCATGATGTCATCATGTGAATGATTGTTGTGGTATGATATCATCGTGTGAATGATTGTTGTGGTATGACATCATTGCATTAATGATTGTTGTGGTATGATGTCATTGTGTGAATGATTGTTGTGGTATTACGTCATCGCATGAATGATTGTTGTGGTATGATGTCATTGTGTGAATGATTGTTGTGGTATGACATCATCGCGTGAATGATTGTTGTGATATGATGTCATTGTGTGAATGATTGCTTTGGTATGATGTCATCGCGTGAATGATTGTTGTGGTATGATGTCATCATGTGAATGATTGTTGTGGTATGATGTCATCATGTGAATGATTGTTGTGGTATGACATCATCGCATTAATGATTGTTGTGGTATGATGTCATTGTGTGAATGATTGTTGTGGTATGATGTCATCGAGTGAATGATTGTTGTGGTATGATGTCATCGTGTGAATGATTGTTATGGTATGATGTCATCGAGTGAATGATTGTTTTGGTATGATGTCATTGTGTGAATGATTGTTGTGGTATGATGTCATCATGTGAATGATTGGTGTGGTATGATGTCACCATGTGAATGTTTGTTGTGGTATGATGTCATCGTGTGAATGATTGGTGTGGTATGATGTCACCATGTGAATGTTTGTTGTGGTATGACGTCATCGTGTGAATTATTGTTGTGGTATGACATCATCACGTGAATGGTTGTTGTGGTATGATGTCATCATGTGAATGATTGGTGTGGTATGATGTCATCATGTGAATGATTGTTGTGATATGATGTCATTGTGTGAATGATTGTTTTGGTATGATGTCATTATGCGAATGATTGTTGTGGTATGATGTCATCATGTGAATGATTGTTGTGGTATGACATCATCACGTGAATGATTGTTGTGGTATGACATCATCATGTGAATGATTGTTGTGGTATGACATCATCATGTGAATGATTGTTGTGGTATGACATCATCACGTGAATGATTGTTGTGGTATGATGTCATCACGTGAATGATTGTTGTGGTATGACATCATCACGTGAATGATTGTTGTGGTATGATGTCATCATGTGAATGATTGTTGTGGTATGATGTCATCATGTGAATGATTGGTGTGGTATGATGTCATCATGTGAATGATTGGTGTGGTATGACATCATCATGTGAATGTGTGGTGTGGTATGATGTCATCATGTGAATGATTGGTGTGGTATGACATCATCGGGGGAATGGTTGGTGTAGCATGATGTCATCGGGTGAAGTTTGTCGTTGATGATTGATAGCTGACAACAGCTCATTTAAAGACCACTATGTTAATGAGATGCAAGAGAAAAACTAGAGTTTGTTAAACTAGAACTTGGATTGGAACTGATGTCCAGCTTGGTAACTGTAGGCTTGCGCGATTATTACTTTGAGTGATTGCGGTCGATTATTTAAGAATAATCGTGATTACTCGATTATTCGGCCTAATTACAAATTACACCGATATAACAACAAAGGTATATCATTGACAAAAGCTGAAATGGTGTTTAGAAATGTTCATTTGCCGGCCAAGAGAAGACATGTATCACTGGAATGTCTGACTCGAGCATCGAGCCAAGCATTCCAATGATACATATTCAAAAATATTATTCTCTCGGCCGGCAAATGGATATGCATTTGCTGAGCAAAATGTAAATAAAATGGTAGATTTTGAAATATTTTAATCAAATAAATTCAGGATTTGAAAAATAACCACAATTTTCGATTTAATCACATAATCGTGCAAGCCTAGTTAACTGTATTAGACGCTCATTTCTGCTTATAAACAAACAAGCGGCATAATCTGAATCCCTGTTGTTGATAATTCACAAATTGATGATGTCATACCGTGAATTTTATAGCATGTCAAAATTCAGTACTGTAACTCATATAGCAGAGTGAGTACTGCACTGGATGAATTGTTACCTAGAACATCTTGTTTCCGTAAACTCTCAAATTCCTCTTGACGGACGATAAACCATTTTTCTTGGTCAATCCTAGAAACAAATAAATACATGCATTACATATTAACCGTCTGACTGCAGAGGTTTTACAAAGCGACATCTTCCAAGGGTGAAATCGCTGGACACGTTACATATTTTGAAAAAGATTTGACTGAAAGTTGTTGGTACCTAAGGTACCAACAACTTTCAGTCAAATCGTTTTCAAAATATACAGCAAGTCCAGTTATTATCGATTAAATTTATTGTCTGGTGGATTGCAGCAGTCAAACAGTTCATGTTCAAGTCAGCCAAAACATTTTTTGTAGTGCTCTTAATGAATGACAATGGACCTTTCCGGTTTTAGCTTTGCCCAACCCATCTCTAGCCAAGCTCCACCCACACCTCGCTTGTGTTGGGATCGATCAATCTCTGAACACCCTGACTATCAATTTGCAAAAAACTACACAGGTAAGCTGTTTAATATTTTGAAACTAATTTGACTGGGTGCTATTGCTGCCTAACCATGTTTATTAAATAGCAAAGAATTACAGACATACAATTCATACAACGTATTAGACTATTTGAGATTTGATGACGGTCTATATGGACGTAATGATTGTGACATCATCATACACATGCTGAGCTGATTATGATGTCATACAAGGTCAGATGATGGATGGATACTCTGGAAAGGTGAATTTGCAGGCCGTGAGAAGACAATTTTTTTTACAATTTGACAGGTGAGCCAGTCATTGACATCCGCTAAGCAACAATTGGGATTTTCTTGATCAATCTTGACCATTAGCATGACTAACTGATTAGGATGAATGAAAATAGTAATAGCACCATCTGCCTAAATAGAACAGTAGCATTGATAGCGCCTATGAGTAAATGTCACATTGTCTAAACGAAATCTTTTTCCCCGAGAGAGTTGATACTTACTTCCCTAACACTCTTTGATATTCCCAAATATCGACTATCATTCACTAAAACCTCAGATTAAAAAAATAAGGTGCCCCTACTGGGTAGGTAGTCAGTTGACAGTCTGGCGGATGCCAACCCCAACCTGGCACATGCGCAGACTGACTCTTCCTCTGACTAATTTATTGGCTGACACAATGCCACTAAGTAAGCCTGAAGATTGAGCCTCTGTGGGGCGGAGAGGCTGGGTCCGTGTTAGGGAAGTAAGTATCAACTCCCTCGTGACAAAAGAAATCCATGATTTCATTTATTTCACTTCAAGAGTATACTTACCTCCTTAACCCTCTTTGATATTGTCAGTGAATTCGGGGGGAGGGAGGCGATGTCAAAAGATCAGCTCTTCCCCATGCGCTTCTCTGCATTTAAGGCACTAAACTTCTGAGAATTGTGTGGGAACACAACCACAGAATGATTTGAACATAGGCTAACACAAACGATGGTCTTAAATTGCCCATGCCGTTAATTAAAATATTTAATGTACTTACTTTGTCACTTCCCCTATTAGCCAAGCAAGGGATAACATAACTGACATTAAAGCTGACTTGTAGCCAGCAATAGAGATAGGTTTGAGGCTATAGGCATCATACAGGCAGGCCTGGGGTCAGTTACATTTAAATGTAACTAGTTACAGTTACAGTTACATTGGACTATGTCAGTTACAGTTAAAGCCACATTGGTTGAGCAATGTAACAAGTTACATTTCAGTTACTTTGCATAATGTAACTAAAGTTACATTTCAGCTACATTAGTTACTTTGTCTGATAATTACTATGAAGAACTATGTGGACATGAAAGTCATCATACAAAGTGTAATGTAGTCAACCAATTTGAGATATATAGTAGGAACAAAATACCACTATAACCACTGATATAATATACTGACAGAACTGAATTTATTTCAGATATAAAATATAAAACCTGCTGAAATTTGTTCAATGAATTTGACTGAATTTTATTGTTGCCATATGCAATAACAAATTTCATTGAATTTGTTTCCAAAATAATAAGATGCTTTCATTGTAAAAATGTGCATACATATTTCTTCCTCTAACCATTTCAGCCATGCAAGCCAAATAACAAACATTAATTTTATTGTATGAAATATTTGGCTGATGTTTTGAAACTAATTTGCCTGAAAGGATTGATAGGTATCAACATTTTTCAGTGAAATTTCAGTATGTTCAACATATTATCCTTGGAGCATGGACTTTCTACAGTATGATAATCCACCATTTACCATGGGCAATATAAGTTTCCAGTGAAATTAGCTTCAAAATCTCCATCAGCTTTTTTGTATGCGTAATTTAAAGTAGCAATTTAAATATGTCTGCTGAGTACTTTAGACAAATTTTACTTTCAAAAGATGTTGCTTCACATGGCAGAAACAGCTTTTTTCAGGTCAAATTAGATTCAAAATATTCAACAGCTTTCCAGTACACTAGTTTCATTCCACAGCCTTTATAAATTTGTCTGCTATACCAAAATGGTTGATGGCTTGACCTTTATCAATGGCATTGCCCTTTGATCTTTATCACCACACATATGTGAATTGACGGTAGCTTGAGCATAGTTGCTGAGCAATGATGTCCTAAGCTGGCCTAATCAATAATATATAAAGAAAAGAACAGGACATGCTGTTAACACCCATTGCGGCCGATTTTAACTTTCTTTACAATTCAACATTTGCTGTTTTTAATCCTTTTAACCCTTTAACACTAGAGCTGGACAAACAACTTTTGCAGTGGTGTTGAGAAATGTCCATTTCCAGACAAATATAGGATTACTTTTGAAAATTTACCACTGGAATGACTGGCTCAATAACCAAGTCAGTCATTCCAGTGGTAAATTTTCTAAAATAATCTCATTGTCTACAAATGGATATTTACTATGAGAAAAATACAATTTTCAACAAATTTGAGCCTTAAAAGGTAACTTAATTCTCTAATGATTTAGTAAACAACCTGTTTCTATGGTCAGATTATCATATCTAACAAGCATATTTTGAGAATACTAGCATGTTGTAAATATCACATGCAGATATAGAATAACCCTTCAATGGTCAAGATTGGTCAAGAAAATCAAACCTATTTTGCAGGCTACAGGATTAATATTTGAAAATTTACCACCTAATGACAGGCCTAATATTCATGTCAATTATTCAAATGGTAAATTAAAAAAATAAATATCCCTGATACCTGGAAATAAAGTCGCTGCCCAAAGCATCAACATCTTCCAGTCAAATTAGCTTCAATATATTCAAAAGCTTTCTTTAATGAGAAAATTGTAATAAATCTATTAGAAAAGTTTGAATTGTAACTGAATTGTAACTGAAAAGTAACTGAAATTTCAGTTACTTTTGCAATGTAACTGGTTACATTTCAGTTACTGTAACTGAAAAAATTCTTCAGTTAAAAGTTACTTCAGTTACATGAAAAATGCATACAGGTGACAGGAAATCGGCTACTACCTGAATAGATGAATTCATTGGATTAATACATCTTTTTGATCACCATTCTGCAAATCTGTTGATTTTATAGTTATATGCTCTGGAGGTTGAGCTCCTTCTGGCTTTTGCCATAAACATGGTTGCTTCCTCAGAAAAGCCCTCCTTAATTCTAGATTTCTTGATAACATCCACACAGTAAAACTGAACATTGATGGATTGTTGTGAAGGGCCTTGCCCTGGATAATAATATTGTCTATCAGTGGCAGAGAAACCGGATTGCAGACAAGAAGGTCCAGCAGATCCGTATACCATGACCGGCTTGGCCAATTTGGGGCGATCAGAAACACTTGGCACTCCTCCTGCCTGATTTTCTGGAGAATTTTTGGAATCAAGATTGCTGGAGGGAATGCGTAAGCATACATTCCCACCCAGCTGATAGCTAGCGTATCTGTTGCGATAGCGCTCGGCTCTGGAATCGGAGAGACGTACGTTGTCATCTTCGCATTCTTCTTCGTTGCGAATAAATCTATGTTGGGTTGAACAGATGATCCGCCACACATTGATTTAGTTGCCATTCCATAGGTAAAATACTCATCCTTCAGCTCAATGAGTCTGCGAAGAGATTTAGCCTTCCCGGAATATGAACTGCTTTCAAGGTGATCGTGATTCAGGCACCAGCAAAGCAATTTCCATGTCATCATACAGACTGGGAGACTTCATTCGGCCATGACAGTTTATGTAAGGCACTACTGTTGAATTGTCTGATCAAACTAGAACTATCTTGCTCTGAACTTTCTTTATAAAATGTTCCAGGCCCAGTACTACTGCTCGTAATTCCAGTAGATTGATATGTTCTTGTGGCTGATCCAGATTCCAAAGCCCTGATATTGTGGCTTCTTCCAGGCACACTCCTCATCCCTCCATTGATGCATCTGTATACATCATTACTTGAGGGTGGGGAGGGGTGAGCATCACCCCCACCAAGAGATTCTCTCTCTTCATCCACCATAGAAGGTGGTGAATAAGAGGTCCCAACACTGACACATTTGAGTCCAGTGATCCTGTACTCTGAGTCCACTGTGTCATGAGAAATAACTGGATCGCAAGGCTGCCTGTGGGACGACTGGTTCCAAAAGAAACATCCACCCCAGCATTCTGAAGTAAGCCCATGACAGTACCCGATGACTGTTGCACACTGACTGTATTACTGAGATGAGTATTTCTACTCTCTCCTGAGTAGGATAAACATATCCTGTCTCTAGATCGAAGAACATTCCCAGGTAAACAAACTTCTGGGATGGAGTACGTGTGGACTGCTATGCTTCTCCTATGGAGGTATGCTGTTATAGCAAGGACCCCCCCTGGTGAAGACCCGAGGAGCCGTCGAAATTCCAAAGGGTAAAACCTTGAATTCCCACTGCAGCCCTGGAATCCAAATCTCAGGAACTGGCGAAAACTCCTCGCCATTGGAATGTGGAAATATGCATCCTTCAAGTCTATTGATGCCATCAACATTCCCTTCTCCAACCATGTGTCTATGAACTGGTTCACTGGCTTGAGGTTGTGAATTGGTCTCCACCCTCCATTGCTCTTTGTCACTAGGAACATGGTTGAATAGAAGCCTGGGCAATTGTGTGCTGGTTGAATGGCTCCTTTTAGTATGAGTGAATTTATTTCCTCCTCGATACACAAACGTTGATCTGGATCTCTTGGATTTTGTGTCACAATTGGTACCAGAGACAGTTGCGATGGCGGTCCTACTATCCAGTCTGGACGATACCCGACTGAAAGCCATCGCAAGACTAAACGGTCCTGGGTCAACGACTCCCACTCTTACCCGTTGTGGGCCAGACGACACCCCCCCCAACTGGTCCACCTAGGGAGAGAGGTGGACATAAGCAATGCAAGAGTGGCACTGTCTCTGATTCTAGTGGCAATCGTATGGTCCTTTCCATGGCAACCAGCCCATCAGGCATGGTTACCACAACCAGATCCTCGCATGCCATGGCCCGCACTACGCGCACCTCAGTGCGTGGGCGGCTGCGGGGCTGGCTGCGCTGGAGGAGCCTGCAGTCCCCTCGCTGCAGACTGGATCGTGCGCGTCTGCTGCCTGCGCTGCACTGGCGGCGGCCCACTAACCTTCCCACCACCACCACGGGCCTGCTGAGGATGGTACTCAGGGGGCGTTGTGTGAATGCACTTTCTATGGAGCACTTCAAATTGCTCACGTAATGCCCTCTGGTTGTTTACCAGGGTTACCATCTCTTGGAGGTGCCTACATCCCTCACCTCCAGAGTCCAGGACCTGACATAGGCATGCGCAGCAGCCTATTGTATAGAACACAAATTGTCACGGGCAAAAGTCTCCTGCACCCGGACACTCCTGGCAACAGACCGGGTTAAGTAATCCAGATCCAGGTTGATACCATCCTGGATGGCTCTCTGGACTGAAACTGGACTAGGCTGGCATGATGCAGATGCTATTACCACCCTTTGTAACAGCTGGGAGACGTGTGAGAGCGCCGCTATGGACACTCGAACTCTCCTCTGCATCGCGCAATGCAAGTGCAGAGCGCTCGAGCACAGAGCTCCCGCATCAGAACGGGAACCTAGCCGCATGTATTTGCCTAGCGCAGCGCTGGGCTTAGGCACCACATCGTACTTCTGGTCCTCGCCAGGTATGATGCGGCAACGCTTTGTCACCTCGCGAGGGGCCTTCGTGAGACGTCGATTCGTCTTAATGGACGTCTCTGCCACTGTAAACATATCAATGATATGTTCAGTGAGTGGCAGAGATGGTATCACGGTAGCTGTCGGCTTACCTGCCAACCACGGGCACTGATCCCACTGGCCAGCCCATAACTCCACATTGAGTTCTGGTCTGACATTTACTAGCCACTGGCACGCATCAGACCAGTCCTCCTCTGGCTACCTGCCAATGTTCGCCAAGGCGCGGGCCTTCATCATCTTCAACAACATTCGCAGCTGTGAACGCGGCTGGAGGTACCGATACTACTGGTAAGCCGGTGAAAGCATGCGGGCCTGAAAGAGCAGTGATGTTTATCGCCCTGGCATCGTGTGGGTATAATTCATCATGCCACGGCCCTAACCGGCCGCTGAAATACCAACGGCAAGCCGATATATGCGATATGGCTGGCCATCGGCTCCAACCCGGGCCACTTTCTGAGCTGTGAACACCACTTCTGCGGGAGTAGACCCATAGAAAATGTCACCCATGCTCCCCACGAGGGGTGCACGTTTGTCAATTTGCATGGACACGGCGTTAGAAGGTGAACCCAGCAGAAAATCCTCATCCTCCTTGCCAGAAAGGTTAGACTCCAGGTCAGCAAAGAACGCTAACCCAGACTGGCCAGGGAAGGTACCGTAAGAGGATACGGTACACATGGGCCGTGGATGCTCCAGGGAACCTGAGAAGCAGGAACCTGGGTCCAGCGGGCCTGGCGCAAGATATACCGGCGAGGTTGGGATCGTTAAGCACCTCCCCTGAAGATCCTGGCGAGGGAAGCCTCAAGCCGGGATCCACGGGGGGGGGGGGCACCTCTGAATCTTGAGCGAAAACTGGTAAAGCCCTAAGGAAACCTGATTCAGAGGTGGGAATTTTGGCCTGTAAAACAATGAACTCAGACATTAGCTCTGGAAAACTCCACCATCTATGACCAATTCTCTACAACATTAAAGGGGGTGGGGTTGAAAGGGATCAAAATGGCAAAGTGAGAAGCTCTTCTTCCGAGAACTCCAACTCACTCTGGGCAGACTTTTTTCTTAACATGGGAAAAGGGAGCAATGGTGGAGAGAAAACCATCTCTCTTCTTTCTTTAGTGACCAAAAATCAAAGACATGAACCTGTGGACACAAAAACAAAGACATGTACCTGTGGACACAAAAACAAAGACATGTACCTGTGGACACAAAATCAAAGACATGAACCTGTGGACACAAAAACAAAGACATGTACCTGTGGACACAAAAACAAAGACATGTACCTGTGGACACAAAATCAAAGACATGTACCTGTGGACACAAAAACAAAGACATGTACCTGTGGACACAAAAACAAAGACATGTACCTGTGGACACAAAAACAAAGACATGTACCTGTGGACACAAAAACAAAGACATGAACCTGTGGACACAAAAACAAAGAGAGATTAGATTATCATAGGGCCATTTATGATTCAACCAGTTTTAATGACGCCTATCACGTCCACTCGCGAATTCTGGAAACACATTACAAAGTGAATCGTGACGCAAATTAGACAGAAATCTAATTGAATTCACCTGATGACTTGGACCTGGTGTGGCCTCTGATGTTTTTACATGGTCAGACATCATCAAGCAAGGTAAATAATCCAAGAGAGTGAAGAAATGCAGAAAAACCTCTTGAAAAAACGTGGAGCATGTCTCTTTTGCCAATAAATTGGAAAACAGGAAGTGTCAGTCTGTGCATGCGTGAGGTTGATGCGGGCTGGAATCTGCCGGACTGTCATCTGACTACCACACCAGTAGGGGCACCTAACCTTTTTAATCCGAGTTTTTATTGAGTGATAGTCGATATTTGAGAATATCAGAGTGTTAGGGAGGTAAGTATACTCTTGAAGTGAAGATGGTTACCTCTCTACTTCCATGGCTTCCATTATCTCCTCTGTCTTGCGTGCATTTTCATTCATTTCTAACAATCGTCGTAGTAACTCCGAGGCACTTTGCTCAGCTGCAACATAACACAGATATAACACCAGATAACAAAGACACAATGCACATGAGAGTAATATGATATTGCTCAATCATAATGACCTCATAATGGAGCGATGTAATCTGGCAGTCAGGTATATGATGTCATAATCAAATACGTAATTAGCTGGTATTACAATCAAAATGATGTATAACCGTCATAAAAATCGAAAAGTCTGTCGAATAGTGTTCGAATGTATGTTGTTGACGAATTTACAATTTAATAGATTGTCGAATATTTTGGAACTAATTTGACTGGGAGCTGTTGCTGCCATAACACCAGCAATACCTGGCAACTTAGTTTTAAAGAAAAAGATCCATCTATCGATCACACAATCATTGGCTTACTCATATCTCAATTTTACATATTTCACTTACAGTCTCCTCATATCATCAACATAATGCTAGACTAGACTGCACTCTCAAGAGGTACTGACCTATACCTTTCTTCTCCGCTTTGACAATGCACTTATGTGACCAGTGACCTAGATATTTAAGTGTTTGACCTGAAATTCAATACTCCTCAGCCACAATATGAATGGCTGCACTAAATTTGATGATTCTACATTCTTGTGCGTCGAGTTACATACTTCCCAAATTGGCCAAGTCATTCGACTGGTAAATAAAAAGTCATCCATAAAACAACAATTAGCAGACTACAAGAAGAAGAACATCATCACATCAAACAGCCTCTCCTAGCTAACGGAGTAGTAGGGTCGGAATTAAAATGATACCACCTCCCTCAACTAGCAGCCGTTCGGCAATCCATGGCCCCCACCGCCCTCTCAATCCCTGGGGCATAGGGTTGTTGAGACATGTGGAGGCCCCCCTGGGATTGAGAGGGCGGTGGGGGCCACAACGGATCGCTGAACGGCGGCCAGTTGAGGGAGGTAGTATCATTTTAATTCTGACCCTACTACTACCACACATAATAGCGTCTGAATGCCCATTTAGAGACAAGCCTCCACAGTGATATATTTCACTGTTTATATCATCATAATACATAGCGAGATTTGAACCGGCGATTTTCAAGTGTAATTCAACATAAAAACAAACCAGTGGGCCTATGTGTATATATGACCTAGATTTAGCTGATAACCGGTTATCTAAAATATTCTAATATGCACACACACTTCGGCTGGAATATATATAGGTCTATATCTTTGTAACAGTGTTGTCAGAGGCGATAACTGAACCTGCGATAGTGTAATTCAACATACAGTATAACCAACTATCTCAGATGCATTATTCACGGTTTCACAGGGCAGAGGGAATAAGCCTACAGATTACCGTCAGTAAGTATACATATACTATAGACTGTAATTTTTGTAGTTACCAGTGTGTTATCAGTCCAATTGATCTGTTTGCTATTATTGCACAACAATTCATAAAAGATAAGTATCATTATTTGTAATCTAATTATCTGTTCCCCATTGGCTCAGTTGATAACAGCGCTGAATTCTAATAAAAAAACCATTGTTCAAATCTCTCAAAAGACCTCAGCTAGATGGTACCAAGTTTGAAACGGTACGCGGGGGTTCTCCCGGAGAGGTGGGGCGTGGGAGTTTTATAGTTTTTTTAGTTGTTTTTTTTTGCTTCATGACAGTCCACAAACTCCCTATAATAATCTAGTTTCGTCATTGATCCATTTTCTGAAACCCTTGTGGGAGGCCATCACGTCAAGACCAACTCGCAAAACCCACGATTGCAGACCACAGACCCTCGACTGGGCCAAAGTCAAGAATAGTAGTTTAGCCCATCTGCTATGCGTTAACACCCAATTAGACACAGCATCGATAATGGTATACCACGTGTGAACGCACAACCATACATTACGTGTAAACACTCAAAACATTCAACCACGTGTAAACGCTCATCTACAAACAATATTACACACAATGGGCCTGATCGCCTTGTGATCAACCCCACACATAAAACACATCTGAACGCCCATTTAGAGACAAGCATCCACTATCACATCGACACGACGGACCCCCCCCCCCACACAGAGGTACTGATCGCCAGCACCACACATAATAGGATTACTGTTGCACAGCTTCGCGCTGTTGCAAAGCAATTCAGCCTTAAAGGCTACTCTAAGGTCAAGAAAGCCGACCTGCTCCAGATGATCGGACAGGTCCATGCCGAGGAGTGGCAGAAGCGACTCTCCTGAGCAATGAAGACGGGAAGGTTTCCAGCGGGACAAGGTAGAGTTCTTCGCCAAGATCGGGATTCACATGTATGAACCAACCGACGAGGGCACCTCGCACATGATCAGGCAAGCGGCTCACTACCGTGACACCATGACCATCGGAGTGTGGGACCACCACCCGTCTGGACGGACTCGGGACTGTTCAAGCTCGAGTTCGAAGGTTCTCGTGGCATTGCTCTCTGCTCCAAATGCTACTAAGTGGAGAGCACAGCTGCAAGTAAGTGCTCGGCCAAGGGAATGTCAAAGCGGCAGAATGAGGTCTCTTGGCAGAGGTTCTACAGTGCCCTACATGGCGGGGTGGACAGAGCTAAAAAAACTGAGGCCTACGCATGTGCAACCAGGGTATGGTGACGTATGAGCAGAAAAAAACCTGACTCCGCTTACTATGATAAGCCCCATGTGCTGCCAGATGGTGTCCATACCGAGCCCATCGAGTATCATGTTAGCACCCTAGGTGGTGGTAGCTGTGTGTCTGCAGGGACTACCGAACCAGAGCATCAGGTGGTAGGCACTCCTCTCCCTTGTTCGCTCCTCTAGAGCTGTGACTGGCAACAGCAGTGTCTGATAGCCTCTACCTGCTTCTTCCCGATTAGCCTAGTAACATCGGCATTGGATCTCTCCACCACAGCAGGCAGCCCTCTCACCCATACTCTAGAACGTTCACTCGGCACGGCCATTTCCTGGGCGTATTGGTGTGGGAACAGTCTCTCTGCCAGTGTCCGATTCCACCGCTCAATGATAGCCTGGGCACGGTGATGCCCTACCTCGCCTCGCCTCGCCTAACTGCCACACCGTATTTCTGCATGAGGGTTGCAGTCTCACCTCTGAACTCCTTACCCTCATCCACCTGCAACAATTCCGGCCACTGGAGGGAATTTTCCGCAGCCTCGTAGACACCCTGGAATGCCTGGGCCACCTGACTTGTCTGTGAGTGGTACTGCAGCCTTATACCTGCTGGCGACATCGACGATGGTGAGGGCATACTTGTAGGTCTTACGACCAACCGAGTCGTGTGCAAGAAATAGAACATCTGTCTGGTGAACTCTGTTCGAGACAGTTTCATTGAAATGGGCATGCCTGATGTGCCGTGGACGAGGTCTGTATATCTGCCACATCGCCTGGCAGCTGAGCCACTGGCTAACTGTCTCCAATGTGAAGTTATGGCCCTTGCGACGTGCAGCCTCGAGTAGTTAAGGGGCTCACAGTAATATCCACCAGGCTGATAGTAGAGTTTCTCAAGAAAGACGGTTGATAAACTCCCGGATTTCATCACTGACGTCCACTCCCGTCCTGTCACGCATGGCCTGGGTGAACTCTAAACAGACGGCCGTCATTCATTCGACCATCACTGAAGACCTCCTCAAACACCTCCGTACACTGGCGTCTAATCTCTGCTGGATCCTCACTGAACGGTAGTTTATCGACCAACCCTCGGAAGTTAAGGAACTTGAACAGGCCGTACAGAGAGGCCATCCTTATATAGTACAGCTTAAATGTTTGGCGGACCAGATGGCCGTGAGCGCTATGGCAACATACGGTAGCCAAGGGCCTGCGACTCCGAAGAACATACCTACTCCTGAGGCGATGGCTGGTATGGCTTTAGAAATCTTCTCCACACCATGGAGAGCATTGTTGGTGATCTTGCGGACCGTCTCGCCAGCCTTCGCTCTGTGTACTAGCTTGCGGGATTCAGGCTCTACATCATCATACTCACCACCGACATCGTTGTCTGCATCATAATCCTCCTCATCATAGTCCTCCTTATAGTCCTCGTCATCTATATCCTCGACTGGATCAGCCTCTGGTTCATACATCGCTCTGGGGATCCGTCGCTGGGGGCAGCTATATAGTAGCTTTAAACTGTAGTCTATAGCATGGCATCCGCCATCTTGAATGCGGGTGTGTTTGCCTTAGCGAACTGGGGACTCATATTCGCCGACAAGAAGGCGGCAGAGGTCAAGCGTGAGCGTCATAACCAGGCGATGGAGAAGCTTCTAAGGAGAAGTTTGAGTACAGCAAAGCACTCGAGCATATGCGCCAGAGGGAGGCATGCCGACGACAACTCCGAGCTCAGGCCAACCAGAGCATTAAAGAGGTAGATGAGAGTCTCGATGAGTACTACGAGGCTGTAAAGATATCTGAGCCAACGCTCGACTATGAAGCATCGACAGGTCAGAAGACAGCAGAGCTTATAGTAGTGGTGGCAGCTGCAGCTGTGACAACAGGAGTCGTGCTCTACGCACGCTCAAGCCGAATACCTGATATGTGCGACACACATACCTTAGCATAGCCAAAGTAAAGTACCGTCACACCTAATGAGCGAGTCCCAGCTATGAGGTTTCCGATGTTGAAGCCGAGCCTGTTGCCATGATTAGGTGGGATGTCCCTGCCCCCGAGGTGGTGACGACCCTCGAGTGCCGACTCGAGGTCATCGCTTCCACTGGTTAGTCGCAGAAGCGCATATGACTTAGTTCTCTGTCGGTAGAGTTGGCAACCAGCCAGCTCGCGTACCTCACCAAGAACATTGGTCCTAGCAACCACAATCTTGAAGTCGTCTAGCGTATCCACCTGCTGGATGACTCCTCCCTTCTGAACCAGGACCGCAACAGCGACACAGTCCGATACACCATGATGCAATGTCAGCTCTACCCGTTGGTTAGCTGTGGCTTGGACCTGCTGGTGTTCTCGCTCCACATGCATGATCCGCTGTTTGGAACCCGTTTGCTTCAGCTCCTGGTCATTCTCGTCATGCCAGACATGAAGTCTTGGAGCAGTCATTGTCACATCTGCGAGCCGCTCAGTGTACACCCGGACGCAGCCGGATTCACGTGTGAGTTCTCGAGGAGGGTTAAGAGTGGAACTGCCACGGGCATCTCGACACCTACCTGTAGTTCGAATTCCGTGAACCCATCATTCCACCCCACAGCGTAGTACCCCTTTCCCTTCGCATAGAAGGTTGGTCCACAAGCCAGCGGACCTAGGACTCGGTACTCATCGTTTACATAGGTGGTGTCCACGGTGCTGTTGCTCTGCACGATCTCCCACCTGTTCAGAACCTGCGGGAGCCCTACCGTCCGTTCTGTTGTGCTCTGAAGCTTGAACTCGAATGTCATGCTCTTGATCTCGTGGATCTGTGCCGAGATTGCAAAGTCGATGTACTTCCCAGCAGCGGACAATGGGTTCTCATTATGTATACTGGATTGAATGACCGTCAGGCGGTCCTTCCGAGGATCAGTGCGGGTTCAATGGCCCCATCTGGATGTTGCACATACTGCAGCATGTTTAAGGTCTGGGTATATAGATGTTTTTAAACGGCTGCCATGTTCGGTAAAGTTCTCCAGCAGATTGTCTATAGGCAGCATGACAGTCAGCACGACAGCCACGGCGTGCACTGTCCCACTGTGACAGGGTCCGAGGACTGCTTCGTGACATCAACATTATCCACGAGCGAGCCAAGGTCACACCTCCGTCTGATGCAGAGATACTGGCCGCCATAGAGGAAGGAGCGCCAGCTCATAGTACAAAAGAACTCCTGACTCGGATACTCTACCGGAAGTTTGACAGCACCCAGGGCAGGGCACTCAACCCACCTGTGGCCCAAACCAACAGTCCTGTTATTCTAGCTCTCCAAAGGGCAAGGGTCGCACCAAAGATCTACTAACGGTTGGGAAGTGGGCTGCCGTATTTAGCCTCCATAGCCAGGAAGAACGAGATATGCTGGATAGCCTCCAGTCTGGAGCAAATAACTACTTCAGGGAGGAGGTCAGTGCCGCTGTAGCGGTGAGCCACGACACCGGTCATGCAGAAGGTACTCAGGAGGGGTTCACTGTTGGCCGTAAGGAGGCTGTTGAGCACATATTCAACGAAAGAGGGCGCAGGAGATTGGCCAGTAATCTGCCAGCATTTCTGAAATTCCCAGATAACTACCAGGACTACCTCATCAAATCCGAAGTCAGAGTCAGATGCTCGTCGCGCATGGACAAAGTGGCTCTTCCGTGAGAAGTTCCAGAAGAAGAGAGTCCTAGAATCTGACCATCAGTGGATAGAGTTTCAGCAACAGGCTTCTGACGAAAAACGGGCTTCTGGCGAAACTGACGAAGTTCCTCAAGCTTCTGACGAAGTTCCTCAAGCTTCTGACGAAGGTCCTCAAGCATCTGATGAAGTAGCGGAGACCGCGGACGAAGTTCCTCAGCCTTCTGATGAATGAAAACAAAGTTGCTGCAGCTGCGACAGTCTGTCAGCGATGACACATAGAGCAGGCTAGTTTCCTGGCTGGATTCAGCTTGTAGGTGAAGGTCTGTGCCTTTTCCAGAGTGTGACAGCTCACCCGTCTCCTTGTTGCTGAAGATGAAGTGGTACAGATCAGCTGCCCTCTGTATACCTGTGATAAAGTCCCCTTGAGGTTTAGGCTGTCGTATATGGTCTCGAGCAGGGCACGTCCACACTTAGAGCTGAAGTATAGCAACCGGGCATTGTGGCGGATGTCCGGTGAGATCTCGCGGGTGTACTTCTGAAAGAGGATGAAGACAGTTATCTTTGTGTGCCGGAGGCGCCTGGTGATGTTGCTGAGGTAGGTGACTGTCTTCTAGGCCATTGCAGGGTCATCGATAACTAGAACACGTGGTTCAGTCAGTCAGGCTGCCAGCAGCTTCTCCATCAGTGCTTGCAGGTTCTGCGTCTTGGTGATTGGGCCATTGTATCATTGATCATTACTGTCAACCGCCTCAGCGGCGGAGTCAGACACCAGACGGATGTATTGAGAGTGTAGATGTTCGGCCAGGAGAGCCCGCAGCAAGATGTTTTTCCCGTGTCCTGACGGGGCAATGATCAGCACCACCTGGCCAGCATTGGCCGGCCTACTGTCGAATGGTACAGACATGCATGCGGAGGATGGTTAGCACTTGGTCGGCGGTAGCCTCGTCTATATCTGGGAGACTAAACGCAGTACTTCCTGCACCAGCTCTTTCGCCTGCATAGTGCGGAATGCTGCACCTCTGGCGGATACGAAGGATGCGATGGAGGCGTCAAGCATGAAATCCCAGCAGCAGCTGAGAAGATAGTGTAGAGGCCCTGTGTCAGCACCCACAGTGTCTAGTACATCCAGTTTCTGTATGATACATGCACGGGAAGCCATGACTATCCTGTGGTCTTAAACAGCAAACCAAAGAACCCTGACTTCTTCACCTCTGGTAGCTGGAGGCTGGCGGTAGCACTTTTTTGCCATCGATAGTGATATTGCTCAGGCCGATGGTGCCTATCTTGAGATTCTCTCCATCCTGTTGGAATGAGCTCCGCGATTTCAGGAGATCCTTCACCAAGTCCTGTGCAAAGGACTCAGCCATAACCTTGATGGCTCCAGCCTCATCGACTCCGAGCATACCTCGCATCGTCACCCTCTCCTTGATGCCCATCCCCTTTCATACAGTCTTGGCCTTGTTAATGGCCGATTGTCCTACCATATCAGTGTTCCCGATGAGATCTTGGGCTGGGATGGTACCTCGGATCTCCCGCAGGTCTCCCTTCTCATCAGTCTAGGAAGGAGATAGGGGCAACAGTGTCCTCTGAACCAAGGCGTGCCTCGCCCAAGTGAGCAAGATCGCCTAGCTCTGCTTTCTAGGTCTGTGAGTGACAGAGTCATAGTGCTATATACAGACGGCTTAAACCTACTAGTCATACCCCAAGTGAAATAGTTGGGCATAGGAGAACCACGCAGTCGGCCAAGGGAATAGGTAGCAGTGCTCAGGGTACTGGGCCTCTCTGCAGGGGCATGCCTTGTGGGCGGTCCACCATTCCCGGGCATTGGCAATCCTCAGTCCACGTGCTCGACTATGGGCTACACACCCCCCTCAGGCACGCCATGGCTCATATGCTGCAGGGGTCTCGTGATCCATCTCTCACTATTCAGAGGTTTTAAATGTAGGCGACGATGATCTCGGCCATTGCACTCGTTGCTAGCCCTAGAACCGTGGCCTCCATCAGTGTACCACGTTCACCCATGATCTTGGCGGCAGCAGTGTAGGCGGCACCACTGAGGGAGATCTTTGGGATGGGGTGAGTTATTCCGAGACTGTGCCCGCCCACCCCACTCACCACTGTAGCGAGGACAGCCGCAGAGGCAGCAGGAAGAACCTCATTTCCACCTGTCATCTTCACCACAGCCACATTCGCTGCCACGTTACTGGCGACATGGACTGCCAGAGGTTTTGCTTTGGTCAGTAACTTCTGTGTCTTGGTTCGCAGCAGGTTCTCCACCATCTGAAGACTCGCCTGGCTCTCGGGCAGTAGCTTCACGATCTGTACCGTTGACGTCATTGTTTAAGCACTGAGTATACAACGCGGTTAAACGTCTGCATTCCCTGCCGAGAGAGCTAATATCTTCCCAGTCTGCATCTGCCAGGTGTCCGGGTTGGTACTCAGGAATATTCATTTCTCTATTGCGACATCTTAAACATGTTCGGGCTCACGCTATGCGAGAAGTACTATGATGTCTTCCGGAGGGAGTTGAAGGACTACAAGAAGAAGACACCAGATGAGCTCGCTCAGCTCTCCGGTGCTGAGCTGACAGAGGAGCTGACAGATGTGAAGTTCTATCTAGGATTTGGTAAGGAACAGATCTGCTTCCTCGAATACTTTATCACGAGCGGGAGTATCGTTGAGCAGCTCCTGTGAGCTAAAGGTTTCTACAAGGATCGGGAGTATCTGTTAGATGTATTACAGCAGTTGCAGACCGCCATGGCCTCACCTGACTCAGGGCTGAACAAGGCTCTGCGATACTACAAGCTGGAAAACAGATGCGCTGCGGAACCATCCAGCCCTTGGATGTGCATGTTGGCAGCGTGTATAGGGGCTGTAGGGTATGCCAAGCTGGTTCAGTGTCTCACCGTGGTCCCACTGCTACTGTAGAGAGTCAGGGTAGTCTTATAGCTGATTTGCTAGTGGCGGAGTAGGCTGATCCCGAGCGACACGATAGCTAGGCCTGACACTAGGGTTGCACGATTTTTCGATTATTCGATTAATCGTGATTCTATAATTCAAAATGATCGTGGACGATTATAAAATGAAATAATCATATAATCGCCATGTTGAAATTATTGTCAAGACACTTTTACGCTTGTGAAACTCTGCTCGCGTTACCAATCAAAGAAAACAAACATCCGGCTATCAACCAAATGTGTGAATGATTAAATAAACTAAATAAATAACTGATTTGTTTGTATTGACTCATGATTAGTTTTAGATGAATAAAGATTGTTCACTTGGTCGCTATTTGTCATTGTTGTTGTAATCACACACGCTTATCCCGCATTCCCCATTCTCTGAATACTTATGCGCTAACGGTTTTCCCATAAAAATTCTCACCGCCTACGCCTATGTTTAATGTATACCTCAAAACATCACCGGGGAAGTGAAATTATTTGATTTGAGCGCCTAAATATTGCGTATCCTTTAATAAAGATTTATTATATCAAAATTAATCACTAGCGATTAATGACAGACCGTCACCCAAATGATGATTGGTCCAAAGTGATGCGCATGCGTAATTCGTGATTATCTAACTTTAAAAAAAATTCATCTAGACTCCATGATAGCTGGGAGATCACAGAAACTGGTGCATTTACCTCGTGCGACCTCGTGATGACTCTATTCAATTAAAATTTCTTTATTTGAATTATGTAGAATTAATCCACAATTTGATATAAAATGGCATCGCGAAAAAAATACAAATCACATGATTCGCCTCCAATTGAAGAGTTTATCTTAGAGTGAGTACTCGGACATAAATATTCTGGAATCGAGGACTCGGAACTCGGGAATTTCTATATATTATCATTGCGCGATAGGAACTGAGTATTATACTGATCTGAATAATGGGTACCCATTTGATAAACTCCATTTAGCATATATCTCATGAAAACACGCCGCCTCCCATCGCAAAAGAGCCGCTGGCTATCCAACGTAAGAAGCCGCCTATATTGTCATTCGTAATAATTCAATTTGGATCATTTAATGTTGATCGGCATTACAAAATTGATGCACATTTTCTCTGTACTTGTTTTGGTACATAAATTTGGTCTTAAAATATATTTATAATAAGGAAGCTATTTAATCACGTCAAGACTGTTCTAAGCACATTTTGAATACAAAAGTGTGGAATAAACTGTATTCTTCTTCTTCTTCTTTTCGATCGCTGGTATCACACTTGGAGAGCCGTTCTCAAGATGAAATCTGTGGTTTTCTGCAGTTCTTCCACAGGCCCATACAGCTTTTCAAGAATAGAGGTTGACAAAGGCCAGATCTCTTCTCTCAGCAGCTGATACGTACTGCAACATTGAAGTATGTGCTCTGTGGTCTGTTCTGCTTCTCCACAAGGACAAGCGGGCGATGTCGTAAGGTGGAACCGCCTGTACATGTGTTGGTTTAGTCTGTTGTGTCCAGTTCTGAGACGAAAAATGGTCACTTGCTCTGGCCTCGAGAGATGATGGTAGGCATCTTCTGATTGAGGTGTTCTATAGAGGGACTTAATGATAGTCTTCATCTCTGTATGGGTAACCATGTTTTCTGTCTGATTCTCTTCTGCACCCACCTTTGCCATCTTGTCTGCTTCCTCATTTCCTTGGACTCCACAGTGTGAGGGGATCCACTGCAGTGCTATCCGAAAGCATTTGATGGTTTGTAGTGCTTCTTCAAGTTGTGGCAGCTTACCTTTGGTGATAGCCTCAAGGACGGAGCGGGCATCAGATAAAAAGACAATCTGTGCAATAGGGTCTGCTGTTCTGCTGATGGTATTAGCTGCATGAACCAGTGCTTCGACTTCAGCTCTGTAGTTTGTGCAGTGTTTGCCTGTCGGTATTGCAGCTGACTCATGTTGTCCGTTTGGATACTGTATGTGCAGTCCGGCACCTCCGCTCCTAATTGCATCTTTGGCTGATCCATCTGTGTAGATCCTTATCCATGTCTCCTGAGGGTACATTTCTTCCAGCATGGCTAGGGTCAGGGCCTTCTTGCTCACATCACTGTGTTCATTTTTGGTTGTGAGATGAGGTACTGTGGTGCGAATAGCTATGCTCTCTAGTTTGTTTTCCCAGGGTGGAGGATCAAGGGTGTGGTTTGGATCTTCTATTTGTGCTGGCAACATCTCTTGGTGTTTCCTTTGAAGTGCTTTTGTCTCTTTCACAAAACTTGATCTTTTAAGTCTTCCTGATGACAGCTGTGCTTGCCTGATCTTCATCGGGTGGTTATTGAACGATTTGAACTTTGCAGCTTGGATCAGTGCTTTGCATTCCCTTCCTTTGCTAAGTGGGGGAATGCCTGCTGTCTGCTCCATTTTTTCTATTGGTGTTGATCTCATTCCACCAGTGATGATGCGCAGTGCCTGGTTTTGTACTCTGTCGAGGTTCTGTTGATGAGATTTAGCTGTTGTCATCCATGAGCTGGATCCATACTCAAGGTGTGGTCGTACGGCACCTAGGTAGATGGTCTTGAGGATCCTTTCATTGGCACCCCACTTTGTTCCTGCCAGCTTCCTCTTAAACTGTATTATATCTTGAACATACATGGCCTACTATTAATATTAATCTAATAGGTGGTCAAGATTTACAAATCAGAGGCCTGTATTGACTTCTAGTGGGGCCAGAAATGTATCAGGGCAGAGATCGGTCTGAAGTAGACACCCAGTGACACGATTGTTATTATTATACACGCTATTCTTACAAATTTTCCTATACAATCTGCTGAGTTAGGGGGGTGGGCTTCTAATACAGAGTTTTGATGTTTTGAAACTGCTAAGAAATCATTGGAGCTCATATGTCAAAGTTAGGGGAGTGGGCTTCTATTAGAGCATAGGCTACAATTAAGCGAAATACGGTACATTCCGTTTTCCGTCTAGAAAAATCTTGATACATTCCTTTGTTTGCAAACAGAAACTGGCATATTCTGTCCATGTATGTATACCCATGTTCCTATAATCTTACAATCTGCAATAGCATAATAACGTCCTCTAAGCAGCATTGATGTAGTTAATATAGTTCATGATTAATCATATGATCGCGATTATTATTTTAATGATCGCGTTTATGAAAAGTGAATAATCGTGCAACCCTACCTGACACCACACGTAGAGCTGCCACGGGAAGCGGTGTCGTGTCGAGTGGCTGCAGTGTCGGGGTCGGAACGCCTGGAACTGCCATGGCAAGCGTCGTGTTGACTGGCTGCAGTGTCATGGTCGGAACGACTGTATGTGCTGCCATGCCCGTACTACGCGTAGGTGCGTTGATATCAGTGTTGAAGCCGAAGTGGACACCGGGGGAACTCGCCTCGACTATCATGTTGTTATAGGCCCTGACTTGGAGGTCCTCGATGTTCACGATCATGTTGCTCAGAATCAACCGTAGGTGTGGTGAAATAGCAAAGTCAAGTTTGCGACGGGCCTTCTGCAACCCCTGCTGGACGTTAGCAATAAGACTACTGGGGTCTGCCACGATGATCATATCCTCAACGAGACTGATGAACATGGCCTGGACCTCTGCTCCGCTGACACCATCTGTGGAATGACGTAGCTTGGTCTGGGCTGTTAGGAGGCAGTAGCACAGTGCTTCCAGGGACTGGTTGATCCGAATGATCCCTGCTGGTGTGAGGCCTGAGGTGGTGTGTGGGACAAAGTACTTCCACACATCTGGATAGTCTTGCCGCAAGCCCGTGATGTGCATATTTTGCACCAGCACTCCAGGGTCGGAGTCTGGATCGAATGGGAATGTCGCTGTCTTCCGACGGCCTACTCGTTGGGGTGTTCGATAGGGGAATCCTGGGTAGTCACGTCTCGGGTCACCGTACATAATCCCTAGACCGCTGTTGTCACCACCATGCCACCGATAGTCTGGGTGAGCGCTGAACTCTCTCTGTAGTCTGTTGGCCGCTGAGACGCTATGACTGTTGAGCTGTGGGTCGTTTGTATCAGGGATGCTTGCACCCAGCTCATGGAGGATTCATCGCACCATGAAGTACACGTGGAATCTGAGACAGCTGGTGATGAGCACAGCTTCAGGAGTACCAGAATAGGAGTGAAGCAGGGTGGAACTTACTCCACATACTGCCGTGGCACAACACACGGAAAAGTTCAGCTGCTGATTCCAGTATGAGAGGCTTGGAGCAGCCATCCAAGTATGAGCTTGCTTCACATCCTTGATGGTGATGGGGTGGTTGATCAGCGGTCGTGAGTTGACGGAGAAGCTGGTTCGGGACCGTTCATCCACTGTGATGGAGAACGGGGTTAGCTCTGGTACATCAGACAACAGACCTCTCAGGCCAGTCACGTCCCGGCCAACTTCTACCAGTGAACTGCTGTGTGCACTGCCCAGAGATTGTTGTAGCACATCAGCGTGTATGTATGTTGTGCCCCGCTGGGGCACCTCAAAGAGGACCCCTTCTACATGGTACTGTACCACCCGTCTTCCCTCTAGAGAGGGTGAGATTACGTTCTCACTACCGGAGAGCAGCAGTCGGACAATCGTCATGGTTATATCTACTGTTTAAACCCCTTCTATAGCGTGCAATGGAACCCATATTTGCTCACTCGACTGGTCTTGCTGACCTGGCAGATGTGTACGCAGTTGATGCTGCCAAGGTAGAAGAGAGCGATGGCAAGTCATTCGCCCTACAGTATGAAGCAAACTCAAAGGCATTCTCCCTCCACCCCATTGGTGGTGATGGGGTGGAGCTGCTCACAGACCTCAAGGATGTGTCGAAGGAGTGTCTGGGTTGCAACATAGATGGCCACAAGATCATGTTTCGGTACGATTTCCCGAAGAGGAAGTACATCCTCGAGCCGTTGATTAAGCTCTCGGATACAGAGGTGCCAGACACCCTAAATAACGACCTCAGCTTTCTTCTGGTCAAACCCTAATCGAGTGGTGCCCCGCCGATGACCCATGATGGTCTGCTATTGACCCTGGCAAAAAACCTGCAGTTCATGTTTGAGAAGAATGAAGTGTGGTATCGCGCTGGACCTGGTGGTGACTGGCAAACATGGTTGCCACTATATAGGCCTCCTGCAGTCATTGACATAGAGGTTACTCCCCTCTCCACTGTTGTGAAAAGGGATGGGACAGTTCAAAAGGTCTACAATCGGGGATCATCCTTCCTCACCTACATAGGTGAAGGTGTCTCCCTGATGAGGGTGGGTCACCGGACCGGGGTTACAGGTGGAAAGCTCCTGCTGCGTCATCCATTCGATGGACCAGAAGAAGCTGTTAACCTCCAGGAGGGCATCCTATGGGTAGATGGTGTGTCACATGTCGCCAAAGCCAAGGGTGCTGTTAAACTGCTTCAGCGAGTCGGACTTACTAGCCCGCAAATGACTCATATAGTCTTAGAGCTAAGTTTCTTAGCTGGCGGCAAAGTGAAGCAGCTAGCCCCTGCCCCTGAGGGGATGAAGATCACTATCGATCCGGATGGAACAGAGCTCGATCTGGCACAGATATTTCTCGAGGGGTTCACTCTGTTCAGTTTATCTCTCCATGTATAGCCATGATTCTCATCATACTGCTTGTGCTGGCAACTACAGCAGTGGCACAGGGCGCTGAGACTGCCATGATATTGGATGCCAAGTGGGCCCACTTCCGGGATGACCCCCAGTACAATCCTTGGGTCAACCCCTTGTGGAGAAACATTTACGACCGCTTTCACCCACGTGAAGAGATCGAGTCTGTCTGTCACTTCTATGGTGTGGAGAGGGTAGGATGTGGTTGTCTGCTGGAGACACCTGCTCAGCACCAGATTCTCTGCGTATCATGTCAACATGCCAGTCTGCCGTGGGGCAAATGCTAAGCACTTTAGCCTCCTCCCAGGTGAGTGTTCTCAAAGTAGATGGAAGACATTATGGGTGGTCCCATCATGCCGATGCGACTCTGGCAGAGACTACGTGTTTGTCTGAGCTTACACAGAATAGAGAGACCGGCCACTGGCCAGTACCCTGAGGAGGTTCTCCCGGACATGGGGTCTGCACGGGAGTTTCATATTCGCCACAGACTTCCATGTCCGGGAGAACAGCAGCTCCCACCACATGTCCCCTATGCCCCAGCTAGAGTGTGTCAAAGAAGTCCTGGATCTGGCCCTCGGTCACTGAGCCGGGCGGCGAGATCTTGCCACGTCGTTTCCGTTGCTCCAGGGTGCGCGTCTGGCAAATGGCCTCATAGGCGGCGAGCGGGTTGGGCGACTCGCGGATCTGCGTGGCAAGTGTGGTGAGCTCGTCGATGTGGGGCTGGTTTTCGGCCAGGAACCCGGGGTTGCGTTCCACGGGAACGTAGTTGATCTCAAAGACTTTCCAGGGGATGACGCCCAGCAGGTAGTGGCAGTTGGGTGTGACTGCCGCCAGGGCGTCTATAATGCTGTGGTCGAAGAGGTTGCTGTGGCCGTCCGTGAAGCGCGGGTCAATGTGCTGCGTCAGGTACTCACATTGGTCCATGAAGCCCATCATCTTGTCGAACGTCTTGGAGGGGCAGCTGCTGAAGTCCACCGGGTCAGCCAGGCCTCGTAGTCCGGCTCGCCATCGTGGTCGATGGACTGCAAGTCATTGCTGCTAGCCGAGTGCCAGCCGAACTGCGGGGCATAGACGGCGGTCATGCCCCAGGCCACAGCCCTTTTTGTCATGGTAGTGGTAGTCCTCGTTGTACTCAGGGCTGTCGCCGAGGTCTTTGAGTGCACAGATGCGGTAGACCACGTCGACGTAGAGTAAACGAAATCATGGATTTCTTTTTTCACGAGAGAGTTGATACTTACCTCCCTAATACTCTTTGATATTGCTAAATATCGGCTTTCACTCAATAAAACACTCCGATTAAAATGGTTAGGTGCCCCTACTGGGCAGGTAGTCAGAAGACAGTCTGGCGGATGCTAGCCCCACCACCGCGCATGCGCAGACTAGTACTTCCTCTGACAAATTTATTGGCTGACACTATGCAACTATACAAGAGCCTGAAGACCGAGCCTCTGTGGGGCGGAGAGGCTGGGTCCATATTAGGGAGGTAAGTATCAACTCTCTAGTGAAAAAAGAAATCCGTCATTTCGTTTATTTCACTTCAAGAGTATACTTACCTCCCTAATACTCTTTGATATTGCCAGAATTCGTCAGGGAATTCGGCGGGAGGGAGGCGAGGTCAAAAGACCAGCTCTTCCCTATGCGCTTTTCTGCGATTAAGGCACTTAAACTTCTGAAATTGTGTGGAAACACAATCAAGAATAGATTGAATACATTACGTGACATTACAAAAAACCATGGACAACACACACAAGACTAACCTTGTGAAAGATTGGTGCTGTTATCATCTCCCAATTGGTGAAGACTGATGCAGCCCATAAAGTAGATGTTTCCATTGATTAAATGCGAAATATATAAAAAAAATTAGGATACCTCATCAAAATATGTACACCTAGATAGCTTTTCAAAATCGATAAGGCGAGAGGATTCGAGGTGTCACGGAGATAATGGTCGGTAAAACTTGACTCACAGTGCCAATGAGCTACTGACATAATGTCATCCACAGGTACCCCATTAAATAGGGCAGTGGAAGCCACTACACCTCGGACACTGTGAGCCTTGGCCATGTCAACTTGTTTACCTGTGGCAGATTTATGGCAAAATTGAATACACTCTACAATCTACCTGGAAATGGTGTCCTTTGACGCCCTGCCATGGGGTTCAATAATATGACAACCATAACGCTGTTGGGTCTGTCCGCCATTCCTGAGTACGTTGTTTGTACCGGATTAATGCTCGGACTGGACACCATAGTTTTGAATTAGGATCATACCTAGTCAAAGCTGGTAAAATTATAGGTTGACCCGGATATTTCAAAGACTGGTTTTTCGCCATGAGATTTATCCTGGGTAGAAGCCTAAGGCCTTCCCCTGTAACCACAAAACGGTCTGCCTTGGCTGATAAGGCATGAATCTCCCTTCTACGCCTAGCCGAGGCCGCAGCAATTAAAAATACGGTTTTAAGCGTCAACATTACAGCTGGGCGGTATTGAAATTTACAAGACGGTATCAGTACCATGAAAAAATACCGTGGTACCACGGTATACCGTCATCTGAGGTCGAGGCATGCCGCGAAATTAGAACAAATTTTTTTCATTTCCTTTTTATTTCCATCTCCAATCAACGGTAAATATAGCTAAAATAAATAAATCAGCTTTCTGATTTAGAGAAGAAAAACATTATGGCTATTGCGACTGTTTGGTTTCACGACTTTATTAGGTCACTATTTTTATTGACATAATATCATTCACGGGAATATTGGTCAACGTGTGTGGTCGACTCGCTAACTATAACCCGCTGTTTGAGACATTGGAGCGCGCTATTTTCAATCTGGATTGTTCTAGCTATTAATGCGTGTGACCAACAAACGGTAAATTTATTTTGGCAGTCGAGCGCGTTGATAAACAGAGTCCAGACAAAATACGCGAGTATTTAAACGAGGCCAGTGTTGTACTCTTTTATTTCTGTTGGAGTCATGTATTCGGTTACTCGCGAAAACAGGCCTATACACATGCATATAACACGACATTGAATATAGCCGGTTTCAAAGCTTCTGATAATTACCGAGTACCCGATGTGCAGACTCGTTACTCGCCATGCTTCATGTGAACAATGCGTGTAAATAGCTATTTCCGCGAACTTCCAATGTGTAGCCAGTTGAAAAATGAATTACAAAAACTAAAACACTATAATTTTAGGTGTCGTTACTTAAACTGGATTTAATCCGTAAAGAAATTTCTTAAAACAAGCCAGAAAAAACCCAAAAAACTTCAAAGCTGCTCGTTGTTAATAAATTAGCACGTGATCAAAATGGCGCGAACAAATACTACGTTTTAGTAAATTTTCTTTGATAAATTCAGCAATGTATTTTCCCACGGTCTAGTTCATAAACAACCAATTAAACACGTCTTTGCGAGATTGCTGTTGCGTTTGAATAGCACGCAGTTTGTACGCTATTTTGTTATTCTAGCGTGTTTGTTCGGTGACAATATGCATGGAGTAATAAATTACAAATAATAGAAACGGGAATAGGGAATAACTTATAGTGTAATTACTACCGACAGACGGCCAGAGAATGAGTTTAGATGTTTTAAATAAAGCAATTTTACCGTGAGACTTTCAAGACGTACGGTTGCCATACAATTCTGCAGTCATTATTTTGTAATTGACGTCTTGATGTTTGTTTTTACAACGACCCTTTCACCTCGACTCGGCAAATAGTTATGGATGCCTGTATTTTTGGCACTATTAGCACCTATTTACCCTTGGTCAAGTCAGATTTTATGGATCTATTTCTCAAATATTGCTCCAACATTATGGACGGTATTCATGGTATTTGGAAATGTCAATGGTCACGGAATCGGTTCACGATATACCGTGGTCCTCATGGTACTACCATCAGACCGCCCAGCTCTAGTCAACATTTTCATAGAAATGGAGCTTAGTGGTTCAAATGGCCTATCAGCTAGCAGCTGAAGCACTAGTGATAAACTCCAAGACGGAATCACTGGGGGATTCCTTGGTCTTAGATTGCCCATGCCTTTGATTAAAGTATTTAATGTATTTACTTCATCACTTCCCCTATTAGCCAAGGAAGGGATAACTGTCACTAAAGCTGACTTATAGCCAGCAATAGAGTTAGGCTTGAGGCTATAGGCATCATACAGGTGACAGAGGAAATCGGCTACTACCTGAATAGATGAATCCATTGGATTAATACATCTTTTTGAGCACCATTCTGCAAATCTGTTGATTTTATAATTATATGCTCTGGAGGTTGACCCCCTCCTGGCTTTTGCCATGAACATGGCTGCTTGCTCAGAAAAGCCCTCCTTAATTCTAGATTCCTTGACAACATCCACGCAGTCAATTGGAACATTGACGGATTGTTGTGAAGGTTCTTGCCCTGGAAGATAATATTGTCCATCAGAGGCAGAGGAACCGATTGCAGACCAGAAGGTCCAGCAGATCCGTATACCATGATCGGCGTGGCCAATTTGGGGCGATCAGAAGCACTTGGCATTCCTCTTGTCTGATTTTCTGAAGAATCTTTGGCATCAGGATTGCTGGAGGGAATGCGTATGCATACATTCACGCCCAACTGATAGCTAACACATCTGTTGCGATAGCGCTCGGATCTGGAATCGGAGAGCCGTACGTCGTCATCTTCGCATTCTTCTTCGTTGCGAATAAATCTATGTTGGGTTTCCCCCCGTGGTTGAACAGACAATCCGCCACACATTGATTTAGTTGCCATTCCGTAGGTAAAACACTCATCCTTCGGCTCAATGAGTCTGCTAGCAGATTTAACCGTCCCGGAATATGAACTGCTTTCAAGGTAATCCTGTGATCCAGGCACCAACAAAGCAGTTTCCAAGTCATCATACAGAGAGTGGGCGACTTCGTTCCGCCCTGGCGGTTTATGTAAGTCACTACTGTTGAGTTGTCTGATCGAATTAGAACACTCTTGCCCTGAACTTTCAGTAAGAAATGTTCCAGGCCCAGGACTACTGCTCGTAATTCCAGTAGATTGATATGTTCCTTTGACTGTTCCAGATTCCAAAGCTCTGATATCGTGGATTCTTCAAGGCAAGCTCCCCACCCCTCCATTGATGCATCTGTATACATCGTTAACTGAGGGTGAGGAGGGGTTAACATTACCCCCGCCAGGAGATTCTCTGTCTTCAACCACCATTGAAGGTGATGAATTAGAGGCTCCAACACTGACACACTTGAGTCCAGTGAACCTGTACTCTGGGTCCATTGAGTCATGTGAACTAACTGGATCGGCCGCCTGAGGAATGACTGGTTCCAGAGAAACCATCAATTCCAGCATTCTCAGATAAACCCGTGCCAGGACATTCCTCTTGTCTGATTTGCACACTGACTGTATTACTGAAGATGAGTATCTGTACCCTCTCCTGAGTAGGATAAACATATCCTATCTCCAGATCGAAGAACATTCCCAGGTAAACAAACTTCTGGGATGGAGTCAGCTCTGATTTTTGAAAATTTATTATCCAGCCTAAATATGTGTTTTCAAAACAAATCACCAGATTTGATGATAAACTTGGTTGTGTGCTTTTAACAGCCAGTCATCTATGTACATGTGGACTGCTATGTTTCTCATGCGGAGGTATGCTGTTATTGCAAGAACAACCCTGGTGAAGACCCGAGGAGCCGTAAAAATTCCGAAGGGTAACACCCTGAATTCCCACTGTCTGCCCTGGAATGCAAATCTCAGGAAGCGACGGAAACTCCTCGCTATTGGAATGTGGAAATAAGCATCCTTCAAATCTATTGAAGCTGTCCACATTCCCCTCGCCAACCCTGCCAACACCAATTTCACAGTTTCCATTTTGAAACTGGGTGTGTCTATGAACTTGTTCAATGGCTTGTGGTTGAGAATTGGTCTCCACCCTCCAGTGCTTTTCGTTACCAAGAACACGGTTGAATAGAAGCCCGGGCAACTTTGTGCCGGTTGAATTGCTTCCTTGAGTATGAGGGAATTTATTTCCTCCTCTATACACAACCGCTGATCTGGATCTCTTGGAATTTGAGTCCAGACCGGCACCAGAGACAGTCGTGATGGTGGACCTGTTATCCAGTCGGGATGATACCCGACTGAAAGCCATCGCAAGACTAAATGGTCCTGAGTCAACCGTTCCCACTCTTGCATGTGGTTGGCCAATCGGCCTCCCACTGGTCCACCTAGGGAGAGAGGTGGACATAAGGAGCGCAAGAGTGGCACTGTCTCCTGGTGCAGATGTACTGGGGTAGCTCTTACTGTGGTAATCACCCTGTCAGGTACGATTACCACGACCAGATCCTCGCGCACCACGGCCCGCACACCTCGGTGCACGGGAGGCTGCCTGGCTGGCTTCGCCGGAGGAGCCTGCGCCCCCCCAATGCTGGCCGAAGCGCACGTGGCCGTTGCCGATGCTGCGCTGGTGGCTGGCCTCTGACCTGGCCACCGCCACCTCGAGCCTGCAGGGGATGATACGCAGGGGGAGCTGCGCGAACGCGCTCTCTACGGAGCACTTCAAATTACTCACGTAATGCCCTCTGGTTATTGACCAGGGTAACCGTCTCCTGGAGATGCTTACATCCCTCACCTCCAAAGAGACCAGGACCTGTCATAGGCGTACGCAGCAGCCTATTATACAAATCCTGGGACGGGCACAAGTTATCAAGAGCAAACGTGCGCCTCGCCCGGACACTCCTGGTCACACACCGGGTTAAACAGTCCAAAGCCAAGTTAATTCCATCTTGGATGGCTCTCTGGACAGTCACCGGACTAAGCTGATGTAATGCGGATGCCGTTACTACCCCCTGTAACAACTGTGAGACATGCGAAAGCGCTGAGATAGACGCCCTCGAACTCTCTTCCGCATCACGTAACGCGGTGTTAGCCGAACGCAAAACGTTCGAACACAGTGCTCCCGTGTCAGACCGGGAACCTGGCCACGTATCTTCACCCAGCGCAGCACAGTCATCCGTGCTTGGCTTACGTACTACACCGTATAGCTGATATTGATCAGCTGTAATACGGCACCGCTTTGCCACTTCGCGGGGGGCCTTCGCTAAACGTCCATGTGCCTTAATGGACGTCTCCGCCACAGTGAACATATCAACAATATGATCAGCTAACGGCAAAGATGGCATAGCGGTAACAGTCGGACTGAACCACGGCAAGATCTGGTCTGACGTTGATTAGCCACTGACAAGCGTCAGACCAGTCTTCCTTCGTGGCCACCTGCGAATGCTCTACAAGACGAGGGTCTTCGTCATCCTCCTGAGCAATCATAGGTGTGTATGTAGTTGGAGGAACTGATACGCCTGGCAAGCCAGAGAAAGCATGTGGGCCTGAAAGAACAGGCATGCCAAACTGACTGGCTTGACCAGGAGCAGGCGCCGTGGTATTGCGTGGGGAAAATTTTGCCACACCACGGCCCTGGCCAGCACCTGCTACACCATCGGCAAGCCGAGGTATGCGATAAAACTGGCCATCAGATCCAGCCCGGGCTACCTTTTGCGCCGTGAATGCTACTCCTGCGTGAGTAGTACCGTGGACAATGTCGCCCACGTTCCCCGCAAGGGGTGCATGTACGTCAATGTCCATGGCCACGGCACCAGAAGGAGAACCCAGCAGATAATACTCTTCTTCCTGGCCAGAAAGATTAGACTCCAGGTCAGCAAAGAATGCTAACCCAGACTGGCCAAGAGAGGTACCATAGGAGGAACTGGTACCTACAGGGTGCGGATAATCCTGGCCTGATAAGCAGGCAGGCTCCAGCGACACCTGACCATGAACAACCGGCGCGACAAGCCTGCTGCCAGTGTTCTTACCGTGGATTTCACCCTCTATTAGGGCCACCTCTGAATCATGGTCGAAAACTGATAGGTCCCTAAATAGTACGGATTCAGAGGCGGGGATTATCTGCTCCGGAGCAGATGAAGAGGACAACGAAAGATTTGGACCAGGAAGCATGCCACGAAGCAACTCTGGGGCAAAATCTTTAATTGTCCTCTTCATCTCTCCCATCATCTCAATACGGAAGGCCTCCATATCCATAGCGGACGAGGCCTTCCTCTTACCCTTCTTACCAGAAGCCTCTTTCTCAATTTTCCTCTCCTCCTCTGGAGCCTTCTCCCTGGTCTGCAATGATAGAAATTCAGACATTAGCTCCACCACCCCCCACACTTTTTAAAGATCTCACATTTAAGCAATGGCCCACATGGGCTCCACTGGGAGCATAAATGGGGGAAGAATCTATCCAGGATAAACCTTCCACATGAAGGACAACCAGGCCTCTGAAACACACCAGAGGATGAAGACAATGAGTATTACAGATATTGAATTAGAACTCAACACAAAATAAACAAGGAGGAAGGAGCCATAAAGACCCAAGCTAATAATAATAAATCAGCGTTGGACAAAACTTATAACTGATAGAAAGGCGCAAGGCTGATTAAGACATCATAACTTGAAAAATAAGAAGTTAAATCGATCCGAAACAAAACCTCCAGGTGTAAGGACGAATTGTAATCATATCCAGAACATCCTAACTAGACAGGATAGTTTATAGAGACTATAGAAACATCAGATAAACAATGATAAATGGCAGTAAGATTTTATAAATATTGTCAAATATAATTGAAATGCCTCATATCATAACCAGAGTACCTGAGTCTTTAGCATAGACAAACCATCTGGTCTGATGAACCGGACGCTCCACCAACATTATGACCTCTTAACTCTCTCCACCTTATAGGGGAAGGAAGTGGACCAAGAGGGCAAAGTGAGAAGACTTTCATCCGAGGCCTCCAACTCACTGGGAAAAGATTTTTGGTTAGATAACCTAACAAAGTTAGTAGGAAATGGAACCTTGGTGGAGAGAAAAACAAACTCTCTGATGATGTGATGTCCTAAACAATCATAGGTAGATACCTGTGGACATAAACATAAAGAGAGATTAGCATTTCATAGTGCCATTTTGAAATAAACTAGTTATTTTAGGCACTTATCATGATAAACGCGAGTCCCGGAGACACATTACAACGGGATAAACTCCCTAAAATATACTAGAAGTCACCTGATGGCTAGGTCCTGGGCGCTCCTCTGGAATAGTAACACGTTCTGCCATATTAATCCAGGTGAAAAAGAACTTCTACACAGCCAAAACTTTCAGAATTTAAGGAAAAGCCGCATGCGCGGTGGTGGGGCTAGCATCCGCCAGACTGTCTTCTGACTACCTGCCCAGTAGGGGCACCTAACTTTTTTAATCTGAGTGTTTTATTGAGTGAAAGCCGATATTTAGCAATATCAAAGAGTATTAGGGAGGTAAGTATACTCTTGAAGTGAAATCCGAACTTGGCTACCGGCGACAGCTCGAGGCCCGACCAGACCTGCGGCAGGTAGTAGCGGGGTATGTCTCCCTTGGGGCGCCGGCTGTAGGGGGCCTTCAACTCCAAAAGTATCACCACTGTTTGGACTTCGTACTCCTTGTCGTCGACCTCCAGGTTGGTGTACAGGATTTGCCACCAGGCTGTTGGCATGTCCCCAGTAGCCCATCCACCCGCCATCGACGTGGATGATGGTGCCCCACGCACACGTGTCCCGCAGTCAATCTCGAGCAGGCGCGCGCTCATGGCCTCAAAGAGTCCCCCACCAGCATGCCACGCTGCCGCCGCTCCAGGTCTTGACCCCGCACTTCTGGCCCAGAACCTCCTCGAAGCTCGAGTATGGGTTCCACTCCATGATGGCGGCCAGTTCGGAGCCGCCTACCATTGTTGCCTTGTTCTGCAGCCATCCCAGGCTGCGCTGTTGTGGGGCGTCCACGAACAGTTGGATAAACTGATCAAGGTTCTGTTCCATCTTGGTCTGGATGGCGTCTTCCTTCTGGTGTGGTTGATGGTGATCAGTGGTGTATATCACTGTGGATGCTTGTCTCTAAATGGGTGTTCAGACCCTATTATGTGTGGTAGTAGTAGGGTGGGAATTAAAATGATACTACCTCCCTCAACTGGCCGCTGTTCGGCGATCCGTGGTGGCCCCCACCGCCCTCTCAATCCCTGGGGGCCTTCACACCAACCACATGTCTCAACAACCCTATGGCCCAGGGATTTAGAGGGTGGTGGGGGCCACGGATCGCCGAACGGCTGCCAGTTGAGGGAGGTGGTATCATTTTAATTCCGACCCTACTACTAATGGTTGCACTTCGTGGCTGAGAAAACAACCTCTTCCACCTCGTAATAAACCACCAGATGTCAAAAAACTTCCACTAGTCGGACTTCCGTACATCCAAGGCCTATCAGAACACCTTGGCAGACTTTTCAGAGGACACCACATTAAAACCTACCACAAGCCCGTCAACACCTTAAGATCACAACTAGTAAGACCCAAAGATAAACTGACCACAGATGAATGCTCTGGAGTCATCTACAAGATCGAATGTGACCAATGTGAGGGGACATACATAGGCGAAACCAAAAGGCCTCTCAACACCAGAGTCAAAGAACATCTTAAAATCAATTCCAACTCAGCTGTGGCAGAACATACAGAATCCACTGGCCACGTCATCCCCACCAGCAGTGCCTCGGTCATCAACATTGAGACTAACTTATTCAAACGGAAGGTTACAGAGGCCATAGAAATCTACAAGCATCAACCAACCATGAACAGAGACGAGGGCTACCATATACCAGCAGTCTACCAGTCCATGCTGTCGCGTGACTCCACAAGAACTGACAAGAGTGACTGTCAGCGACCATCAGTTAGTGCTGAAGAAGTGACCGAGATGGTCATGAAAGCCACACTCAAACAATTTCTACATCCCGGAGAGGTAACTAATTTTTCCTTATTATGAATCATCCTGAGATCGGGACCAACTTTTTCGGAAATAACAATAAGCAGTTTTTCTTATCGAATCTTGACCATTAATACGCAAGCTGACCACAAATGGCTTCTAGAAGAGAAGTCCAGTTTTGAATATGTGTCACTAGAATGATTGGTTCAATAACTGTGATAAACTTTCAAAAATAATCCCTTACTCTTCATATTGACATTTTCTATGAGGAAATTGAAATTTTCTTGAATAAATTTGAGGATTAAGGGATTCAATTGTTCAGGGATAATACCAGATGACACATCACTTACCATCTTGCATAGTCTGTACTACTGATCATCTCTCCAGCTCACTTACCATCTTGCATAGTCTGTACTACTGAGCATCTCTCCAGTTCACTTACCATCTTGCATAGTCTGTACTACTGATCATCTCTCAAGCTCACTTACCATCTTGCATAGTCTGTACTACTGATCATCTCTCCAGCTCACTTACCATCTTGCATAGTCTGTACTACTGATCATCTCTCCAGCTTACTTACCATCTTGCATAGTCTATACTACTGATCATCTCTCCAGCTCACTTACCATCTTGCATAGTCTGTACTACTGGTCATCTCTCCAGCTTACTTACCATCTTGCATAGTCTGTACTACTGAGCATCTCCTCAGCTCACTTACCATCTTGCATAGTCTGTACTACTGATCGTCTCTCCAGCTCTTTTCGCCTCGTCAATTCTTCTAAGTCACTCTGTAACTGTGCATCTTTCTGCAACCACAACAACAGACAACTAGAATGCACAGTCGATGGCATGCCATCGCAAATCCTCACACTTTCACCAATTTTGATATTCTGCCCCCGCCAACCCCCATCTGTGTGTGTGTGTGTGGGGGGGGGGGGGGGGGCGAGCCTAATGTAAACATTGTTTCACAATCCACAATAATATGGGTAACTAACATACAAAATTTGCTTGAATTCCACCAATTTTGACTTTCTGCTCGACACTGCACCATGCCCCCACCCCACACCCTGGCGGTGGAGCGTAATGTATATGTCGTCTTGCAGTCTGCAATCATATGAGTAACTCACCTAACACATTTGATTGAATTCTACCAAAGGGCTTCAAAGGAGATAGCGGGATGGACAGATGGATGGATTGACAGAGAGACAAACGGAGGGCATTGCAATAACCTCTCCATATTTTCAAAATGTTTGGGGATAAATATAAATATATTTGGTGGTAACAAACAGTGGTGTAGACAGGGGAGGAGATTGGTGTTTTTGGTGTTAGAACACACCTCCTGAGCCATGAGTATAGCTTAAGAAACAAAGGGAATAACTTAACCTTTAGCACTCTGATGTTAAAATTTCAAATTTTCAAATTAAATTAAAAGCTGAACTGGTGTACAATTTTCAACAAATTTGGTGGAAGATGGTGCCGTCGTAGATGAGCCATTTCTTATCATAACCAACACCTCATGTTAGCCATCACTCAGTCGAGACATTTCTCGATAAGAAATGCGTCAACTGAGTGATGGTTAACATGAGGCTTTGGTTATGATAAGAAATGCATCAACTGAGTGATGGTTAACATGAGGTGCTGGTTATGATAAGAAATGCCTCAACTGAGTGATGGTTAACATGAGGTATTGGTTATGATAAGAAATGCCTCAACTGAATGATGGCTAACATGAGGCGTTGGTTATGATAAGAAATGCCTCAACTGAGTGATGGTTAACATTAGGTGTCGGTTATGATAAGAAATGTCTCAACTGAGTGATGGCTAACATGAGGTGTTGGTTATGATAAGAAATGTCTCAACTGAGTGATGGCTAACATGAAGTGTTGGTTAAGATAAGAAATGCCTCAACTGAGTGATTGTTAACATGAGGTGCTGGTTATGATAAGAAATGCCTCACCTGAGTGATGGCTAACATGAGATGTTGGTTATGATAAGATGATGCGTCAACTGAGTGATGGCTAACATGAGTTGTTGGTTATGATAAGAAATGCCTCAATTGAGTGATGGTTAACATGAGGTTGGTTATGATAAGAAATGCCGCAATTGAGTGATGGCTAACATGAGGTGTTGGTTATGATAAGAAATGTCTCAACTGAGTGATGGTTAACATGAGGTGTTGGTTATGATAAGAAATGCCTCAATTGAGTGATGGTTAACATGAGGTGTTGGTTATGATAAGAAATGCCTCATCTGAGTGATGGTTAACATGAGGTGTTGGTTATGATAAGAAATGTCTCACCTAAGCGATGGCTAACATGAGGTGTTGGTTATGATAAGAAATACCTCAATTGAGTGATGATTAACATGAGGTGTTGGTTATGATAAGAAATGTCTCAACTGAGTGATTGTTAACATGAGGTGCTGGTTATGATAAGAAATGCCTCAACTGAGTGATGGTTAACATGAGGTGTTGGTTATGATAAGAAATGTCCCAACTGAGTGATGGTTAATATGAGGTGTTGGTTATGATAAGAAATGCCTAACTAAGCGATGGTGAACAAGAGTTTTTGTTAATGACAAGAAATGGCTCACCTGAGCGATGGTGAACATGAGGTGTTGTTAATGATAAGAAATGCCTCAACTGAGCGATGGCTAACATGAGGTGTTGGTTATGATAAGAAATGTCTCACCTGAGTGATGGCTAACATGAGGTGTTGGCTATGATAAGAAATGCCTCACCTGAGAGATGGTTAACATGAGGTGTTGGTTATGATAAGAAATGTGTCAACTGAGCGATGGTTAACATGAGGTGCTGGTTATGATAAGAAATGTCTCACCCGAGTGATGGCTAACATGATGTGTTGGTTATGATAAGAAATGCCTCAACTGAGCGATGGCTAACATGAGGTGTTGGTTATGATGAGAAATGTCTCAACTGAGTGATGGTTAACATGAGGTGATGGTCATGATAAGAAATGCCTCAACTGAGTGATGGCTAACATGAGGTGTTGGTTATGATAAGAAATGCCTCAACTGAGTGATGGTTAACATGAGGTGTTGATTATGATAAGAAATACCTAACTAAGCAATGGTGAACATGAGGTGATGTTAATGACAAGAAATGGCTCAACTGAGCGATGGTGAACATGAGGTGTTGTTAATGACAAGACATGCCTCAACTGAGCGATGGTGAACATGTGTTGTTAACGACAAGAAATGGCTCACCTGAGCGATGGTGAACATGAGGTGTTGTTAATGACAAGAAATGGCTCAGCGGAGAGATGGTGAACATGAGGTGTTGTTAATGACAAGAAATGGCTCACCTGCGAGATGGTGAACACGAGGTGTTGTTAATGACAAGAAATGGCTCAACTGAGCGATGGTGAACATGAGGTGTTGTTAATGACAAGAAATGGCTCACCTGAGAGATGGTGAACATGAGGTGTTGTTAATGACAAGAAATGGCTCATCTGAGAGATGGTGAACATGAGGTGTTGTTAATGACAAGAAATGGCTCATCTGAGCGATGGTAAACATGAGGTGTTGTTAATGACAAGAAATGACTCACCTGAGAGATGGTGAACATGAGGTGTTGTTAATGACAAGAAATGGCTCACCTGAGCGATGGTGAACATGAGGTGTTGTTAATGACAAGAAATGGCTCACCTGAGTAATGGCTAACATGAGGTGTTGGTTATGATAAGAAATGCCTCAACTGAGTGATGGTTAACATGAGGTGTTGATTATGATAAGAAATACCTAACTAAGCGATGGTGAACATGAGGTGTTGTTAATGACAAGAAATGGCTCACCTGAGAGATGGTGAACATGAGGTGTTGTTAATGACAAGAAATGGCTCACCTGAGCGATGGTAAACATGAGGTGTTGGTTATATTCAGCTGACAACGCGCTTATCTTAGCTTCATGCTGCTGCTGATCAGCCATCTCTTTCTCCAATGCTAAATTCTCAGCACGTTTATGATTCTACAAACAGAAAAGCACCAGAAATAAACAATTAAGTTCTGAGACAAGCTCTCAGAAAACAAGCATTTTGTAAGTATTTCTTTGCAATACATGTCCCCTACCCGGTGATCGAAAGGGGGCATAACTCCATGAAAAAGTGATAAAAATGTCTGAAACTTGAACTTGCTCTGTACGTCCTCATACTAAAGTGATATACCAATTTTCCCATACATATCTTGGAGTGTGAAAAAAGGTGTGGAAAGCTGATATTTTTCATATTTCCTAAGTCGAAATAATTGACGCATACACCTGAAACCCAAACTTGATCTGTAACTTCTCAGAACAAAGCAATGTACGTATTCTCAGTTGAATCCCATGAAGGACCGCGAAAAAAGTGCAGAAAACCAACTGCGAACAATGGAGTACAAACCTATAGACCTCTCCTCTCCCTCATTGCCAACACCTCCCCCCCCCCCACCCACCCACCCAGTTTTTACCGGTAGGGACTAATAATAATAATAATAATAATAATAATAATAATAATAAATAATAATAATAATAATAATAATAATAATAATAATAATAATTTTTAGTGTGGGTAAACTCACAATTTTACATCATGATATAGTGTGCATGTCATAAACAACTTTAATTTAAACTCTCTTCTGATACTATCGATTACTACCGATTACTTCCGTGTAATAGTTAATTTAAAATCTGGATTATTTCACATAGTGATTGTGCAGATGGAATTTACATCCCTTACTGTCATGGCAACCAGTGAAGGGCTATATTAGTAATGCACTACAGTACATCTCAGAAATAACTTAACATGTTTCCAAAACTAAATAAAAAATGTTCTGTTGAATATTTTGAACAAAATTAGATTTGAAGACATTACTGCCGCTTCCAATCCAATTATGTTCAGAATATTCAACATACACTTTCTTACATCATCTTTTAGAAACATTCTAGCTTATCTATGAGATGTAATGTCCCAAAAAACTGCCTAGGAAATGGACAAGAAGTACAAACATTACCTGATGAGCTGTGTACTGAGCAAGGCTTTGCTGAAAATATATACAACATATAAAACACAATTACAATGCAGACAGGATAAACATCTAATATTATACACATGTACATGGATGAACATAAGATCTAAATGACAGATGTTTTTATTGTGTTATATATTAGATAAAGAACAAGTGTGATGCATTATAGTTGACACATAGGCACCTAATTTTGATTTCTTTTTTTGAGAAAATATTTGATAGACCGACTGACTAATTGACTGTCTGACTAATTAACTGACCAATCGACAGACTGACTAACCAGATGACCTTGTTAGTCACAACTACAAAGCATGCCTGCTTTCGATACTAAATATTCCCCAATATTTTGTAAATAGCTACCTAAATGACAACAATAGTGTGTCACATTTGTTAGATAGTTGTTCAGATCAGATCAGTAGCTTGTGACAGATGGGCGGGTGGGTGGGCAGGCAGGCAGGCAGATACACAGACAGACAAACAGAGACAACCAGCCAGGATTATTAGGATGCATGAAGGTACATAGTGACCAGCCTACTACTTCTGCAGAATCGCATGACTATTTCAGCCAATCAAGTTAGATTATACCATAATTGGTCCAAGAATGTAACCATGTTAGTTGATAGCGGAATCGCTATAGGTTGAGAAGCATAGAAATTTGGTTCGAAGTTAATTTCTACAGAACTAGTCATTGATATGTACCACAACAGGGCTAACAACGTGCCCACGATGCATAGTTGATCTCCAATCCGCAGCTTAGCCGCAAATGCAGCGGGAACATTGAGAAACGTCAGTTTTGACAGCTGCTCTCCATTACGTGACCGCAGACGGAGTTGCAGGGGCGTGCAGCCGAACTCAAGCAGGAGTCAGGGGGTGGCGACTGCACCTCGATCGAGCAGTGTGGGTACCGAAAGGTAGACGGTGTGGGATGAAGCGGAACCGAATAATTGGAGTACGAAGGCCTTGCGTAACAAACTTAAACAGCATGGTATTGTTTGTCCGATGAGTTTTAGGAAAGCGAAACTCATCTAGTTGTTTGTTATGAATGACAGGCCGGTGAGTGACATCATCGAGGCAGTGAACCAGGCGGATGAAGGGTGTGGCGGACTTAGCCAATCAGAACGGCTCAGCGATGACATCGACTTTCAAAATGGCCGCCACCGTAACAATCACAGAACATCAACAACAATAGCAAGGGATGGGACCAGCACTGGAGGTAATCATTTCAGTCCCAATGACTATGACACGGAGTGTACAAATTCAGAGGTTCGGGCCCTGTCACGGCAGTTAGACCGTAAGCTGGCAGGTTTACAATCACCCGGCACTAGTTTTCGTGAGAGGAGTGTCGGTGCCAGCCTGGATGGAGTTACACCACCATCATCATCATCACCATGCTCTCATTCGTTTGTGACGCCAACTGTTCCTGGTACTAATACGGACCAACACCTTCACCATGAGGGACTATGCCCAAATGTAGGTAACAATAACTGTAATTTGCCTGTTTTGTTTTTATCAGGTTTTACTTTGAGAGATCTGTATGATGAACAATCTGATTGTGCGACAAATGCAAACTGTGCTTTCAACCAGGATGATAGGGCATTTAGTCCTATTTCTGGGTGCTTGACTGGGGGCAATCGTCTGGGAGTAGAGATTCCGACAGCAACCAAGCATGGTCACGGTTATGCGATGGAGAGCTTACCACACATTAAACGAAATCACGGATTTCTTTTTTCACGAGAGAGTTGATACTTACCACCCTGCTACTTCATGATATTTCCTAAATATCGACCTAGCTTCAATAATACTCAGAATTAAAAAGAAACTGCCCCCACTGGACAGGTTACACAACTGACAGACCAGCGGATGTGCAGCCCAAACTCGCACATGCGCGGGGCCGACTCATTCTATTCCAAAATATTGGCTGACCTAATTGCAACATAAAACGCCGATAGACTGAGCCTCTGTGGGGCGGAGAGGCCGGGATTGTATCAGGGTGGCAAGTATCAACTCTCTCGTGAAAAAAGAAATCCGTGATTTCGTTTATTTCACATCAAGAGTATACTTACCACCCTGATACTTCATGATATAGCCAGAATTCGTAAGAGAATTCGGCGGGAGGGAGGCGAAGGTCAGAAGACCAGCTCATCCCTGGAAGAGCAAGCGTTTGCTTTTGGAGCACAACAAACATCTGAAATTGCGTATGTAAATACAATCAGGAAATGATTTGGACATCGGATAACACAACCTATGTTGAGAGTAATGACCGCTTCACATCCGCTTCCCCCCTCTTTTAAAGAGGGAGCAATGACCTCAATGTCCTATACGCTCTCTATGTACTCATGCTAAAGTACTATAAGACATCGGACGAAAGCTTCATTTCGTATACTCTCAGATGGAACCACAAAGAACACAAAACCATCACCATTTTAGTAAGTAATATAAAAAAACGTGACAAAAAATAACCATCACCAAATATAGGACTAACCTATTTTGACGAGATTCCCCTTTGATCACCGCTGCCGATGATAGGTACAGTACGGAAAAGCGGGGATTCCCCCCCACTAAATTGCACTGAGTGTGAGTCAACGGCCTTATGTACAATATTTACAAATTTATATACAGATTTAACGTTTAACCCTTAGCACTCTGAGCCCCTATTGGGCTGTAATACAACCAGCCACTGGCTAAAAATGGTTATTTTGACAATAAATAGGGTCCTGTTGTTTATGGCTTTATATCTTTTTAACCATAAGAGATAAAGGCATACACTAAAAAACATATTTCTATGTTACAGGTAAAGGAAGATTTCTGTGTGGCCACAAGTGATGCATTATGGGTATATGAAGAGTTATCTCCCCTTGAAACGTGTGCAAATATGACAATATAGGGTACTATTGTTCACTGCCCTATATCTTTTGAATGAAAAGGACCAGAGTCATAATTCCAACTGTATCTGCGAGATGACGGAATGCCAAATAGACGGCGCAAATTTTACGTGATGCATTCTGGGTAAAAGAAGAGTTATTGCCCTTGGCATGAACCGCAAATACGGCAATAATATCGCAATATTGACTGTCAAGTAATTGCCTCTAGCTTCATAAGTATAAATGATAGAGACACAAATCAAGTTGCATGTTGTACTAAATACACAAAGGAATAATTCTACGCACAAAAGTACAGTGCATTATGGGTATTTGAGGAGTTATCTCCCCTTGGAACTCTGGTAAACCTGGAAATATAGGGCAATATTGTTCATGGGGCTATATCTTTTGAACCAAAAGAGATAGTCACAAATCAAAGTGCCTATTGTAGGAAATAGAGAGCAGAAGCTATAGCCACAATTTCACTGATGCATCATGGGTATTAACAGAGTTATCTGCCTTGACGTGAATCCCGAAATATGGCGATAATTGCTAAAAATGTATAGCAAAATCAGCTTGGAGCAGGTGGTTTGTGACTCTATATCTTTTATTTGAAAAGAGATAGCACCATAAATCCTTCGATATATTGTGATGAAATGATAACTGAGTAATCATCATAAGTTGTGCAATGCATTATGGGTATTTGAAGAGTTATCTCCCCTTGGAACTCTCGTAAACCTGGAAATATAGGGCAGCATTGTTCAGGGTGCTATATCTTTTGAACCAAAAGAGATAGAGTCACAAATCAAAGTGTATATTGGAGATAATACAAAGCAAATGCCATGGCCCTAATTTCCATAAGGCATTATGGGTATTACCAGAGTTATCTGCCTTGGTATGAATCGTGAATATGACGATAATTGTGCAAAAAAATTACTACAAAAATGCCTCTGGAGGAAATCTTTGTGACTCTATATCTTTTGATCTAAAAGAGATAGCAACCTAAATCCTTTGTATTGTAATGGAATAAAAGCAGAATATCAACTGTGTAATGTATTATGAAATACTGACTTATCTTACCGTGACAAAAAATATGTAATAAAACAATTGTTCAAAAATTATCTCACCTGTGCTGTTGTTACGTACATGGTCCTCTATGCATGAAATTCCTTAGTGCATGGAATCTTGTATACTTCTAAAGTGTGGTAACGTTCATGGCAAGGGAAAGGGCACATAGGCCTCTCACACTGCCTGCATATGTAAGTTGTCTTATGTCGTTTGCCGCTGCGATCCGAACAGACCACGCAATCTGGCAGGGCTCACTTTCCTGATTTGCTCCGGTTTGGGTTCAGGCCGATAAAGTGTCCATTTTGTTTGGCTGTAAGTCTACTAGGGATGTCATCTTGTGCTAATCTGGGTTTTCTGATTGAAGAAGTGGGTCTTTCATATGGAGAAACCATCTGATTTATGAGAGCAAGACGTAGTTTGTATTTGTTCAGACGAAGTTCAGGGTGTAACTTCTGCCAAACAACAGTGAAGTTCACAAACGCCAGTTCTACCAAGTATACAAACACCTTTTTCCACCACTTCACAGTTCTATGGATTGTAAGGTAAGTCCAGATCTTTTGGTCCATCAAGTCGACTCCCCCCCATGTACCTATTATAGCATTCAATTGTCTTGGGTTTGTGGAGTTCCCGACGATTGTTGTTTGCCGGATCTTTGCACCTAACCACTTTCACTATCATTTTATCATTGTGTATAGAAGTAAGCAATGACACTTGCTTTTTGTCAAACCATGCAACAAATTGTTTATTCTCTTCGCGCACAAACCTTGGCTCATCCCCTTTTTTTTGCTTAGCTTTTATCGCATCAGGGGTCCCAACCCTATTGGCACGAAGGGTACCACATACTCCAGTGTTATTGGTTTCTAATTCAGTACATAATGCAGGGGATGAAAAGAAGTTGTCCATATAAATATGATGACCTTTATCAAACAGAGGGCGGACTAAATCTACCACAACATTATGTGTCAATCCGGTTTCTGTCACACACCCTCTCTTCCCTGTGTATAAGAACCAGTTGTAGCAATAACCAGTGTTTGACTCACATAGGGCCCAGGCTTTCAAACCCCATTTGTGCGGTTTCTGGGGCATGTATTGTACCATAAAGCTGTGTCCCTTGAAAGCTATGAGGCTTTCATCAACTGAATTTTCTCGCTTGGGGTAATATGTGCTTTGAAAATTGCTAACTAAAAGTTCAACAACAGGCCTTATTTTCGCAATGCGGTCATAGTTTGGGTCATCTCTTGGGATGTTGTGTGTGGTGTTATCCGAGACATGAAAAAAACTCCATATAAGTTGCCATCTATCGCGACTCATCAAATTCCTGAACCCTTTCATTTCAGTCAAGTAATTGGTAGACCAATATGAATCATAATTGGGAAGTTTGATACTTCCCATGAACAACAGTATGCCCAAAAACGCCATCATCTCATCTCTGTCCACATCTTTCCAGCTACGGGCCAATGCATAAGGTTTCAGGGATTCAGGTGGGTTTAGTTCAAAGTACTGAGCTGCAAATCTATTTGTTTCACGAACACAAATGTCAAAAAATTCATCATTCAAAAACTTTGAAAATATATCAAATTCTGTCTCATCACCTTCTGTATCAAACAGAATGCCACATTGTTCCTCAAAATTCTTCAACCATTCGATAGAGTAGCAATCCGTAAGATCGTTATTGTTCCTGTTGACTTCAACATCATCATCATCATTTATATCACGCTCGTCGTCATCACTTTGTGTGCCAAATCCCGAAAAATGTGAATCTTCCGAGTCAGAATGTCCAAACAATTCATAGAATTCTGCCTCATGTGCGCGGAACGCTTCATTGTCACCCATTGTACGAAAATTTACGAAAAATTTAGGAAAAACAATCACGAAAATTGGTAATTTTCTCGTTATTTTACTACTGAAGCGATCAGAAATTTAACCGGAAAAGGATATTCTATTCAGTTCCAGACGCATGCGCAGAAGCCAATTTCATGTTAGAAACATTGCATATGTCACATTCGAGGTGTAAAATAGCATAGCGAGATCTGTCGACCGCAGTCGACTTCCGTGAGTTAACTACGTAATAACGATGTCGAGTGCGGTCGACATCCGAGTGCTAAGGGTTAAGTAATATCAATAAGGCAAGTGGATTTGACGTGTCACGTAGGTAATGATTTGTAAAACTAGACTCACAGTGCCATTGTGCTACTGACATAATGTCATCCACCGGCACTCCGGTAAACAGAGCCGTGGATGTCACTACGCCACGGACACTGTGAGCCTTGGCCATGTCAACTTGTTTCCCCGTGGCGGCTTTGTGGCAATGCCGAATGCATTCCATAATCCACGTAGAAATGGTATCTTTAGAAGCTCTCCCATGGGGTTCAATGTAAGATAGCCATAAAGCACTAGGGTCTGTCCACCATTCCTGTGCACGTTGTTTATAACACGTTAATGCACGGACTGGACACCAAGCCGTTGAATTAGGATCAAATCTAGACAAAGCGGATAAAACTATAGGCTGACCAGGATATTTTAAAAACTGGTTCTTCGCCATAAAGTTAACTCTAGGTAGAAGCCTAAGGCCTTCCCCTGTCACCACAAAATGGTCTGGCTCTGCTGACAAAGCATGTATTTCACTTCTTCATCTGGCTGAAGCTGCAGCAATCAGAAAAACTGTTTTAAGCGTCAACATTTTCATGGAAATGGAGCTTAGTGGTTCATAGGGTTTATCTGCTAATACTTGAAGTACTAACGATAAACTCCAAGACGGGATCACTGGAGGATTCCTTGGTCTTAGATTACCCATGCCTTTGATTAAAGTATTTAGATTACATACTTCACCACTTCCCCTAATAGCCAAGCAAGGGATAACTGACATTAAAATTGACTTGTAGCCAGCAATAGAGTTAGACTTGAGGCTATAGGCATAAAAAAGGGTGACAGAAGAAATCGGCTACTACCTGAATAGATGCTTCCATTGGATTTATACATCTTTTTGAGCACCATTCAGCAAATCTGGTGATTTTATAATTATATGCTCTGGAGGTTGACCCCCTTCTAGCTTTTGGCATAAACATGGCTGCTTGCTCAGAAAAACCCTCCTTAACTGCTGATTCCTCGACAACATCCATGCAGTCAATTGGAACATTGACGGGTTGTTGTGCAAGGCCTTGCCCTGAAAGACTTTGTTGTCCATCAGAGGCAGAGGAACAGGATTGCAGACCAGAAGGTCCAGCAGATCCGTATACCATGATCGGCTTGGCCAATTTGGGGTGATCAAAAGCACTTGGCATTCTTGCTGCCTGATTTTCTGGAGAACTTTTGGAATCAGGATTGCTGGCGGGAATGCGTATGCATACATTCCCTCCCAACTGATAGCTAGCGCATCTATTGCGATAGCGCTTGGATCTGGAAGTTGCGAATAAATCTATGTTGGGCTTGCCCCACTGGTTGAACAGGCGATCCGCCACACATTGATTTAGTTGCCATTCCATGGGAAGAATGCTCATTCTTCGGCTCAATGAGTCTGCTAATAGATTTAGCCTTCCCGGAATATGAACTGCTTTCAGGGAAATCCCATGATCTAGGCACCAGCAAAGCAGTTTCCACGTCATCATACAGAGACTGGGCGACTTCGTTCCGCCCTGGCGGTTTATGTAAGTCATTACTGTTGTATTGTCTGATCAAACCAGAACACTCTTGCCCTTGACCTTCTCTAGGAAGTGTTCCATGGCTAAGACTATTGTCGCATTTCCAGTAGATTGATATGTTCTCTTGACTGATCCAGATTCCAAAGCTCTGATACTTTGTTTTCTTCCAGGCAAGCTCCCCATCCCTCCATTGATGCATCTGTGTACATCGTTAGCTGAGGGTGGGGAGGTGACGTCACCCCCGCCAGGAGATTTTCTCTCTTCATCCACCATTGAAGGTGGTGAATAAGAGGTTCCAACACTGACACTTGAGTCCAGGAAACCCGTACTCTGGGTCCACTGTGTCATGAGAAATAACTGGATCGGCCACCGGCGTAAGGCTGCCTGAGGAATGACTGGTTCCAAAGAAACCATCAACCCCAACATTCTCAAGTAGACCCGTGCCAGGACATGACGACTGTTGCACACTGACTGTATGACTGAGATGAGTGATTCTACTCTCTCTTGAGATGGATAAACATATCCTATCTCTAGATCGAAGAACATGCCCAGGTAAACAAACTTCTGGGATGGAGTCAGCTCTGACTTTTGAAAGTTGATTATCCAGCCTAGATCTGTAAGAGTTTTCAAAACTATTTCCAGATTTGCTGATAGACTTTTTTTAGTGTGTGCCTTTAACAGCCAGTCGTCTATGTACGTATGGATTGCTATGTGTCTCCTGCGGAGGCATGATGTCATAGCTTGGACCACTCGAGTGAAGACCCGAGGAGCCGTCGATATACCAAATGGGAGAACCCTGAATTCCCATTGGCAGCCCTGAAATGCAAATCTCAGGAACCGACGAAAGCTCTTCGCAATGGGAATGTGAAAATAGGCATCTTTTAGATCTACTGATGCTGTTCACATTCCCTTCCTCAATCCTGCTAACACCGTTCTCACAGTTTCCATTTTGAAACTTGGTGTGAGGATAAACCTGTTGAGAGGTTTGAGGTTGAGAATTGGTCTCCACCCTCCAGTGCTTTTTGTCACTAGGAACACGATTGAATAATAACCCGGACATCTTTGTGTCGGTTGAATAGCGTGTTTTAGTATGAGGGATTGAATTTCTTCCTCTATACACAACCGTTGATCTAGATCTCTTGGATTTTGAGTCCAGATCGGAACCAGAGACAGGCGCGATGGCTGATTTGAAATCCAGTCGGGATGGTAACCGACTGAAAGCCATCGCAAGACTGAGCGGTCCTGAGTAACCCGCTCCCATTCTTGCATGTGGAAGGCCAGACAGCCTCCCACGGGTGCACCTAAGGACTGAGGTGGACCCGAGAAGTGCAAGAGAAACCCTGTCTCTGGTGGCTGTCCTATCAGCACCGGTGTGATCTTTTTGAGAGGTGACCCATCAGGTTCGGCTCCCACGACCAGAACCCCGCGCTCCTCTACCAGCGTCACGCGCACCTCGGTACGCAGGCTGTCTAGCGGGTTATGCTGGAGGAGCCTGTGCTCCCCCCCCCCCTAGCTGGCTTACGCTGTCGTTGCCGACGCTGCGTAGGTGGTTGGCCTCTGACAAGGCCACCACCACCTCTAGCCTGCTGAGGGTGGAAGGCAGGGGGCGCTGCTCGAACACACTCCCTGCGGAGCACTTCAAACTGCTCTCGCAGCACCCTCTGGTTGTTCACCAGGTTTACGGTTTGTTGGAGGTGCAGACATCCTTCACCTCCAAACAACTCTGGACCTGCCATCGGCGTCCGAAGAAGCCGATTGTACAGGTCCTGCAAGGGGCACAAATTGTCACGGGCAAATGCGCGCCTCGCCGGTAAACTCCTGGTTACGGATCTCATCATGCAGTCCAGAGCCAGGTTAATGCTGTCCTGGATGGCTCTCTGGACTGCAAGAGGAGAAGCTTGGCGGGCCACGGATGTTGCTACTAGCCCCTGTAGCAGCTGGGAAACGTGCGAAAGAGCCGAGATGGCACCTCTTGTACTTTCCTCTGTGTCCCGCAGCGCGGAATTAGCGTTGCGCAGGGCGCTAGCGCACAAGGGTCCCGTGTCAGACTGGGACCCAGGCCGCACGTCTTCACCCAAAGCCGCACGGTCATCCGTGCAAGGCTTTGGAATGACCCAATACTTCTGATATAGATCAGAACTTATATGGCAGCGCTGTGCCACCTCGCGAGGGGCCTTCGCAAGGCGTCCTTTCGGCAGAATGGACGTCTCTGCCGCAGCGAACATATCAATGATATGCTCCGCATACAGCAGAGATGGCATGGTGCTCGTCACCGGTTTCCCTCCCAACCACGGGCGCTGGTCCCGCTGGGAAGCCGGTGGATCCACCTGGAGTTCTGGCTTGATGTTCACCAGCCATTGGCAAGCATCCAGCCAGTCTTCATCGGTGGCCACCTGTGAATGTTCAATGTCCTCAACCACATTCACTGGTGGAGTAATGGCCAGAGCTGAAGATACTCCTGGAAAGCCAGGGAAGCCATACGGACCCGCAAGGAATGGCATGGCTTGCACCGTGTCTATTCCAGGAGCTGGATCTACGGCATCATGGGAGGCTAAAAACATGACATCACAGTCCGGACCTTCCTCACGGTAACTCTCGGCAAGCCGAGGGATACGGTATGGACGGCCATCGACTCCTAGCCGGCCTAACCGTTGAGCCGTGAAACCCACTCCCAAAGAAGTAGTTCCATGGAAAAGGTCACCCATGGGCCCCCGTGGGGGCCGATGGGAATCCATTTCCATGGCCATCGACTCATTGGTAGGCCATAACAGAGTGTCCTCTTCTTCCTGCCCAGAAAGATTAGATGCCAAGCTTGAAAAGGGATCAAGCTCAGCCTGGGCAGGAGGGATATCGCATGAGGCGCTGATACCCTTAGCCTTAGGCTGCTCAAAAGCACTCGATAAGCGAGCGCCCGAGGCCATGGCTTTCGCTCCCGGGTCCACGGGCGAGGCAAGCCTCGGCGCCGGACCAACGTGAGCCATCTCTGGGTCTATAACGAAAACTGGTTTGCTAAGAGAACCAGACCCAGAGATGGGAACACTCTGTCCCGGAGAAAATGAAGAAGACAATGACAAACTTGACCTGGGAAGCAAGCTGCGAAGCAACTCCGGGACAAGATCTGTGATCGTCTTCTTCATTTCTCCCATCATTTCAAGACGGAAGGCCTCCATGTCTGGCATGGATACCTTCCTCTTCTTACCACACTCCTTTTCCAGACGCCTCTTCTCGTCTGCCGCCCGGTCCTTTAAGTGCTGATTTAAAAAATCAGTTAAAATCTCCACCGGCCACGACTCACACACATGGCAATTTAGAAGAGGCCCGCACGTACTGCACCTAGTGCAGTCATGAGGGAAAAAGCGGGCCTTCACAAAATGGTGGCAGGAAGGGCATTTGTTCTCAATAACCCTCTGAAAAGACACAAACGGAAACAATTAGTTTTTAGTTATAACGAACCAAAAAACCAATTGCAGAAGGCTAATAAGATCCATACGGAAAACTTTTGACCTCCAAATGAAAGATAAGCCAGGCCCATAGAAAAAACTATAGGCGTGACAAAAAGTAAACAAATCCTAAAACCTTGTTATACTTCTTTAAGAAGACAAGGGAGACATAAGAATTTGAACTTGAATACTTGAGAGGCGAACTTTTTTAGACTTCACAGCTCAAAACACAGATTCATTAGTAATTGAACTTTATAAACAAAAGAACCTATGCAAACCATCAAGAGAGATAAATAACTCAACACTCAGTCAAAAAACTTCTAAAATATTTAGAAATAAAATGACTGAAATTTTTTCTCTCTCCTAAATAACCTCATAAGATGACTTCTGAGGATGAGTGAAGTCTGATCAACAACACAGGAATACCTGATCCTGAGTCCAAAAACCCTGTGGTGGGGGGGGAGAATGAGGGGAAATTACTTCTTATGGTAATAACTCCCTCAGCAAACTCATAATAAAATAGAAGGACCCAGAAACCAAGTATAAATATTGTTTAAATAAAAATACCCTTCAAATATCAGCTCATGTGTCTGAAAAATAAAGCACAACATGCGTTAGCTAATATATAGGCCTCCCCCCTAAAAGAGCTAGCCTAATAAAGACGTATCCACGATAGCGCGAATCCCGGAAATACCATCCGAGTCAACACACAAATTTTGTATCAATAAATTTACTAAAGTACACCTGATGGCTTGGACCGGGAGCATTCTCCGGCAACTTGGCAGTGTCAGACATACTAATAAACAGTCAAACAAGTTGCAAAACAACTCAAAGCTTCAAAAAGAAAGAAAGCAAAAGCAAGGCTAGAAAGCATGTTGCAATGGCAGGTCAATATTTTAAGAAGAGAATGAGTCAGCCCCGCGCATGTGCGAGTTTGGGCTGTACATCCGCTGGTCTGTCAGTTGTGGAACCTGCCCAGTGGGGGGCGGTTTCTTTTTAATTCTGAGTATTATTGAAGCTAGGTCGATATTTAGGAAATATCATGAAGTATCCAGGTGGTAAGTATACTCTTGATGTGAAATGAGATTGTGTCTCCTAATTTGAGGCAGGCGATAATTGCAGGTAAAGATGTCAATCTAGCCCTGCTGCTGTTGATGGCTGATGCAAATACAGGGGAGATAATCTCAATGAATGCAAAAATGGGCATGGCTATGAGAATGCGCAAAGATGTGAGGTTGCAGAAGAATTTGACACTTTCAGAATTTTTGTCAGAATTTATTGTATACAATGAAATCATGTGTAAGGCGTACCCACAACGGATTCAGGAACTTGATGGTTATCTGCAGTTGATTGTCGAATTACATATGCAGTTTGGGAAATCGATTTTCTATGCATACCATCGGGCATTTCTGCCAAGGCAGCAGCCTGGTTGCAACAGCATGGCAGAAAAATTGACTGGTCGGTTAAAGACAGGGATAATCCAAGCCGTCACGGCAGGGTCGGTTTTGACCTCTTGTGACTTGTGTCAACAACATGATCACACAGCAAAATTTTGTCCCTTGGTTCTAGAATTCCTACCGTATTTTCGTCCTGGCGGGATGAACAATTTTGACAGTGGTGCTAATGGGGGCCGTACTAGAATGAAAGTAAATTACATAGGTAAGGAAATCTGTAATAATTTCAATGGCAACCGTGGCTGCTTCACAAAATTTTGTCACTATTTGCAAGTCTGTTGGAACTGCAAGGCTAGTCAGCCTGCATCTACAGGCCCAAACTCGTCCAAGCGAACAATTCAGTCGCAATTTTGGCAAGCCGGTGGGTAGCACCCAGTCTAATTGACTAGCCAGTGGGACAGAGCCAGCAAATATGCAAGTGGAGTCCAAGGTGGTGGAGGGGGGCTATGTTATAGCAACTCCTATAAACATTAACCAGCTGTCGATCGAGTTGCAGAGCCACCCAGACAGGGACTTTGTGAATAATTTGATTCAAGGCCTCACACATGGTTTTCACACAGGTGTCTTGGAGCTACCTAATGTGGCTTTGGAGTGTAAGAATTTGATTTCTGCTTGCAAGGAGCCCATAATTGCTGATCATTTGATAGAAGATAAACCCAGTAAAGGCTACTTATGTGGCCCTTTTGACAAACCACCCTTTCAGAATTTTCCTGTAAGCCCTATTGGTCTGGCTACAGGCCGCTACTCAGACAAGAAACGTCTGATCGTGGACTTGTCAGCCCCTCACGGTAAACTGGGTCATAGTAGTGTTAACGATCTGATAAACAAAGCTGATTATTCTTTGTCATACGTTACAACTGATGATGCCATTTCTTCTATTTTAGATAAAGGCAAGGGTGCATGGTTATGTAAAACTGACATAGTGGATGCATTTAAATTAGTCCCAATACAACCAGAGTTATGGCATTTATATTGTATCAAGTGGAGAGGTCTATAATATTTTTAAAATAAGTTACCATTTGGTAGCCGGTCATCACCAAAGATATTTGACCAGTTATCAGTAGCGATCTGCTGGATTGCAATGCACAACTATGGCATTAAACTAATTTGCATCTTTTATAATAAGGAGAAATTAGTTACCTCTCCGTGATGTAGAAATTGTTTGAGTGTAGCTTTCGTGACCATCTCAGTCACTTCTCCAGCACTAACTGACGGACGCTGGCAACTTATTCAAATGGAAGGTTAAAGAGGCCATAGAAATCTACAAGCATCGATCAACCATGAACAGACACGAGGGCTACCGTATACCAGCAGTCTACCAGTCCATGCTGTCACGTGACTCCACAAGAACTGACCAGCGACGTTGCCAGTGACCGTCAGTTAGTGCTGAAGAAGTTACCGAGATGGTCACAAAAGCTACACTCAAACAATTTCTACATCCCAGAGAGGTAACTAATTTTTCCTTATTATGAATCATCCTGGGATCGGGACCAACCAGAGTTGGAAATATTTTGCATCTGTTGGATGATTTTCTAACGATTGAAGGTAGTGACGCAGAACCGGAGCATAATATGGCCTTATTAACGCTGATTTTTGGCAAGTTAAATATACCATTGGCGACACACAAGACAATAGGACCTACTCAAGTGATTGAATTCTTGGGCATAGTGTTGGATTCTGTGAGAATGGAATCCAGACTTCCTTTTGACAAGGTACCGAGGATTATTACCATAATGAAAGGATTGCTGAATAAACGCAAATGTACAAAGCGAGAACTGCTGAGTTTGTTGGGTCATTTCAACTTTGCAGCAAGGGTGATTGTCCCCGGGCAATCATTTGGTTCTTATTTGATCACATTGCCTACATCTGTGACAGAGTCACATTATAAAATTATTTTGAATAATGATTGTAGAAAGGAAATGGGGTCACACTTTCTGCAAGGTTGGAATGGTTCAGCATTCTTTCTCGACAAATTCATTACTTGTGCTGCTGATTTAGAATTGTTTACAGATGCATCCGGTATTGGATTTGCCGGGTATTACCAAGGGAAATGTTTTCAGGGCAAATGGCCGGCTAAATTAGTAGACATTCAAACAGAGAATTGCTCCATGGCCTTCCTGGAATTATATCCCATTGTGGTGGCATCAGTATTATGTGGGGCTTCATGGCCTTAAAAGCGTATCCTATTTTACTGTGACAACTTAGGTACAGTTGACATCATTAGGCAGGGGCGATCAAAAATACCACACATCAACAGGTTAATGCATTGCCTGGCTTTGTGTGCCGCATATAATAACTTCTTTGTGACAGCTAAGCATATTCTGGGAAATTTAAATAACAACGCTTTCGAGAGTTTGCCGTGGAGAAAGTGGCGACCACAATACCAGAGCCAATAGAAATTCTATGCTAGACAATATTTTGGAGCGAATGTGGGTATCGGCCATTAGCAAGCATACCCTTCGCAGCTACAAATTGGGTATCTCATGTTACCAATGGTTTGCAGCTATGATGGGTTGGAATAATGGTATGGGCATACCTGAATGCCTGCCGCTCATATCAGAGGACAGACTTCTGTATTTTATCGCCCATTGTGCAGGGGTGTTGCAGTTGCGATATGGCACCATTAAACTATATTTGGCAGGGGTTTGTTTCCATTATGTAGTGGCAGGATATCATAATCCTTTTTTAGATAGGTTAAGCCAGCCACTGCCCAGGCTTAAGTTGCTACTAACAGCAGTTCAAAGGTCTCAAAGCAAACCACTTATGTCCAGACTACCGATTACAGTAGACATATTGTCCCAGATTTGTCAGATGCTAAATGCAGGTTTGTTTGGGATGCATACTGATTGCCTCATGACAGCGGCTTGTACGGTGCCGTTCTTTGCATTTCTGAGGTTTGGGGAATTTACAGTACAAACGCAGAACGTGGACGTTGAGAACATCATCACTTTGGGGGATGTTAGATGGGCAACCGATTTATCCTACTGTATACTTACATTGAAAGCATCCAAAACTGATCCTTTTCGGCGAGGCATTGATATTCATGTGTTGTGTGAACAAGCGTTTAATTTTCCCAGTCAGTAGCTTAAGGAAGTATCACTTACTCCGATCACAGTCAGGAGCTAAACTTTCGGACCCTCTGTTCTGTACCGGTAATGGATTAATACTAACCAGAAAACTTTTTATTGACCACCCTAGGGACATTATGCGAAGATGTAATCTCAACAGTTTACAATATTGTGGACATTCATTCCGCAAGGGTGCAGCTACTTCAGCGGCCCAGGGGAGCGTTGAAGATCATATGATCAAGCTTATGGGACGTTGGTCCTCGGACTGCTATACAAGATATATCAGTACAAACGTAACATCTATCAGAAATGCTCAGATCACCATGTGGACAGGGTAGGGTCAGTTGTATTGGTATACAGTCAAACCTGCTATAGGGACAAGGAGTATTAAGAGACTGCCTGGTATAAGATTCACTCTTCATTTAATATATATATATATATATATATATATATATATATATATATATATATATATATATATTATATATATATATATATATATATATATATATATATATATGCAGGGAAACTACATGTATATTTTTGTATTTTTGATATTTATGAATAGCTGCAACATAGTGGACCCCGCTATATAGAGTTACCATGTAGTAAGAGAACACTGGCCCTAAGCAAATTCCTGTGTCCAATTAGGCAATATTGTCGTATCGTATTAGTGGCATACCATCAAATCCACTAGGCACTGATTGTAGTAGATCACCTGACCTAGCAGATTTCGTCATCCTATAATGTGTAGTTAACCATGCTTTAACCTCTTAAGGGACAACCTTCGGTTGGTCTACAGTCGAATGAGTTGTAGAAATCATTAGAGCTATATGTCTTAAGTTCCCATAGATTCCTTAATTCTATTCCAGGCGAGCAATACCATTGGTCTTTGTTAAGAAACCAACTGCCTTGGTACACAGTCAGACCGGTATAAAGGGTTACCTTATTAAGAGGCCACCTGTCTTGGGGGACCTTAGAGCTCTTTTGTCCAATCGAACAAGAGGATCGGATGGTTGCAGGCTACTGGCGTGGATACTGGTCAGACTGACTAGACATGTAGAGATAATTTGTATTGAGAAATGACGGACCAGTGAGACTTAAAAAATTGGACTTGACAAACTGTCTTAGGAGTGCTTAATCCCTATATATATATATATATATATCTATATCTATATCTATATATATTTTGAGCCTTGGGGTGCTACGACAGGTATGCACAGTCGGGTAGTTGTCTCCCTTTGACTGACAATTGTTGGTGACGGTTTGTTTCCGACATTGGGTCTCTACATACAGTTTGGGTTCATATCGATATGTTATTTATTGTACATATACCCAATTACTATGCTATAGCTGTATTATGATGTACTTGCAGGTGTGCTACCTTGTGACGGCAGGTTTCGCACTGGAATGATAGCAACATTCTGCCACATGGCTTGATACCCATGTATATACATGGCTTTTAGGGCATCACAGTCAAAAGAAGCATAGCCTTCAACCGTGTGTATTCAGGTGCAGTAGATAACAGGCCACTGATTTATTAGGGTGCATTCGAGTGCGAAGCCAGCTGTATGGAGTGTTCAGTGGTAGACGCTGACATGTATGGGTGTGGAACGCCTAGGCACATAATGGACAATAGATTCATAGGGCCTAAGTATATGGCACGGACAGCAATAGTACCAGGAACAGCCGGCGGTGATTCATCACAGAGGGTGCAATGGAGAACAATACTTCTATGTGTCAACACGTTTTCGGTAGTATACACTTGATTTATTCAGCCTCACACGAGTAGGCGATTACTTTGGATGTGATACAAGTGGTTATATTTTATACATATTCATGACATGTAGCGGGGCCCTGACCAAGTCGCAGTGAAGCTTGCCTTATTCCATTTCAATTGAAAGCACTATCATAACTATCAGTCCGTTTAACCACAAATCTGGCAATTACATGTACTTAATTACATAATGGTGCCTAGATGCCTTTAAAAGGTTTTCAAAGGTTGTACTGAATAAGGCAGGTTACACTGGATGAGGCAGGTTACAAGATATTAGCAATAGGTCTTCACACAGAACAAGAGTGCTCGTCATATGTCATACAGAACACTGGATAGCGGGCCTAGCAATACACTGGCCTTGGCCGATTTGTTCGATTCTAACTTTTGGGGGACTCTTGTGACCAGTTAACTTATGCAGAGGTCATTTATGACTGGCATTGAAACAATTTCATTCATTAGTTATTCCATCACAAGTTAGTTTGTCATGTTGCAGCTTGGATGGATAATGTTAAACGGAATCCCTTAGCGTACGCCTCAATTACAAGTCCTAACTGGCCACTCATTTTGGGCAGTATCCTCCAAAAGTTGACAGTATAATTGGGTACAAATATGAATTACTGACTTTAGCATAGAATAGAAAGTACATAATGCAGTATCAATACTCTGATCTATTGTATATAATGTTTATTTTTAAATTTTGCTAACCAATCGCTACCATGGCTTAAATGCAGTGTACACACAGGGTAATCATTAGTTACCTGGGGTCAAATCAAGTGCCATGTACACACTGAGTAACCATTTGTTACCGTGCTTAAATGCAGAGCAATAATTAATACAGAAGACTGTATTAAGTGTATTTATACATAAGTGGTAATCGCGTGTTACCAGACGGCAAATGCAATGCAAACACATGGTAATCGCTAGTTACCATGTATCAAATCAATGAAATGCACACTCACGGTCTTAGTCACTCAAGTATCAAGGATGCCTAACAATGTTATGTAACCAGGACATAGGATTGTTAACCAGGACATAGGATATAAGTGCCGAAGCTTCAATCCTATGTCCTTTTATGCCAAAATAAATATGTAAATCATATCCATGTGTTGTGTTATCTGTGCATGTGTTAATAGGGTTAAAGTGTTACTGGTTACGGAAGCTTCTGCAGTGACCTCGAACCTTTAACATTTATATTAACAAAAAATGGCTTCTGCAGTGGTCTTGAGAAATGTCCATTTGCAGACCAAGAGAAGACTATTTTTTAGAAAATTTGCCACTGGCTCGTAGCTCTGTAACCGAGCCAGTCATTCCAATGGTAATTAAAAAATAGTCTTCTCCTGGTCTGCGATTGAACATTTTCTATGAGAATATTGAAATTTTCTTGAACAAATTCGACGGTTAAAGTGTTAAGGAATGTCGATTTGCCTGCTAAGAAAAGACAATTTTTTTAATGCCTTGCTCGATATCTGACAGCTATTACAGTGGTATTTAAAAAACATAATGTTCTCTTCACCAGCAAATGTTCATTCAATAAGCAAATTATACTTTGATTTTATTGACTAATTTTGCCTGTTAACGCGGAAAAGTAAATGATCAAAAGGATCTAACCTGCATTGTCCGGTCCTGTTCCTGAATGATCATAGCAGCTGACGAGACAGACTGATGAGTTGGAGATTTTGGTGGATCGAGAACATCTAGAAGAAAGTTTGAAGGAGCCTCATATTCAACTCCACATTCTATAAAAAAAACCACAATAATAAATACACGATTTATATGAAGATAGCATATAAACTCACGGCATATACATCTATCTCACAGGATAGCCAAGACTGATCTCAATATCCATCGAAATACATTAAAAAAGTTCCAATTCCTTAAACAGAGAATACGAGTTTCATTAGCACTGACATTAGCTCTTTGACTCATAGAACCCTAGAGTCCCAGTATCTGAGTTTCAAGGCAACCAACCATACAGGAAAGCTGTAGAATATTTTTGAAACATATTTGACAGCAATGTTGTTACCGAAAAAGCTCACTAAAACTTGTGCAATGTGATAATTATTTATTTGGTTGATAAGAATGATATGAAATGGGACCTCATTCCCGGTCCTCTATTTATCGCACTAGATTAGTAAAACCTCGGTTGAAACAAGCTTTAATGAATTTCAAATCAGATATTTTATGAAATGAGTGCGATAAATTTGATATAAAATGGCAGCATGTTTGAGAATGTATTTATCATATAAGCTGTTATTTTTAATTTGCACATCGAGTTTAGTCATTTTCTGACCATTTAACAATATTGGTCGTTATTGTTGTAACACTTCACTGCTGAGAGTTATGACTGATACACAACAAAATATTGTGGTAATGGATGAATCCCATCTGTCAGTCACGTATATGATGTCATAGTCAATTATGTCATATGTAGGCTGACGTCACGGTCACAATCAGTGCATAATGAATGACGCAACCAAGCCCATCATGAACCTGGAATAATTGTATGAATTGTATGGCTTTACTATTTAATAAACATTCTGTTAAGTATTCTGAAACAAATTTAACTGGCCGCTATTGCTGCCATAGGCAGCAACATCACCCAGTTAAATTAGTTTTAAAATATTCATCAGGTTAGCTGTATCACTACCATGAAATTGGGATTCTGGGGATTTAGGATTCAAAGTACATAACTCAATCCTAACATGTGCAAAGCATGGGCGGACTTTAGCTAGAGATGGGCGGGGGCATAGATAAAAGTGGATTCATCCATTGCTGATTTGAAATTATTTTAAATTAATATTTAAAAACTTCTGAGCCTTTCATTACAATTTATTGACATATTTCAGTCTACATGATGTCAAAACAAATAAAGTAATGTTGCAACCAGCATTGTTACATCATCATTCCTAGGCAACCAACATTGTTACATCATCATTCCTAGGCAACAGTAGATGGTGTAATACAATGGTTATGATGTCGCACATGAACCTAACATATAATATAGCCGAGTCAGATATAAAACTATAATGAATAGTCGATGGCATGCCATAGCAAATCACCTCAATATGAATATCATCTCGTTATCTGTAATCATATATGTAACCCAAAAAATAACAAATTTACACGAATGCCACCAAGCGGTATCAGAGGCGACAGCATGACAGATGGAATTTTGATTATATTTGCACTTTTTCGCTCGCCCCCACCCCCTAGCTCCCATGGGGTAGATGATGATGTAAATGTCACCTAGCAATCCGCAATCATATGAGTAACGCACATAAGAAATTTGGTTGAATTCACCAAAACATTTCAGAGGAGACAGCTAATTATGGACAGAATTTGTATGATCCTTATCCCTCTCACAAGGCCCCATGGGCTGGAGCAATCTACAATAATATAGGTACCTCATAGAACAAATTTCATTAAATTCCGACAAATGGTTTCCGAGGATAGACAAATAGACAAATGGATAGACAGAAATTCCAGTCAACTTGTTTAAAGCTTGTGCAGATAATGATATGCAATGATTGAGGTAAAGGCTGCTTTTATGATAAATAGATTTATACATTAGTCTTAACACTAACAATACCTGTACATAGGAATCTCATAATGCTTTCTGTTCCATTGCAGCAAATTTCTGAAAAAAACAACAAATCAACAATAAGAATTGCAACATTGCATCTGTCCACCACGTATCATCTGATATAGAAATGAATAATTAATTCAGCAAGAAAATTATTAGAATATAATATCAACACACATATAAATTACGCATGAACCATCATGCTCACATTGACTCGTACTTAACACATTCACTGGCAAATCCATGAAAAAGTAGATTCTTAATGATATAAAACTTATTCTGTTGAATAGTTTGAAATTAATTTGACTGGAAGCCATTGCTGCCCTAGGCAGTAGGCAGCAATGGCTTCCAGTCAAATTAATTTTAAAATATTCAATAGTTTTCCTATATGGTTGCCTTCAAAATGAGATACAGCGAATTCATTGGTGAAAGAGTAACACCTTAATGGTCAAATTTGGTGAAGAAAATCAAAATTTTTAGTTATTGAATGTCCATTTACAGGTCAAGCTAAGGCTATTTTCAATAATTTATCATTGGAAGGACTGGCCCCCGTTATTGAGTCAGTCATTGAAGGTGTAAATTTTCAAAAATTAGTCTTCTTTTGGACTGAAAATTAACATTCCTCAAGACCATTAAGGTGTTAAACTTGAATTGTGCAAATATATAACTATATAAGACTTCTCGCAATCCTTTATATGGTATAGAATTAATTGTTTACGGCTCTGGAGGGTTATCATACAGAAACCGATTTTCAAGCTGGACATATGTTGGCCATATTGGATTTTATATTACCTGGATCTGGATATTGGATGTCTGAATCTACAACCAGACTCACTAATGTACGAATGTGACAGAGCTCCTTTGGTAAATGAGTGATGCGATTATGGCTGAGGTCTAATGTTCTTAATGATTTTAATCTGCATATTGAGCTGGGCAGGTGTGTTATTTTATTATCTGCAAAGAAACCAGCGCATGATCAGTAGGAAAGAGAGTAAAGTCTGTGATTGTGCATGCATGTATGGTCTATCACATGCATATGCGCATGCACACACACTCGCACACACACACACACTCGCACACACACACACACACACACACACACACACACACACACACACACACCACACACACACACACACACACACACACACACACACACACACACACACACACACACACACATACATTGTGATAACTTAGTGAAGCATAAGCGTCAGCTGATGGATATGTGTGGCAGCCAAAGAGATTCTGATAATTATGCCTCAGAAATGCATCTAGTATATAATAAACACCACTCGCAATCGCATCTTCTATATGAAATACACACAGGCAAGCACGTACACACAAATGCACGCATGTACACACGCACATGTCTGCATAAATTTATGATACTACATGGATGATCAGCCCATTTATCATTACAAACAAGTCATTTATTTTAACAGATTTTAACAGACTACTTACAATAAATAAGTGAATTTCTATTTATACAAATAAGTTGGCATTAATCAACTTAAAGCATGTCTCATTATAACATTCACGTGTAGGCTGCCTGTATAATTGCTTGTTTCTACGTTCTTGTTTGTAGAATATTAGTTACTATTCCATAACAAGAACACACATGCCGAATCAGCCACCCACATGCTCAATCAGTAACTCACATGAACAGACATTTCCAATCAGTAACTCACATGAACACACATGCCCAATCAGTCACTCACATGAAAACACCTGCCCAATCAGCCACCCACATGCCCAATCAGCCACTCACATGCTCAATCAGCCACTCAGATGCCCAATCAGTCACTCACATGCCCAATAAGCCACTCACATGAACACAAATTCCCAATCAGTAACTCACATGAACACACAAGCCCAATCAGTAACTCACATTCCCAATCAGCCACTCACATGAACTCACATGCCCAATCAGTCAGTCACATGCCAAATCAACCACTCACATGAACACACATGCCCAATCAGTCACTCATATGAAGATATATACTAGTAAACATACGCACACACACACACGCACACACATGCAAGCACACACGCACACATAAAGGCAACCTCATGTGGGGAGGGATGTGACAGTGCTACTTGTATACAAATTTGAAACAATTAAATTATACAATGAAACTACATTACAAATACCTTTGACATTGAGCGTTTGTAATGTTTCCAGTTGACCAATATTGTGGGGTAAAGATTTCAAGCGATTTCCAGATGCATCTAATACCTGCAATTGTACAGTAGACAATATATTCATATTAGCAAAACTAGAAACACCGCAGCCTGCATGTCAGAACCTTTTGTTTTTCAGCATATCACCCATTATATGTATATGTGTGGCATGGAAAGACTTGGATTACAAAGGCATGTCATAGTATCGCATCTGTCATGGTGTGGTATATACTGTATTGGGGCTGGGCAAGGCACATGGAAAGCATGGTATCTCGGCCCTATGGAAGTTATGCGACTGAACTGTAATGCCTAGCAGTACTGTCCCTGCAGCAGATGACCTGGACTGAACTGTAACGTCCAGCAGTACTGTCCCTGCATCACATGACCTGGACTGAACTGTAATGTCCAGCAGTACTGTCCCTGCAGCACATGAGCTGGACTGAACTGTAATGTCCAGCAGTACTGTCCCTGCAGCACATGACCTGGACTGAACTGTAACGTCCAGCAGTACTGTCCCTGCAGCACATGACCTGGACTGAACTGTAACGTCCAGCAGTACTGTCCCCGCAGCACATGACCTGGACTGAACTGTAACGTCCAGCAGTACTGTACCTGCAGCACATGAGCTGGACTGACCTGTAACGTCCAGCAGTACTGTCCCTGCAGCACATGACCTGGACTGAACTGTAACGTCCAGCAGTACTGTCCCTGCAGCACATGACCTGGACTGAACTGTAACGTCCAGCAGTACTGTCCCTGCAGCACATGACCTGGACTGAACTGTAATGTCCAGCAGTACTGTCCCTGCAGCACATGAGCTGGACTGACCTGTAATGCCCAGCAGTACTGTCCCTGCAGCACATGACCTGGACTGAACTGTAACGTCCAGCAGTACTGTCCCCGCAGCACATGACCTGGACTGAACTGTAATGTCCAGCAGTACTGTCCCTGCAGCACATGACCTGGACTGAACTGTAACGTCCAGCAGTACTGTCCCTGCAGCACATGATCTGGACTGAACTGTAACGTCCAGCAGTACTGTCCCTGCAGCACATGACCTGGACTGAACTGTAACGTCCAGCAGTACTGTCCCTGCAGCACATGACCTGGACTGAACTGTAACGTCCAGCAGTACTGTCCCTGCAGCACATGACCTGGACTGAACTGTAACGTCCAGCAGTACTGTCCCTGCAGCACATGACCTGGACTGAACTGTAACGTCCAGCAGTACTGTCCCTGCAGCACATGACCTGGACTGAACTGTAACGTCCAGCAGTACTGTCCCCTCAAGCACATGACCTGGACTGAACTGTAACGTCCAGCAGTACTGTCCCCTCAAGCACATGACCTGGACTGAACTGTAACGTCCAGCAGTACTGTCCCTGCAGCACATGACCTGGACTGAACTGTAATGTCCAGCAGTACTGTCCCTGCAGCACATGACCTGAGCAAGTCTTAACACTTTAACACTCAAGGCGCCAAAAATGTCTTCTAAGGTGGTCTTCTGGAATGACCAGTTCCAGACCAATAAGACTATTCTTTAAAGTTTACCAATGGAATGACCGGCTCGATAACTGAGCCAGTCATTTCATTGGTTAATTTTCAAAAATAATCTTTTGTTCTGAAAATTGACATCTTCAATTAGAAAATAGAAATCTTCTTGAACACATTTCAGGGTTAAATGGTTAAACATAAGTAGATGATGGACAATGCGTATGTATAACTGGTTATATACTGTCATGACTGTACTTGTTACAATCACTGTATACAACAAAATACAGTGCTGAATGAAATACTCATTAGATAAAAAAACCTGTAGCTAAATTATACAACATTAACAACAGCACCAAGAAATTGTAAACTGCTAAATCGGACAAGTAGTTTTTAAAATATTCATAGGTTCAGAATTTGATCCGATTCAGAGTTTTATCCAGAATAGCCCCCAAGTCTGTGAATCCTTGAATTTGTGCTAAAACTTAATCAAAATCAGATCAGTAGTTTTAAGATATAGCTACAGACACAAGCACGGGGCGAGGGAAAAAGGTTTTAAAAATTTTAATTATTTTTACTATGATGTAGTCTGTAAAGTTTTATTTAAATCACTGAAGCACTTGATGAATTAAATGTCTACTCAACAAGTGCGATTTACACTTGCGATATAGGCAGCTTTGCTAAAAATGTCAAAAATTTCACCAAGTGACTGACACACTGACAATAAACATTTTTCTGATTCACAGTGCATGCTGGATACCATTTTAATCGCTAGGTCACAGCATCTTCCACTTCCGCTAGGGCTCCACAAAAATGAAGTCTGGCATTTACACTTAAAGTAAACATTCTGTTGAATATTTTGAAACTATTTTTATTGGGAAGCTGTTGCTGTGATAGGCAGCAACCATCCAATGTCAAATTAGTTTTAAAATATTCAACAGCTTACCTGTATAGTTACCTTGAAATCTTGATTCTGTGAATTCAGGTTTCAAAGTTTTAAATTGATTGCAATATGTGTGAAAGGTGGATGGAGCTTAGCTAGAAATGGATCCCGCTATTGAAAATATGGTTATTGTTGTGAGACATGGCTTACCTGAAGCACAGGTAGATCACACAATTCATCAGGTAAAGATGTCAGCTCATTATTATGTACATCTAATACCTGCCAAGAAAAAACAATCAAGAAAGATCAATTTAACAAAAATTATATGAAAAGCAAAATGGTTAACATGTGACATTTTAAATTCAAGATTAAATCATTGTTCTGCACAGAAAGCCTTGGAATTGAAATACACATAGTTCATTAAAATTTTCTGAAACATTGTCTGGCTTACAAGTATTTACCACTATTATGCAAATCAAATTTCTGGCTTACCCGTATTGACAACCAAACATTGTCTGGATTACCAATACTGACGACCAAACATTGTCCTGTTTACTCATATTGACATCTAAACATCGTCCTGTTTACCCGTATTGACATCTAAACATTGTTCTGTTTACCCATATTGACAAGCAAACATTGTTCGGTTTACGTGTATTGACATCGAAACATTGTTCTGTTTACCCGTAATGACATCTAAACATTGTTCTGTTTACCCGTATTGGCATCTAAACATTGTTTTGTTTACCCATATTGACATCTAAACATTGTTCTGTTTATGCGTATTGCCATGTAAACATTGTTTTGTTTACCCATATTGACATCTAAACATCGTTTTGTTTACCCATATTGACATCTAAACATCATTCTGTTTACCCGTATTGGCATCTAAACATTGTTCTGTTTACCGGTATTGACATCTAAACATTGTTCTGTTTACCTGTATTGACATCTAAACATCATTCTGTTTACCCATATTGCCATCTAAACATTGCCCTGTTTACCCGCATTGCCATCTAAACATTGTTCTGTTTACCCGTATTGACATTTAAACATTGTTCTGTTTACCCGTATTGACATCTAAACATTGTTCTGTTTACCCGTATTGACATCTAAACATTGTTCTGTTTACCCATATTGACATCTAAACATTGTTCTGTTTACCTGTATTGACATCTAAACATTGTTCTGTTTAACTGTATTGGCATCTAAACATTGTCTGGCTTACCCGTATTGACATCAAGTCTCGGACCATTCCTTCTGTAGAAATAGATGACAACCAGTTGCTATGTAGAAGCAATGCCTGCAAGAGACAAAGTAAAATGAAACAGGCTTGCTTAATTAAAGGTACAATAATGTGTACCCCCTGTTTCCAATTCTCACACAAAATTCAACACCCGCATATATCAACAGTGTCAAATGTGTGCGATTATTGCTTTGAGTGATCACGATGGATTATTATAAATAATCACAATTACTCGATTAATCAGTCTGGGTACAAATTACTCAGATATAACAACAAAGACATATATCAATGACGAAAGATACAATCGTGTTTATAAATGTCCATTTGTAGGTCATGAGAAGACTATATTTGAAAATGTATCAAAGGAATGCCTGGCTCAATGATTGAGCCAGTCATTACAGTGATAAATTTTCAAAAATAGTCTTCTTTTGGCTTGCAAATGGGCATACATTCGCTGAGCAAGGTGTCAATGTTCATGACTGACCGCATT